>JAUIMM010000199.1:95000-337500 GCA_031769625.1 Taudactylus pleione | reverse complement strand
CATATATAAATATACATACAACACACACATAGATATACAGTACATATAGCACATAAACATATAATATGCATACATAAATATAACTTGCATACATACATGTAACATACATATAGCAGTAATAGAGACATAGGCAGGTCTCTCTGCTCGCTAGTAAATAGCTGTAGAACCTGTGGGTACAGCTCCAGCAATGCATTAGAGGGACCGGACAGGAAGGGGGGGGAGGTCCAGCATGTGAAGAGGGTCTTTCAGGAGAGAGAAGTCTCTCATTCATCTGTACAGAGACATTTCCTCAGTCCCCTATTTACAGTTTTTTCTTGCAGTCAGTCTCTGTAATTAAGTGGTCAGACCATATAAAAACGACATTTACTATCTTATTTCCTGGGGACGTAATTAGCACATTGCACTGGGCCATGTACTGTATGTGTGTATATGTGTGTGTGTATATATGTATGTGTATGTGTATATGTATGTATGTATGTGTGTGTGTACACGTGTTAATTATATACATACTGAAAATCGCTCCCCGCTTGTCTGTCAGCTCTTTATATTTTTTCTAGTTGGGTTGTACATGAAGCCGCCATCATTCCCACATGCATGGTGTAGCTGGAGGATCTGTCTACACGTGATCTGTAGCGTATCTGTGTATGTCTTTTTGACATTGCTCCCTACTCTCCTGGAATATCTGGGGGACACTATGGAGGCTCACCTGTCTGCAAGTGAGGTATCACCAAGCCACACCCACTGAACTCAGTGATGATGCGAATGGCGTCATCTAGACACGCCCACCTCTTTCCCTCGTGCCTCAGTCTGCACCTCCCAGAAGTGAGGTATGAGGAGGCGGCCAGCATACTGAATCCATTGCGTGCAGCCAATGCACCCTCTCTGCGGAGTCTCATTTCATTAGTCTAAAAACAAAACTATTGCTCAACTCTTTTCAAGACTGACTGTATAGTGTCCCTGTATGCAGAGCCGGATTAAGGCCCACATGGGCCTGGAGCTGAAAATGTTCAAAGGCCTATACTGAGAAGGGGAAGAGCTGTGCTCGGTGCTGTGTGAGTGTGGTCAGAGTCACCTTGGTGTGTACACCCCCAGCACTATGAACACTAACTACAAAGAATTAGAAAAATTGCATCTTTTTTTTGTGGGGGGGTACTAGAAAAACTATTTATATACTTAAAATTTATGGCCAGTTAGGCAGCTGTTAATCATGCTGTCATATTGATGGGCCTATTTCTATGTGAAGGCCTGGAGCTGGAGCTCCATCTGCCCCATTGTTAATCTGGCCCTGCCTGTACGGTTATAATGTTGACATTGACCATGTCGACATATTTTATGTAGACACTGATGAAATGTTGACATGTTAAAATATTGACATATCATCCCTGGTGGCCCAACGGTCACTTACCTGCTGCAGCGGCTCCAGCGCAGCTTCTGGGTCCCAGCGGTCATGTGAACGTCACTTCTGGTGCAGACCTCTGATCCTCCAGCGTTCTGTATTTCTTATTCTTACCGTAACCCTCCCTCTAATACCTAACCCTAATTCTACCTCTCCGTAGCCTAACCCTAACCTCCCCCTAGTGCCTAACCCTCCCTGTACCTCAGCCTAACCCTAACCTACCCCTAGTGCTTAACCCTCCCTGTACCTCAGCCTAACCCTAACCTCCCCCTAGTGCCTAACCCTCCCTGTACCTCAGCCTAACCCTAACCTCCCCCTAGTGCCTAACCCTCCCTGTACCTCAGCCTAACCCTAACCTCCCCTAGTGCCTAACCCTCCCTGTACCTCAGCATAACCCTAACCTCCCCCTAGTGCCTAACCCTCCCTGTACCTCAGCATAACCCTAACCTACCCCTAGTGCCTAACCTTCCCTGTGCCTCAGCATAACCCTAACCTCCCCCTAGTGCCTAACCCTCCCTGTACCTCAGCCTAACCCTAACCTCCCCCTAGTGCCTAACCCTCCCTGTACCTCAGCCTAACCCTAACCTCCCCCTAGTGCCTAACCCTCCCTGTACCTCAGCCTAACCCTAACCTACCCCTAGTGCCTAACCCTCCCTGTACCTCAGCCTAACCCTAACCTCCCCCTAGTGCCTAACCCTCCCTGTACCTCAGCATAACCCTAACCTCCCCCTAGTGCCTAACCCTCCCTGTACCTCAGCCTAACCCTAACCTCCCCCTAGTGCCTAACCCTCCCTGTACCTCAGCATAACCCTAACCTACCCCTAGTGCCTAACCTTCCCTGTGCCTCAGCATAACTCTAACCTCCCCCTAGTGCCTAACCCTCTCTGTACCTCAGCCTAACCCTAACCTCCCCTAGTGCCTAACCCTCCCTGTACCTCAGCCTAACCCTAACCTACCCCTAGTGCCTAACCCTCCCTGTACCTCAGCCTAACCCTAACCTACCTCTAGTGCCTAACCCTCCCTGTGCCTCAGCCTAACCCTAACCTCCCCCTAGTGCCTAACCCTCCCTGTACCTCAGCATAACCCTAACCTCCCCCTAGTGCCTAACCCTCCCTGTGCCTCAGCCTAACCGTAACCTACCCCTAGTGCCTAACCCTCCCTGTGCCTCAGCCTAACGATAACCTCCCCCTAGTGCCTAACCCTCCCTGTACCTCAGCCTAACCCTAACCTACCCCTAGCGCCTAACCCTCTCTGTACCTCAGCCTAACACTAATCTCCCCCTAGCGCCTAACCCTTCTATACCGCAGCCTAACCTTAATCTCCCCCTAGTGCCTAACCATCCCGTACTGCAGCCTAACCCTAATCACCCCGTCTGCAGCCTCTCCCTATTCCCTATATCGCAGCCCAACCCTAATCCTGCCCCCTCAGCAGCCTAACCCTAACCTCCCCCTAGTGCCTAACCCTCCCATGGTGCAGCCTAACCCTATCCCCCCCCTCCGCAGCTTAACCATAACCTCCTAGTGCCTAACCCTCCCGTAATGCAGCCTAACCCTAATTTCGACCCCTCCGCAGCTTAACCCTACCTCCCCCTAGTGCCCTAACCCTCCCGTACTGTGACCTAACCCTAATGTCTACATTCTGACAATGTCAAAAGCATGGTGTCACCATTGTAAATATCAACCTAGTGACTACATCCCGTACACTCATCTCATGTTCCACTTTCCTTCTAGTTAGACCCTGTATAGGGTGCGATCTACAGGCCGAGCCACTGGGACATGCGTAGATCTCTGATCTCTATAGGGCACCTGGAGATCGCTCGCATCTGTTTGCGTAGCGCATGCGCCTGATTTGCTACAAGTCATTGTCATCAGTGCTTGCACTTGCGAAATACTGCGCTCTGCAAGAGGGGGTACGATCAGCTCTGCATTTCCGAAGCGTTGCACATGCCGGACACATGCTCAGCAGTCGATCGGTCGCACTCAGGTGCCAGAATTTCGTTTTCTCAGCTGTGTGCACGGACCCCCGCAGAGTCTCTGATGTGCGGAGGCAGAGATCTCTGTTCCTGAGGCTGCTGCCGGCCTTAGCAGGAATTGCATCTAAACTTCGCTCACTTTGCAGCAATTTCACAAAACTTGTTAAACGACTCTGAAAATCCCACGTTTACTGCTGTCATGAGCTTCAGAATATAGGGATCATTGTTCATAAGATGCAGCAGTCACATTGCTGTAATATAAGTACTCTCCTGCAGTGTGGGGATGAGCTGATTTACAACAGGGTCCTGAGGGCTTGGTCTGTATTTAATAATGAACGGGAGATTTTTTTTCCTTATTTACGCCAGAGTCCAATGTAAATCAAAGGTGTGTTTTAGCAAAGTAAATCACTCTGGCACGCTGTAAGAAAAGCTCAGTAATTATTGTTTCTCATTGTTTTTTTTTTTCTTACTTTCATGCTGCTATTATTTATAATTCTACAAAGGATTATGGACTGCCATGACAACCACAGTCATATGGTGTATTGAGCAGAGAGGCTTTGGAACGCCTTTGTGAACTCTGGGCCTGATTCTGACCCGGTCGCGAGCGCTGTGCGCTCGCAACCGGGTCGATGGTGTTGCAGTGCGCATGCGCACGACGGAGCTGGCTCCGTCGTGCGCATGCGCGAGACCCGGATAGCGACGGGCAATCCGTCACTCCGGGTCTCATACCAAAGGGGGCGTGCTGTCGATGTTGAGTGACAGCACGCCCCCTTTGGTGGGCGGGCCGAGGGAGTTGCTGCCCAAACGGAGGCGTTCCCATGTGAACGCCTCCGTCTGGGGCCGGCCCTGCTGACATCACGAGTGATGTCAGTGGGAGAGATTTCGGCTCTGTTTGAGCCGAAATCTCTCTGGGGCTTGCGGCAACGAGACCCTACCACAAGGGTCTCGTCGCAAGCCCGATGGTCGCGATGGTCTTGACCATTGCGACCATCTTCCTGGCAACTCGCTATAGCTGTGGGTGGTCACCCACAGCTGTGCGAGTGGCCAGGAAGCCGTTCTAAAAAAAAAAAATAGCCCGGCCCTGATTCATATCGAGCGCTCTGTCATAGTGTCCGGCTCTGAATCAGGGCCTCTGTTCTTATTGCAAATCCTCACCCCTCCTCCTCATATGACATGCTGAAAGTTGTGAGTCTGTGGTGTGTGTGACTTGCAGCCATACTTGTCTGCCCTCCAGAGAGATTTTGAAAAGGAGATAATGAGTTTTACGAAGATGGCTGAGAACAATGTGAAGGCATGCTCTGACGATGTTGAACTTCCTACTTAAAGAAAAGATTGCTGCTTTAATTAGCAATTAATAAATGAGTCTGCACTTACACTTATTGACAATAGAGGGCGCCCTTCTTAGGAAATGTGTGACACCCGTCTAGAGCAAGGTGATAATGGCTTTAGGGGTCCTGAATTGCAGCCAGCTCTTTGATTATTTGTATCTGGTCAAAAGATTTCCATTCGGTCACATTTGGGACATGGCTGTCCAATGGGCGATGTTAATCCCTGATATGGAAGTGTCACCATTTGGCACTAAGGACCTGATTCAGACCCGGTCGCTAAGAAACTTTCGCTCGTAGCTGACTGATTTTCGCATTCTGCGCATGCATAGCAGTGCGCGTGCGCGAACCAGTATGAGAGATCGGGAAGCGGTCGCTCACAGAGCATTGAGTGACGGGAGAGGCCGTTTGTGGGAGGTGACAGGGCCAGGCCACTAGCAACGGCGGAGTGGAGGTTCGAACGCAGGCATGCCTGAGCGTATAAACGCTGTTTCAAAGGCGTGCATAATTAAGAAGCAGCGTCATAGTACACGTCACCTGGTTATATTGTACACTGCTTGCGGTAGGGTATAGTAGGGTATAGTCAACCTCAAGCGCGGCGTTCGCTTCCGATGGTACCCGATGTACCGATGGATGCATTCACTTCCTGGAGATGACGTGCGCAATTGGGCGTCTTAAGACAGGCTGGTGGGCATCTACATACACAAAGCGATCGCACGCCAGGACATAGTGGGCGTGCTTATGCCTTTCCGTGCGATCGCCAGCCATGCCGACACTTGGCCGAATTTGCGTATATGCTGGGTGCGAGCGTACGGATCTAGCGAGCGGCTCTGAATCCAGCCCTAAATCCCCTGTCTTTACTTGTCCATCTCCCACAGACATTGGAGAAGCTTTGTAGTGTGAGTATTTCTTAGCGTCATTTACTAGAGCGAAAAAAAATAAACTATTTCCAACAAAAACTGCTGGTTGTACTTGTGATACATAACAAGTCACTAGTATAGCTGCTATACCTCTATGTATGGTGATAACAGATCTATATACATGTGTATAGCTGTGTGTATATCATATATAAAATGTATTTTACTAATGGAACTTAGGGCTTGTTTCAGCGGTGTACGTAAGATTATCAGCAATCTGCACATGCGCAGAACCGGTCCTTATGATCGCACGCGGCCCCTGCTATGCTTCTGCCTGGTTGACAGTTTCCTGACCTCGCAAGCCGGCCAATATGAGGCTTACTCAGCTGGCTGGTGCTGTCTACCATCGCGGCTATTGGTCGCGATGGTAATCAGGCTGTGACCTCGGTCGCAGCGCTGGGATCGCAGTGGATGTCAGACGCCCCCTTGCTGCATTTGCAAGGACGGAATTGTACGGCTGCTCTGCTTGTGTGCGGCTTCGCAATTCCGTCCTCACCTGAATCAGCCCAAATCGGCCATGCGTGAGACAGTCCGCGCGCGCGCACATCTAGAAGCTGCAGCTGTGCGTTAATCCTTATCACTCCACGCCAGGATCACCAGAACAGCTCAGCTTTCTCTTTGGCACCATTGTGTTTGGTAAATCGCGGCGATAAGGGATGGTTTACCACAGCGGTAAGTCGGCGGAAAATTTTCTCATCACCATAACAGAAATGATTCTCGCGTGGTATAATTTCTTACACAAGGATAACGTAACCTCCACGCTGGCACTCGGTGGTTGGCATCAGCAGTAGGCAGCCTCCACCCCTTCCCTGGTCCCGCTCTGATGTCTGACTGTCTCCAGATGCTGAATGCCAAGCCGTGGGCTCGCTGGGAGAGAGACAGCTGTGTCCTCACCAAATATGGAGCCTGTTCTGTGTAATTCGATCATTGTAGGAACAGAAGAATGGAGGAGAAAATGCTGCTTAATTAGAACAGGATCCGGCACCAGGGTGGGGATGATTCACTAACATGTCCCTTAACCCTTTATAGCATTGGAGGGGTGGGGGGGGGTTCCTGAGGCCCATAACTCTTCTGTAAGGAAAGGCCTTTGCTGACATCAGTGATTGAATCCTTCCAGCAATGAGGAACTGATAGCGACAGCCACAAACTCCTTCTGTTTCTGACATGATTCATGTCTGCCTTGTGTATGGGCACTCGCTCAGTACAAGCTAGAGGCAGCTGTTCTTCTCCCCATGGTGTATAATGATACATAGGGCTAGGATGTCATGTCCTGTGTCCCTTAGCCCGCACCCAGCGTCACGCTTTAACCATAGTATTTTGCATCATTAATGTATCATACATGATGTACTATACCAAACACAGACTGGTGGCCAATAACCCATCCGGAGAGCTGTCTCCTGGGCCCGAGCTTCAGTAGGACTCTGTACAAGGACAGAGGACCTGATTTAGACCTGCTCGCTAAGCTGCGGCCGCTCGCACTGACCGATAGTCGCCCATCTGCGCATGTGTATAATTCACAGTGCGCAAGCCAGTCTTAGCGATGGGGAATCTTGCGCTCGTAGTACACAGACTGGACGCTACTTTGAGTGACAGCGCCGTTTGAGGGTGGTAACAGGGGAAGGTGCTTGTGATCGGGGGAGTAGATGTGCGGACGGAGGCGTGTCTGAGTGACCAACGGAGTTTTGCGGGTGTTCGTAATTAGCAAAGCTGCGTCCTACTACACGTCACTTGGTGGTTTTTTACATTGAAGAGCTCGCAGTGCTTTTGTGAGGGTAGAGTCAACCACAAGCGCTGCGATCGTTTCCGATGGTCCTCGATGTACCAATGTTTTTAGACACTTCCTGGAGATGACGTGCGCTAGTGGGCTTGTCAAGACACACTAATGGGCGTCTACATACACAAAGTGATCGCTCGCCAAGACAGAGTGGGCGTGCTTATGCCTTGGCGAGCGATCGCCTGCCATGACGTCAATAACCTGATTTTGCATATGCTAGGAGCGAGCGTCCGCAACTAGCGACCGGGTCTGAATCAGGTCCAAGCATTGTGCCTCTGCCTGGTATATATAGGATGTAAGGGAGATGCCACCACCTGGGTGAGCGGGCGAGCTGCACTGTCGTCCCTGACACTTGCTGATAGATTACAAGGATGGTTCCCAGCCGTATCGGCGCTCTGCGGCAGAATGACCTGCTATATTTGGGAGTCCCTCTATAAATATTGGGATAGAGAGGACGGCTAACCTGTATATGAAGAGGTTTTCTATTTTTCTGTCGCCCCATTAAATGTGTCTGTGAGTTATCCTTGTACAACGCTGGGGATATGTATAAAACTGGAGAGGCAGATTGTCTCCTGAAAGCCCCCCCTGGCTGGTGTGAGGACGCACGTGTGTGACCCGGCCGTGCCGCAGTCCTCTCCCTCTGTAGCTCTGAAGCCGCCGTTATCACTGAGAAGGTGGCTTTCCTGCATCTCCATCCCTTTCTAAATGTGCAGGACTACTGTACTAAGGGCCTGATTCCGAGCCGCTCGTTAGCTCCGAGCGATGTTTGCCCAACTGCGCATGCGTACGGATTGTTATACGCATGCGCGAACCAGTCAGTGCGGTTGAAATTCATGTGCTCGCAAAATAGCGAATGCCTGCTAATATGAGTGACAGAAAGAGGCGTATGTGGGTGGTAACGGGGGAAGGTTCTTGAAAACGGGGAGTGGAGATCAGAACGCAGGCGTGCTTAAAGGTCAAAGCGGGCGTTTTATGGGTGTGCATATTTAATACAGCAGCGTCATTGACCATGTCACTGGGTTATTTTATAGTCAGAACTGCTCGCATGATTGTGGTAGCAAAAACCAACCACAAGAATAGCGAGCAGTTCATACGCTGGTCGATGTACTCGATTAATCTAATAAATAGCGGACATGACGTAGGATGCGAGCGGCCAGGGGGCGTAGTTTCCCAAAAAACGACCGCAAGTTTTGTTCGCTCGTCCAGACCTAGAGGCGTGAACAGACCGCAAAGAGTGAACGGTTCATTTGAATAGCCACCCCTATTTTCTGGACGAGCGAGGGCTAATTGCGTCTGGCTCTGAATCAGGCCCTAAGTGCATATGTACACACACACACACATAATATATATATATATATATATATATATATATATATATATATATACTTTTCTCTCTTTAATCACAGGGCACACATTGCTCTCTCTAGAGTCCCGGCTGCTTGTCTGCCAACATATAGGGCTCTTGTGTAGGAGTTACGCAGCCTAGGTGTGTGTGTGTGTGTGTGTGTGTGTGTGTGTGTGTGTGTGTGTGTCTGTGTGTGTGTGTGTGTGTGTATGTGTGTGTGTGTGTCTGTGTGTGTGTGTGTATGTGTGTGTATGTGTGTCACCAGAACAAGGGGGGACCTGTGCGACGTGAGCTGCCGGCTGTGTGTGTTTGTGCAGTGCTGGCCTCAGTTACATAAACTGCATGAAACCCACACACTGCACACTGGCTCCCTGCCACCTCCAGCAGCCGGGCACTGATAGTACAGCACACGGCGGGCACAGAGAACCCAGTACATCGGCCGTTCCCCTGCCAGGGGGCATTACAGGCCCCCGTATTCCTGGATAGACACACAGGGTCTAGTGTTATAGTCCTCTCCGACTCCGTGCAGCCAGTTCAATCAGCGCTACACAAACAGTAACACAAAACCCAGCCTGGATAGGAACAGTATATAGGGATGGGTATACAGTATATAGGGGATGGGTATACAGTATATAGGGATGGGTATACAGTATATAGGGATGGGTATACAGTATATAGGGGATGGGTATGCGGTATATAGGGGATGGGTATGCGGTATATAGGGGATGGGTATGCAGTATATAGGGATGGGTATGCAGTATATAGGGATGGGTATGCGGTATATAGGGGATGGGTATGCGGTATATAGGGGATGGGTATGCGGTATATAGGGGATGGGTATGCGGTATATAGGGGATGGGTATGCGGTATATAGGGATGGGTATGCGGTTTATAGGGATGGGTATACGGTATACAGGGATGGGGATGCGGTATATAGGGATGGGTATGCAGTATATAGGTATGGGTATGCAGTTTATAGGGATGGGTATGCGGTATATAGGGGACGGGTATGCGGTATATAGGGGATGGGTATGCGGTATATAGGGATGGGTATGCAGTATATAGGGATGGGTATGCGGTATATAGGGGATGGGTATGCGGTATATAGGGGATGGGTATGCAGTATATAGGGATGGGTGTGCGGTATATAGGGATGGGGATGCAGTATATAGGGATGGGTATGCAGTATATAGGGATGGGATGCAGTATGCGGTATATAGGGATGGGGATGCAGTATATAGGGGATAGGTATGCAGTATATAGGGATGGGTATGCAGTATATAGGGATTGGTATGCAGTATACAGGGATGGGTATGCAGTATATAGGGATGGGTATGCAGTATATAGGGATTGGTATGCAGTATATAGGGATGGGTATACAGTATATAGGGATGGGTATGCAGTATATAGGGATTGGTATGCAGTATATAGGGATTGGTATGCAGTATACAGGGATGGGTATGCGGTATATAGGGATTGGTATGCAGTATATAGGGATGGGTATGCAGTATATAGGGATTAGTATGCAGTATATAGGGGATTGGTATGTGTTGTAGACTGAGGCTTAGGGGGAAATTTACTAAAGTGAGAGTTTTTAGAAGTGAGTTTTAAAATTGATGTTGCCCATAGCAACCAATCAGATTGTAGTTATTATCTTCTAGAAGGTGCTAGTTAAATGTTAAGTAGAATCTGATTGGTTGCTATGGGTAACATCACTTTTAAAACTCACTTCTATAATCTCTCTCTTTAGTAAATTTACGCCTTACAGTCCTGTGTGTGTATTCAGAGAACGTACAGTATGCTGATAGCAAACTAATAACATGTATGTCATACTAAGGAGGAAGGACAAGGCTCCGAGGGCCTGATTCAGACCTGGTCGCAAGCGCTGAGCACTCGCAACCGGGTCTATGGTGGCCCACAGCGCATGCGCACGATGGAGCCGGCTCCGTCGTGCGCAGACGCGAGACCCGGCTAGTGACGGGCAATCCGTCGCTCTGGGTCTCGCACCAAAGGGGACGAGCTGTCAATGTTGAGTGACAGCACGCCCCATGTGGTGGGCGGGCCGGGGGGGTGGCTGCCCAAACGGAGGCGTTCCCGAGGGAACGCTTGCCGTTTGGGGGCGGCCCCACTGACATCACGAGTGATGTCAGTGGAGAGCTTCCGGCTCTGTTAGAGCCAAAATCTTTCTTGGGCTTGCAATGAATGAGAACCCTACCACAAGGGTCTCATCGCAAGCCCGATGGTCCCGATGGTCTTGACCATCGCGACCATCATCATGGCCGCTCGCTATAGCTGTGGGTGGTCACCCACAGCTATGCGAGCGGCCAGGAGGCCTCTCCTAAAAAACCCAGCACCCGCCCTGATTCAGAGCAAGCGCCTCTGAATCAGGCCCTGAGCACCCTCTATTGCACTGCACCTAAGAGTGTAATTCATTGTATGAAATATAGCTGTATAAGGTAACGATATACAGTATATATATATATATATATATATATATATATTAGTATGCAGCACTCTGTGTGATGGTGGCAGGCGATGGTGGCGCTTTCTGTTCTATCCAGTCTCTGTATGTGTCTCCTTTATATGTCTGGCATTAATTATACTGATGTAGCCAGCCCCAGGGGGGAGGTGGTGGGGATGGTTACCTGGGGTACCCTTGTAAATAAAGGCTTCCAAGGAAAGCAATGCATAAACATGAGGGGAGAGGTGTTACATCCACCCGGGAGACTCTCTGTGGGAGGGGAGTGAAACCGCCACCAAGCAGGTAAATCCTCTGATGTCTTCTGGCATATACATGTGAATGGATGAAAGGCGATTGTTACACAGAGGTGTCAGTGTGTAGAGTGTGAGCCCTGTCTGCCAGGAAACAGCACAGGCTCATGTAACCCATCCAGTGCCGCAGTGCTGATTAACCCTCTCAGCCCTCCTGCATGGAGGGAGCCTATAGCGCTGGTGTATGGGGCGATATACCATTCCCTGCTGCAGAAATCGCGTCTTTTGTTTTGTTTTTTTATAGCTGTGATTATTGGTGTCTGGTCCGTTATGCCGCAGTTATGATATATCTGAGTAAAGTTTATAACTTTGCTATAGACCTGGGGGAAGCGGCCATATTGTGGCTGAACCACACCTGTTTGTAGGCCACGAATATAGGTCACTCTGTTTGCGATCAGTGGATTATTTAAAATTGTTTTGAAAAATCTAATTAAATCAATGATCAAAGTCTGTTAGATATCACAAAGGGCTGGCATCATTCTGTATAATCCATACCCCCTCGCCCATTGGCATATATAGCTGCCCAGGATACCGTCCTCTAATCTCCTGTCTCTCTCTCTCCTCTGTAGGTGGCCTCAGGTGAGGGATGCCAGAGTGGGCTCTTCACAAAGGATGGGGACTGCTGCTCGATGTGCCCACCAGGTTCCGGGGTTGTGTCACCCTGTGGAGACTCTGACACGGAGTGTGAGCTCTGCATAGAGAGTGAGTAACCGGTAACCCGTTTCTCCATGTAACACAAGGCTGCTATTTTCCCTTCTCTCTGTCTTGTGCTAAAGTGCCCCCCTGTGTAACTCCAAGGCTCTAGGGGCTTCCCCAGTATAATGCTACAGCAGGAAGTGCCCCCCTGTGTAATGCCAATATTCTAGGTGCCCCCTGTACAATGCCAATGCTAGAAGCGCCCCTCTGTATAACACCAAGGCTGGAAGTGCCCCCCCTGTATAATGCCAGGAATTGCAGTGCCCCCCCCCCCGTATAAGGCCGCAGCCGGAAGTGCCCCCCCCCCCATATAATGCCAAGATTGAAAGTTCCCCCCTGTATGTATTCTTATCTCTGGGTCAGTGGTGATGTTAGTGATTTCCTATCTCTGGGTCAGTGGTGATGTTAGTGATTTCCTCTCTCTGGGTCAGAGGTGATGTTAGTGATTTCCTATCTCTGGGTCAGTGGTGATGTTAGTGATTTCCTATCTCTGGGTCAGTGATGATGTTAGTCATTTCCTATCTCTGGGTCAGTGGTGATGTTAGTGGTTTCCTATCTCTGGGTCAGTGGTGATGTTAGTGGTTTCCTATCTCCGGGTCAGTGGTGATGTTAGTGATTTCCTCTCTCTGGGTCAGTGGTGATGTTAGTGATTTCCTCTCTCTGGGTCAGTGGTGATGTTAGTGATTTCCTCTCTCTGGGTCAGTGGTGATGTTAATGATTTCCTATCTGTGGGTCAGTGGTGATGTTAGTGATTTCCTATCTCCGGGTCAGTGGTGAGGTTAGTGACTTCCTATCTCCGGGTCAGTGGTGATGTTAGTGGTTTCCTATCTCCAGGTCAGTGGTGATGTTAGTGATTTCCTATCTCTGGGTCAGTGGTGATGTTAGTGATTTCCTCTCTCTGGGTCAGTGGTGATGTTAGTGATTTCCTATCTCTGGGTCAGTGGTGATGTTAGTGATTTCTTATCTCTGGGTCAGTGGTGATGTTAGTGATTTCCTATCTCCGGGTCAGTGGTGATGTTAGTGATTTCTTATCTCCGGGTCAGTGGTGATGTTAGTGATTTCCTCTCTGTGGGTCAGAGGTGACGTTAGTGATTTCCTCTCTCTGGGTCAGTGGTGATGTTAATGATTTCCTATCTGTGGGTCAGTGGTGATGTTAGTGATTTCCTATCTCCGGGTCAGTGGTGATGTTAGTGACTTCCTATCTCCGGGTCAGTGGTGATGTTAGTGGTTTCCTATCTCTGGGTCAGTGGTGATGTTAGTGATTTCCTATCTCTGGGTCAGTGGTGATGTTAGTGATTTCCTCTCTCTGGGTCAGAGGTGATGTTAGTGATTTCCTATCTCTGGGTCAGTGGTGATGTTAGTGATTTCTTATCTCTGGGTCAGTGGTGATGTTAGTGATTTCCTATCTCCGGTCAGTGGTGATGTTAGTGATTTCTTATCTCCGGGTCAGTGGTGATGTTAGTGATTTCCTCTCTCTGGGTCAGTGGTGATGTTAGTGATTTCCTATCTCCGGGTCAGTGGTGATATTAGTGATTTCTTATCTCCGGGTCAGTGGTGATGTTAGTGATTTCCTATCTCTGGGTCAGTGGTAATGTTAGTGATTTCCTATCTCTGGGTCAGTGGTGATGTTAGTGATTTCCTATCTGTGGGTCAGTGGTGATGTTAGTGATTTCCTATCTCCGGGTCAGTGGTGATGTTAGTGACTTCCTATCTCCGGGTCAGTGGTGATGTTAGTGGTTTCCTATCTCCAGGTCAGTGGTGATGTTAGTGATTTCCTATCTCTGGGTCAGTGGTGATGTTAGTGATTTCCTCTCTCTGGGTCAGAGGTGATGTTAGTGATTTCCTATCTCTGGGTCAGTGGTGATGTTAGTGATTTCTTATCTCTGGGTCAGTGGTGATGTTAGTGATTTCCTATCTCCGGGTCAGTGGTGATGTTAGTGATTTCTTATCTCCGGGTCAGTGGTGATGTTAGTGATTTCCTCTCTGTGGGTCAGAGGTGACGTTAGTGATTTCCTCTCTCTGGGTCAGTGGTGATGTTAATGATTTCCTATCTGTGGGTCAGTGGTGATGTTAGTGATTTCCTATCTCCGGGTCAGTGGTGATGTTAGTGACTTCCTATCTCCGGGTCAGTGGTGATGTTAGTGGTTTCCTATCTCTGGGTCAGTGGTGATGTTAGTGATTTCCTATCTCTGGGTCAGTGGTGATGTTAGTGATTTCCTCTCTCTGGGTCAGAGGTGATGTTAGTGATTTCCTATCTCTGGGTCAGTGGTGATGTTAGTGATTTCTTATCTCTGGGTCAGTGGTGATGTTAGTGATTTCCTATCTCCGGTCAGTGGTGATGTTAGTGATTTCTTATCTCCGGGTCAGTGGTGATGTTAGTGATTTCCTCTCTCTGGGTCAGTGGTGATGTTAGTGATTTCCTATCTCCGGGTCAGTGGTGATATTAGTGATTTCTTATCTCCGGGTCAGTGGTGATGTTAGTGATTTCCTATCTCTGGGTCAGTGGTAATGTTAGTGATTTCCTATCTCTGGGTCAGTGGTGATGTTAGTGATTTCCTATCTCCGGGTCAGTGGTGATGTTAGTGATTTCCTATCTCTGGGTCAGTGGTGATGTTAGTGATTTCTTATCTCCGGGTCAGTGGTGATGTTAGTGATTTCCTCTCTCTGGGTCAGTGGTGATGTTAGTGATTTCCTCTCTCTGGGTCAGAGGTGATGTTAGTGATTTCCTATCTGTGGGTCAGTGGTGATGTTAGTGATTACCTTTTTCCGGGTCAGTGGTGATGTTAGTGATTACCTTTTTCCGGGTCAGTGGTGATGTTAGTGATTTCTTATCTCCGGGTCAGTGCTGATGTTAGTGATTTCCTCTCTCTGGGTCAGTGGTGATGTTAGTGATTTCCTCTCTCTGGGTCAGTGGTGATGTTAGTGGTTTCCTATCTCTGGGTCAGTGGTGATGTTAGTGATTTCCTCTCTCTGGGTCAGAGGTGATGTTAGTGATTTCTTATCTCTGGGTCAGTGGTGATGTTAGTGATTTCTTATCTCTGGGTCAGTGGTGATGTTAGTGATTTCTTATCTCTGGGTCATGGTGATGTAAGTGATTTCCTATCTCTGGGTCAGTGGTGATGTTAGTGACTTCCTATCTCCGGGTCAGTGGTGATGTTAGTGATTTCCTATCTCTGGGTCAGTGGTGATGTTAGTGATTTCCTATCTGTGCGTCAGTGCTTGTGGTTGGATTTTCCTACCGCAATCATGCGAACAGTTCAGGCTAAGAAACAACCAAGTGACGTGGCCGATGACGTTGCTTTGTTAATTATGCACACCCTTAAAACGCCCGTTTTGACCGTTTGGCACGCCTGCGTTCGGATCTCCACTCCTCGTTTTCAAGCACCTTCCCCTGTTACCACCCACAAACGCCTCATCCTGTCACTCAAATTAGTAGGCACTCGCAATTTTGCGAACACACGATTTCCGACCGCAATGACTGTTTAGCGCATGCGCATTACGACCCATACGCATGCGCAGATGTGCGAACATCGCTCGGAGCGAACGAGCGGCCGCTTACGAGCGGCTCTGAATCAGGCCCTCAGTCCGGTGTAATCTCGTCAGCTCCTTTACATGGAAATCTTCCATTCTGTATATTTTCTAGACTATTGCTCCCCTCTGATTCTACATCAGAGTTGTGGTCGGAGCGATGATGTCTCAGGATCTATAGTTACCGCTAATACCCGGGATTAGATGTGTTTGTAGAACATTTTGTGTCTCTGGTTAACCTTTTCCTGTTATTCCCGCAGATTCCACCTTCTCGGACATCCACAGCGCCACTGACAAGTGCCAACCGTGCTCCAGCTGCCAGGGCGCCATGCAGTCTGTGGAAGCCACCTGCACCAGCAGGCAGGACACCACCTGCCGCTGTCCCCATGGGCATTACCTGCACTTAAAGAACAGCACATGCCTCCCCTGCCAGCTGTGCCCCAAAGGCTCTGGTGCCAAGGCGGCCTGTACCGGCACTGAGAACACAAAGTGCGAGGAGTGCCCCAAGGGCTTGTACTCGGAGGTGAAGAGCAGCACTTCCCCCTGTCTGACCTGCCGCGCTGAGTGTAATGAGAAGGAGGTGCAAATTAGCGAATGTACCGCGCACCACGACATCCTCTGTATGGGTGAGTGCCAGGGGCCGCCAGGGGCATCTTATCCTTTCAGAGGGAGGTGGGGGCAGGTTGGGTATATTACTTGGAGAGTCAAAATTTAGACATGCAAAACATAGACACCAAAATGTCCACATGGACATAATATAGACAGCTTGAAATGCTGACATTGTCAACATGCCGTCAGTTAAATGCTGACATTTAAAATATGGTCAACAACCAAAATGTAGACACAGCTAAAACAGTAACTTATGGTGATCAGCAAACAGTGATCCGGTCATGCCAGACTGATTGCCATGAGCTGATCCTACCCTCCATGCGCTAATTGCATGGAATAACAGCTAAAGGCCCCCATACATCAGCAATTGATTGCAGCAATCGTGCAATTTGCAATCGATTGTGTATAAAAATATTTCCCTTTTTCAATCGATTGTGGCAATCAATTGCTGATGTTTGGGGCCTTTACAGTCTGATTGCAATTAGCGTATGACAGTAAGTATCACATGAGTTGCTAATTGCAATCAGACTGATTGTAATTAGCATATCCAGTCTGTATGCAGAGCTTCCCAAACTCCGCCATTACGGTCCAGGTTGTAAGGATATCCATACCTAAGCGCAGTTGACTTAATTAGCCCCTCAGTCAATTTAATTTCACCATCTGGGCTCATGGATAACCTGGACTGTAATGAGCATAGGCCCTCATTAAGGCCCGCTCGCAAGCAGGTCGATGGTTGCGCTCCGGGGCTCGCTACAAACGGGGCAGCTGTCGATGTTGATCTACAGCTCGCCCCGTTTTGTAGGCGGGGAGGGGGGGGTGGCTGGACAAACGGAGGCATTCCTGAAGGAACGCCTGCCGTTTGTGGGCGGACCTACTGACATCACGAGTGATGTCAGTAGTGAGCTTCCTGATGTCAGTAGTGAGCCGGAAGCTCACTGGGGCTTGCAGAAGACGAGACCCTACCACAAGGGTCTCGTCGCAAGCCAGATGGTCACGACCATCGCAATCATCACCTGGCCGCTCGTAAAAGCTGTGGGTGGTCACCCACAGCTTAGCGAGCGGCCAGGAGGCTGGCTTTATTTAAAAAAAAACGGTCGCCCTCATTCAGAGCGAGCGCTCGCTTTTTGCGAGCGGCTCTGAATGAGGGCCATAGTTTGAGAACCTTTGCTGTATGCTAAGATTCCAATAGTCTCATTGCAAATAGAATATGAACAGTAGTATCAAACAGCCGATCTATATTGCGAGCACGTCGGTGAGTGTGTACGGACGTCCCACCAATTGCCCGTACACATGCTGCAGGGATCCGGCGGTGAGTGACAGCTGGCAAATTTAAATGCTCGCCCATTTGTGGGTTCAGGCCCTACACATCGGACGAGCGATTGGTAAGTGTATAATATGCACTTATCAAGCGGCAGACAGGTCGGCGGGTCGGCCAAATGGCTCATCCATCATCCTAGTGTGTACCCAGCATCAGGTGGCTGGTGAGCCAGCGTGTGATCCTGAGGGAAGCGGTGGATCCAGCTGTAGTCTGGAGACCAGTAATCTGCTTCGGGGGTAAGGGGATCGCTGCTCTCAATAGATCAGCAGGAGGGATTCCCCTACGCTCTGGGCTTTGCTGTGATATTATGGGAGAGCTTTGAAGTCCAGTTTGTTGGCAGCAGCGAAGCTCCGGCTGAGCCGTGAGATAAAGGAGATTTTCCAGACGCTGCCCTCCGAATATCTGCTCGCCGTGGGTTGTTGGACCCAAGCGCTCTCTCCATTTGTCTGATTTCTTAATCCCCCCCCCTTTATAGCATTGACTGGGCCTATTCTTCCCTTTCACACATGCGTTTTATTCCCTCAAAGGAATACAGCTCCATTTCCCAGCAGCTAAAGTGTCCTGGTGTCTGCGTAATCCCGGCTTTTGTCTCCGGCGTTTAATTGTATTTTAAATGGGTTTATTTAATGACAGATTTCTGAAATCCATAGGAAGCTCTGTAACTGGGAACTGACATTGCTGCCTAATTCATGGCTTTAATGCAACATTAATTTGTTACTTTTCATGGAAATTTGCATAAGATTTTACAAGTAAAATGTGTCTGTGTAACACGGTGTTTATGTGGCCCTTATTTGTCACTGAGGGCTTGAGGTGGGGCTGCTGCGATAATATGCAAATGCTAGTGTCAGCCTTCCACTGGCAGGTACACAATGCTCAGAGCTACATTACAGTGTAAGGATAAAGCTGCCCAGTATGTGTGATACCCTGACTCTGATAGTGCCAGTAACTGTGCCCCTGGGTAACACCGTGCTGCACTGCAGGGGGCAGATAGATGTACAATGTGCAGAGAGATAGACGTGGGGGGGACGTGTCCTAGCTCAGAGCTACATTACAGTGTAAGGATAAAGCTGCCCAGCATGTGTGATACCCTGACTCTGATAGAGCCAATAACTGTGCCCTGGGTAACACCATGCTGTACTGCAGGGGGCAGATGTACAATGTGCAGAGAGTTAGTTGTGGGAGGGACGTGTCCTAGCTCAGAGCTACATTACAGTGTAAGGATAAAGCTGCCCAGCATGTGTGATACCCCGACTCTGATAGTGCCAGTAACTGTGCCCCTGGGTAACACCATGCTGCACTGCAGGGGGCAGATGTACAATGTGCAGAGAGTAAGATGTAGGAGGGACGTGTCCTAGCTCAGAGCTACATTACAGTGTAAGGATAAAGCTGCCCAGCATGTGTGATCCCCTGACTCTGATAGTGCCAGTAACTGTGCCCCTGGGTAACACCGTGCTGCACGGCAGGGGCAGATGTACAATGTGCAGAGAGTTAGATGTGGGAGGGACGTGTCCTAGCTCAGAGCTACATTACAGTGTAAGGATAAAGCTGCCCAGCATGTGTGATACCCCGACTCTGATAGTGCCAGTAACTGTGCCCCTGGGTAACACCATGCTGCACTGCAGGGGGCAGATGTACAATGTGCAGAGAGTTAGATGTGGGAGGGACGTGTCCTAGCTCAGAGCTACATTACAGTGTAAGGATAAAGCTGCCCAGCATGTGTGATACCCTGACTCTGATAGTGCCAGTAACTGTGCCCCTGGGTAACACCAAGCTGTACTGCAGGGGGCAGATGTACAATGTGCAGAGAGTTAGATGTGGGAGGGACGTGTCCTAGCTCAGAGCTACATTACAGTGTAAGGATAAAGCTGCCCAGCATGTGTGATACCCTGACTCTGATAGTGCCAGTAACTGTGCCCCTGGGTAACACCAAGCTGTACTGCAGGGGGCAGATGTACAATGTGCAGAGAGTTAGATGTGGGAGGGACGTGTCCTAGCTCAGAGCTACATTACAGTGTAAGGATAAAGCTGCCCAGTATGTGTGATACCCTGACTCTGATAGAGCCAGTAACTGTGCCCCTGGGTAACACCGTGCTGCACTGCAGGGGGCAGATGTACAATGTGCAGAGAGTTAGATGTGAGAGGGACATGTCCTAGCTCAGAGCTACATTACAGTGTAAGGATAAAGCTGCCCAGCATGTGTGATACCCTGACTCTGATAGTGCCAGTAACTGTGCCCCTGGGTAACACCGTGCTGTACTGCAGGGGGCAGATGTACAATGTGCAGAGAGTTAGATGTGGGAGGGACGTGTCCTAGCTCAGAGCTACATTACAGTGTAAGGATAAAGCTGCCCAGCATGTGTGATACCCTGACTCTGATAGTGCCAGTAACTGTGCCCCTGGGTAACACCGTGCTGCACTGCAGGGGGCAGATAGATGTACAATGTGCAGAGAGATAGACGTGGGGGGGACGTGTCCTAGCTCAGAGCTACATTACAGTGTAAGGATAAAGCTGCCCAGCATGTGTGATACCCTGACTCTGATAGTGCCAGTAACTGTGCCCCTGGGTAACACCATGCTGCACTGCAGGGGGCAGATGTACAATGTGCAGAGAGTTAGATGTGGGAGGGATGTGTCCTAGCTCAGAGCTACATTACAGTGTAAGGATAAAGCTGCCCAGCATGTGTGATACCCTGACTCTGATAGTGCCTGTAACTGTGCCCCTGGGTAACACCATGCTGCACTGCAGGGGGCAGATGTACAATGTGCAGAGAGTTAGATGTGGGAGGGACGTGTCCTAGCTCAGAGCTACATTACAGTGTAAGGATAAAGCTGCCCAGCATGTGTGATACCCTGACTCTGATAGTGCCAGTAACTGTGCCCCTGGGTAACACCATGCTGTACTGCAGGGAGCAGATGTACAATGTGCAGAGAGTTATATGTGGAAGGGACGTGTCCTAGCTCAGAGCTACATTACAGTGTAAGGATAAAGCTGCCCAGCATGTGTGATACCCCGACTCTGATAGTGCCAGTAACTGTGCCCCTGGGTAACACCATGCTGCACTGCAGGGGGCAGATGTACAATGTGCAGAGAGTTAGATGTGGGGGGGACGTGTCCTAGCTCAGAGCTACATTACAGTGTAAGGATAAAGCTGCCCAGCATGTGTGATACCCCGACTCTGATAGTGCCAGTAACTGTGCCCCTGGGTAACACCATGCTGCACTGCAGGGAGCAGATGTACAATGTGCAGAGAGTTAGATGTGGAAGGGACGTGTCCTAGCTCAGAGCTACATTACAGTGTAAGGATAAAGCTGCCCAGCATGTGTGATACCCCGACTCTGATAGTGCCAGTAACTGTGCCCCTGGGTAACACCATGCTGCACTGCAGGGGGCAGATGTACAATGTGCAGAGAGTTAGATGTGGGGGGGACGTGTCCTAGCTCAGAGCTACATTACAGTGTAAGGATAAAGCTGCCCAGTATGTGTGATACCCTGACTCTGATAGTGCCAGTAACTGTGCCCCTGGGTAACACCATGCTGCACTGCAGGGGGCAGATGTACAATGTGCAGAGAGTTAGATGTGGGAGGGACGTGTCCTAAATCAGAGCTACATTGCAGTGTAAGGATAAAGCTGCCCAGCATCTGTGGGCTACATGCAGAAGCCACCTGTATTTACCCTGCATGCATATGTATTTGCAACCCCTGCAGTGCAGCTTGGTGTCCCCCGATGCACAGTTACTGCCTCCCCAGAATCAGCCCCAGAATGTGGAATCTGATATAATTCCTGGGAGGCTCATTTATCAGATATGGGTGTATAGAAGTAGAGATATGTAGTAAGTAATTTTTTCCCTACAACAACAGCTGTTTGGAGGTTTCCTCTCTTTTATCATTTATACTTTTATTGGCCAATATTTGAATGCTAATCTTATCTATAATCTGAGCCGGCAAACAGTCCTATTGCTTCAGAGATAAGATCCAGGTTCCAGGAGTGAATGCACATGACATGACCAGCCTGAAATCACAGCAAACCATACCCATGGGTCTGGCGTATCCTGGGTGCAGGTCTGGTGTATCCTGGGCGCTGGTCTGGCGTATCCTGGGCGCTGGTCTGGCGTATCTTGGGCGCTGGTCTGGCGTATCCTGAGCACTGGTCTGGCGTATCTTAGGGACTGGTCTGGCGTATCCTGGGCCCTGGCCTGGCGTATCCTGAGCGCAGGTCTGGCATATCCTGGGCGCAGGTCTGAAGTATCCTGGGCGCAGGTCTGGCGTATCCTGGGCATAGAGATTGTATCTGTTTAATCTTTAGAGATGTGAAATATTTGAGTCTTTTTTTCATTCGTGACCCCGTCCTCTGACCCTCTGCGAGGAGAGACTTAAAAGACAGGAGGAGGGGGAGATATGTGGAGCATCTGGTCAGCAGGCCGCATGGTGCTGACAGCTCCTGGAAGGGAGGGGGGCTGCTGGCGTGGGTGGGGGCACAGCTGGAGAGATGACAGTATAGTGCAACCAGCGAGAGTGGCGTCAGGCCTGTACGAGAGACAGCGTTATATTATCCCAGTGAGAGCAGCGTCTGGCTTGTACGAGAGACAGCGTTTTATTATCCCAGTGATAGCAGCATCAGGCTTGTATGAGAGACAGCGTTACATTATCCCAGTGAGAGCAGCATCATGCTTGTACGAGAGACAGCGTTATATTATCCCCGTGAGAGCAGCGCCATGCCTGTACGAGAGACAGCGTTATATTATCCCAACGAGAGCAGTGTCAGGCCTGTACGAGAGACAGCGTTATATTATCCCAGTGAGAGCAGCATCAGGCCTGTACAAGAGACAGCGTTATATTATCCCAGTGAGAGCAGCATCAGGCGTGTACGAGAGACAGCGTTATATTATCCCAGCGAGAGCGGAATCAGGCCTGTACGAGAGACAGCGTTATATTATCCCAGTGAGAGAGGCGTCAGGCCTGTACGAGAGACAGCGTTATATTATCCCAGCGAGAGCATTGTCAGGCCTGTACGAGAGACAGCGTTATATTATCCCAGCGAGAGCGGAATCAGGCCTGTATGAGAGACAGCGTTATATTATCCCAGTGAGAGAGGCATCAGGCCTGTACGAGAGACAGCGTTATATTATCCCAGGAAGTGCGACGTCAGGCCTGTACGAGAGACAGCGTTATATTATCCCAGTGAGAGAGGCATCGGCCCTGTACGAGAGACAGCGTTATATTATCCCACTGAGAGAGGTGTCAGGCCTGTACGAGATACAGCATTATATATTATCCCAGTGAGAGAGGCGTCAGGCATGTACGAGAGAAAGTGTTATATTATACCAGCGAGAGAGGCATCAGGCTTGTACGAGAGACAGCGCTATATTATCCCACTGAGAGAGGCATCAGGCCTGTACGAGAGACAGCGCTATATTATCCCAGCGAGAAAGGCGTCATGCCTGTACGAGAGACAGCGTTATATTATACCAGCGAGAGAGGCATCAGGCTTGTACGAGAGACAGCGTTATATTATCCCAGCGAGAGCATTGTCAGGCCTGTACGAGAGACAGCGTTATATTATCCCAGCGAGAGCATTGTCAGGCCTGTACAAGAGACAGCATTATATTATCCCAGCGAGAACATTGTCAGGCCTGTACCAGAGACAGCGTTACATTATCCCAGCAAGTGCGACGTCAGGCCTGTACGAGAGACAGCATTATATTATCCCAGTGAGAGCAGCGTCATGCTTGTACGAGAGACAGTGTTATATTATCCCAGTGAAAGCGGAATCAGGCCTGTACGAGAGACAGCGTTATATTATCCCAGCGAGAGAGGCGTCAGGCCTGTACGAGAGACAGCGTTATATTATCCCAGTGAGAGCAGCGTCAGGCTTGTACGAGAGACAGCATTATATTATCCCAGCGAGAGCATTGTCAGGCCTGTATGAGAGACAACGTTATATTTTCCCAGCGAGGGCGATGTCATGCCTGTACAAGAGACAGCGTTATATTATCCCAGCAAGAGCGTTGTCAGGCCTGTACGAGAGGCAGCATTATATTATCCCAGCGAGAGCGGTGTCAGCCTGTACGAGAGACAGTGTTACATTATCTCAGCTAGTGCATGTCAGGCCTGGCAAGAGACAGCGTTATATTATCCCAGCGAGAGTGGCGTCAGGCCTTTACAAGAGACAGCATTATATTATCTCAGCGAGAGAGGCGTCAGGCCTGTATGAGAGACAGAGTTAAATTATCTCAGCAAGAGAGGCATCAGGCCTGTACGAGAGACAGTGTTATATTATCCCAGCGAGAGCGGCGTCAGGCCTGAATGAGAGAAAGCGTTATATTATCCCAGCGAGAGCGGCGTCAGGCCTGTACGAGAGACAGTGTTATATTATTCCAGCGACAGCGGCGTCAGGCCTGAATGAGAGAAAGCATTATATTATCCCAGCGAGAGCGGCGTCAGGCTTGTACGAGATACAGCGTTATATTATCTCAGTGAGAGCGGCGTCAGGCCTGTATTAGAGACAGTGCTATATTATCTCAGCGAGAGAGGCGTCAGGCCTGTACAAGAGACAGCGTTATATTATCTCAGCGAGGCGTCAGGCCTGTATGAGAGACAGCATTATATTATCTCAGCGAGAGCGACGTCAGGCTTGTACGAGATACAGCGTTATATTATCTCAGTGAGAGCGGCGTCAGGCCTGTATTAGAGACAGTGCTATATTATCTCAGCGAGAGAGGCGTCAGGCCTGTATGAGAGACAGCATTATATTATCCCAGCGAGAGCATTGTCAGGCCTGTACGAGAGACAACGTTATATTATCCCAGCGAGAGCGATGTCATGCCTGTACGAGAGACAGCGTTATATTATCCCAGCAAGAGCGTTGTCAGGCCTGTACGAGAGGCAGCATTATATTATCCCAGCGAGAGCGGTGTCAGCCTGTACGAGAGACAGTGTTATATTATCTCAGCTAGCACATGTCAGGCCTGGCAAGAGACAGCGTTATATTATCCCAGCGAGAGTGGCGTCAGGCCTGTACAAGAGACAGCGTTATATTATCTCAGCGAGGCGTCAGGCCTGTATGAGAGACAGAGTTATATTGTCTCAGCAAGAGAGGCATCATGCCTGTATGAGAGACAGTGTTATATTATCCCAGCGAGAGCGGCGTCAGGCCTGAATGAGAGACAGCGTTATATTATCCCAGCGAGAGCGCATGTCAGGCCTGTACGAGAGACAGTGTTATATTATCCCAGCGAGAGTGGCATCAGGCCTGGCAAGAGACAGCATTATATTATCCCAGCGAGAGTGGCGTCAGGCCTGTACAAGAGACAGCATTATATTATCTCAGCGAGAGAGGCGTCAGGCCTGTATGAGAGACAGAGTTAAATTATCTCAGCAAGAGAGGCGTCAGGCCTGTACGAGAGACAGTGTTATATTATCCCAGCGAGAGCGGCGTCAGGCCTGAATGAGAGAAAGCGTTATATTATCCCAGCGAGAGCGGCGTCAGGCCTGTACGAGAGACAGTGATATTATCCCAGCGAGAGCGGCGTCAGGCCTGAATGAGAGAAAGCGTTATATTATCCCAGCGAGAGCGGCGTCTGGCCTGTACGAGAGACAGCGTTATATTATCCCAGCGACAGCATTGTCAGGCCTGTATGAGAGACAGCGTTATATTATCTCAGTGAGAGCGGCGTCAGGCCTGTATTAGAGACAGTGCTATATTATCTCAGCGAGAGCATTGTCAGGCCTGTACGAGAGACGTTATATTATCCCAGCGAGAGCGATGTCATGCCTGTACGAGAGACAGCGTTATATTATCCCAGCAAGAGCGTTGTCAGGCCTGTACGAGAGGCAGCATTATATTATCCCAGCGAGAGCGGTGTCAGCCTGTACGAGAGACAGTGTTATATTATCTCAGTTAGCGCATGTCAGGCCTGGCAAGAGACAGCGTTATATTATCTGAGCGAGAGTGGCGTCAGGCCTGTACAAGAGACAGCGTTATATTATCTCAGCGAGGCGTCAGGCCTGTATGAGAGACAGCATTATATTATCTCAGCGAGAGAGGCGTCATGCCTGTACGAGAGACAGTGTTATATTATCCCAGCGAGAGCGGCGTCAGGCCTGAATGAGAGACAGCGTTATATTATCCCAGCGAGAGCGGCGTCAGGCCTGTATGAGAGACAGCATTATATTATCTCAGCGAGAGAGGCGTCATGCCTGTACGAGAGACAGTGTTATATTATCCCAGCGAGAGCGGCGTCAGGCCTGAATGAGAGACAGCGTTATATTATCCCAGCGAGAGCGGCGTCAGGCCTGTACGAGAGACAGCGTTATATTATCTCAGTGTGAGTGTGTCAGGCCTGTACGAGAGACAGCATTATATTATCCCAGCGACAGCATTGTCAGGCCTGTATGAGAGACAGCGTTATATTATCTCAGCGAGAGCGACGTCAGGCCTGTATTAGAGACAGTGCTATATTATCTCGGCGAGAGAGGCGTCAGGCCTGTACGAGAGACAGCATTATATTATCCCAGCAAGAGCGTTGTCAGCCTGTACGAGAGACAGCGTTATATTATCTCAGTGAGAGCGGCGTCAGGCCTGTATTAGAGACAGCGCTATATTATCTCAGCGAGAGAGGCGTCAGGCCTGTACGAGAGACAGCATTATATTATCCCAGCGAGAGCGTTGTCAGCCTGTACGAGAGGCAGCATTATATTATCTCAGCCAGAGCGTGTCAGGCCTGGCAAGAGCCAGTGTTATATTATCCCAGTGAGAGAGGTGTCAGGCCTGTACGAGAGACAGCGTTATATTATCTCAGTGTGAGTGTGTCAGGCCTGTACGAGAGACAGCATTATATTATCCCAGCGACAGCATTGTCAGGCCTGTATGAGAGACAGCGTTATATTATCTCAGTGAGAGCGGCGTCAGGCCTGTATTAGAGACAGTGCTATATTATCTCAGCGAGAGAGGCGTCAGGCCTGTACGAGAGACAGCATTATATTATCCCAGCGAGAGCATTGTCAGGCCTGTACGAGAGACAACGTTATATTATCCCAGCGAGAGCGATGTCATGCCTGTACGAGAGACAGCGTTATATTATCCCAGCAAGAGCGTTGTCAGGCCTGTACGAGAGGCAGCATTATATTATCCCAGCGAGAGCGGTGTCAGCCTGTACGAGAGACAGTGTTATATTATCTCAGCTAGCGCATGTCAGGCCTGGCAAGAGACAGCGTTATATTATCCGAGCGAGAGTGGCGTCAGGCCTGTACAAGAGACAGCGTTATATTATCTCAGCGAGGCGTCAGGCCTGTATGAGAGACAGCATTATATTATCTCAGCGAGAGAGGCGTCATGCCTGTACGAGAGACAGTGTTATATTATCCCAGCGAGAGCGGCGTCAGGCCTGAATGAGAGACAGCGTTATATTATCCCAGCGAGAGCGGCGTCAGGCCTGTACGAGAGACAGCGTTATATTATCTCAGTGTGAGTGTGTCAGGCCTGTACGAGAGACAGCATTATATTATCCCAGCGACAGCATTGTCAGGCCTGTATGAGAGACAGCGTTATATTATCTCAGCGAGAGCGACGTCAGGCCTGTATTAGAGACAGTGCTATATTATCTCGGCGAGAGAGGCGTCAGGCCTGTACGAGAGACAGCATTATATTATCCCAGCAAGAGCGTTGTCAGCCTGTACGAGAGACAGCGTTATATTATCTCAGTGAGAGCGGCGTCAGGCCTGTATTAGAGACAGCGCTATATTATCTCAGCGAGAGAGGCGTCAGGCCTGTACGAGAGACAGCATTATATTATCCCAGCGAGAGCGTTGTCAGCCTGTACGAGAGGCAGCATTATATTATCTCAGCCAGAGCGTGTCAGGCCTGGCAAGAGCCAGTGTTATATTATCCCAGTGAGAGAGGCGTCAGGCCTGTACGAGAGACAGCGTTATATTATCCCAGCGAGAGCGGTGTCAGCCTGTACGAGAGACAGCGTTATATTATCCCAGCGAGAGCGGTTTCAGCCCTGTCATATGTCTATGAGCACTAAGGCGCCTCTGCCAGGCTCCCTTCATCTGTATAAGGTGATGTTTCAGAATAGAGTCGCTGTAACACAGTCTGTCTTTTCGCAGATAAGGATGTGCCCATTCTGAAACGCAACGACAAGGACGAGAACAGCACATTGTCCGGATCCCCTCACTTTATCCCACCGGAGGACAACAGTAAGAACATCATTCCCGTCTACTGCTCCATCCTGGCTGCCGTGGTCATCGGCCTGATCGGCTACGTGGCGTTTAAGTGGTACGTTTTTGGTTCTGCCACACCGAAGCTGTGGTGTGAGCCCAGCAATAATATCGGCAAAAGGACTGAGACGCTTCTCGGCTGCCAGAGATTTAATTTCTCAGTCTGGTCGCCACCAACGATCACCTCACCAATTCCTAGGGACGTATTCATTAGTATTATAGCAATAAAAAATGCATTTTGTGCGCATTAAAATATCTCAAGAGCAACTGAGTGTTAATCTTCTGCCATGGTGATGGTTGCCTGGCACGCTAATAGTTCCTGACCTCCTGTACCGGACCAGTCTCTGTAGGTGGGTAACCGGTCACGCTAATAGGTCCTGGCCTCCTGTACCGGACCAGTCTCTGTAGGTGGGTAACCGGTCACGCTAATAGTTCCTGGCCTCCTGTACCGGACCAGTCTCTGTAGGTGGGTAACCGGTCACGCTAATAGTTCCTGGCCTCCTGTACCGGACTAGTCTCTGTAGGTGGGTAACCGGTCACGCTAATAGGTCCTGACCTCCTGTACTGGACCAGTCTCTGTAGGTGGGTAACCGGTCACGCTAATAGGTCCTGGCCTCCTGTACCGGACCAGTCTCTGTAGGTGGGTCACCGGTCACGCTAATAGTTCCTGGCCTCCTGTACTGGACCAGTCTCTGTAGGTGGGTAACCGGTCACGCTAATAGTTCCTGGCCTCCTGTACCGGACCAGTCTCTGTAGGTGGGTAACCGGTCACGCTAATAGTTCCTGGCCTCCTGTACCGGACCAGTCTCTGTAGGTGGGTAACCGGTCACGCTAATAGGTCCTGGCCTCCTGTACCGGACCAGTCTCTGCAGGTGGGTAACCTGTCACGCTAATAGTTCCTGGCCTCCTGTACCGGACCAGTCTCTGTAGGTGGGTAACCGGTCACGCTAATAGGTCCTGGCCTCCTGTACCGGACCAGTCTCTGTAGGTGGGTAACCGGTCACGCTAACAGTTCCTGGCCTCCTGTACCGGACCAGTCTCTGTCGTTGGGTAACCGGTCACACTAATAGTTCCTGGCCTCCTGTACCGGACGAGTCTCTGTCGTTGGGTAACCGGTCACGCTAATAGTTCCTGGCCTCCTGTACCGGACCAGTCTCTGTCATTGGGTATCCGGTCACGCTAATAGTTCCTGGCCTCCTGTACCGGACCAGTCTCTGTAGGTGGGTAACCGGTCACTCACTGTCGTTCTCCTGCAATGTTTTTTTTTTTTTTTTTAATTATTATTTTAGAAACATAAAAATGTTTCTGCATTCAGCACTTCCTCATTCTTAGTGGTAACGCCGCCCTCAGCTCCGTAGCCATTAATATATAGGGCGCAGCCAAAACAAATCCTTTCACTGCCAAAAAAACGCCCACATTTGTTGGCAAAAGGGGCTTTTTGTGCCTTGATAAATAAGCCCCTCAGCTCTTACCTGGCAGATTTGATCCACGCCTCATATGGAAAGTTTGGTGCTGAGCGTTGGAACACGGTTGAGCTGGGCTCACGCAGGAATCCCACTCACTGTGGGGGAGATTTATCAAAGCTTGGAGAGAGATATAGAGCACTAACCAATCAGCCTCTGTCACTGTTTAGGCTGTGTTTGAAAAATGGCCGTGACTGGTTGGTGCTTTATCTCTCTGCAAGCTTTGATAAATCTCTCCCTGTAGGAGCCATGTGAGAAGTTTTCCTGAGAGCCGGAGCTCATGGTCCCTGGCTTGGTAGGAAGGACATTCCAGGAGTGGGTTGGTTCTTTTGTCCTGCTGTTCCGGACGATGTGAATAGGATTAGACCACTGGTACGTGGATTAGATTAATGCCTTTCAGCCACCTCAGCTCTCGCTGTTCTATTGCCACATTCATTTTTACTTGTTCATTGCTGGAAGCAGAATCGCTGCAGATTAAATTGGTTGAATATAAGAAGCGCTTTCATTTTTCCATTCTGGGTATTTGATGTTTTCCCCCCATCCTTGGCAGCTGTGTAATTACTCTCTGCTGGGGCTCCTGTGTGTGATACCAGGTGACTGGGTCCCTTGATGGCTGCTGTCATTGGATTTTGCAGTGTTTGGCTCCTGGGTAACCGGCTGTACAAGCCTTTTGTCTCTTTTGTACACAGAGCTCACAGTCTGACGACCACTCTTGTGTTTTGTTGTTGCCTAGCTGGAGCTCCTGCAAGCAGAAGAAGCTGCTGACCAAGACCAGGGCTGGTGAGATGGCCACCTCCGGGGAGGGCGAGAAGCTCCACAGCGACAGTGGAGTCTTCCTGGACACACACAGCCTGCAGGAGCAGAATCAACTAAACAAAGGTACGTTCCAATGGCACCTCCGAGACGCTGCCCCTGACCCAAACGTCCTCAGCCTCGTGCTTTGAGTTCTTGCCATTGTTGGTAATATAGAAGTAGTATATATTAGTAGTAAAATATTTGTTTTCAGATGACCTTACAGCACTGCGACATTTATTATTTAACATTTTACATGTTAGGGCTGAAATGTGTGCGTAGGATTCTATATAGTTGTGTCAGCCTTATCTACAGGGCTTCTAAAATGCTACTTTAAACTCAGTAAAGTCTTAGAAATAAATGAACTTGTAGAATTAGCCAACCAAGCATGGACCTGATTCCCATATCAAGCTGTAGAGCCGTAGAACTTGCACTCCAAAGCAATATGAGTACTAGCTTTCGAAATAATTGAGTATTTAAAGTGACTGTGACCTTTTCTCCCAGCAGCAAAACTGGAACCAAAGCTTTACATCAACCTGCCGCCTCACAAGCAGGAAGAGGTGGAGAGCCTCTTGGCAGACACCAGCCGCGGGAAGGACTGGCAGCGCCTGGCCAACTTGCTGGGCTATGAAGAACAGGCCATAGATACATTTGCCCGAGGGGAGGATCCGGTTCACACCCTCCTCACTGACTGGTCGTCCAAGGACGGCTCCACTCTGGAGGTCTTGTGTGCAGCCTTGGTCAACATGGAACGGGCAGATGTGGTGGAGACCCTGAACAGCACAAGCGATGCCAGCTCTTTGGTGTGAAGATGGCTGTTCTCGTCCAGGATCCTCTAGAAAGCAAACCAAGTCTATGACGTCTTTTATGGAAAGAATAAAAAAAAGTTGTTTTAGGCCATGAAGAACATTAATGCACATGGTTGTGTCTCCAATTGGTGGTAGCCTAATTAATACAATGACTTCATCTTCATGGACTGCAATCTGCTTGGTTTATTGGACTTTTGCTAATAGCTGAAGTTAATGAAGATGTCGCCTCCGTTTGGATAATTGGTGATGGATTAAATTCCAGGTGTGGACCTCCGTGTGTGGGGTGGGGATAGGCGGCAGACATTTTGAGGGGCTAGGTTCAAAACGCCTCAAGGGCCAGTCGCACTATGAACGTAATAATATTCTTGATTAAATGTTGCCCACAACACAAGTTGCTGGATAAGAGGTGACTTCTTTCTCCTGCGGATGTCGGACTTTGCAGAGACAGATTTATGACCTGTCCGCAACATAAGTTAAATTATCATCCACTATATTTACATTTGCAAACAGGAGGTAACACTTTTCCCACCGTTCCACCATCAGGTCCTTCCAGGTGTTTGTACGGATTTCAGCTTTGTTTGTTACATCTCAGTGTTTCTCCAACTGGTCAGGATCGGTCATCTGACTTTGCTCCGGCCCTGGCGCAAACACCGAGTCTTGTTTGTTTGTTTGTTTTTTTTTTTTAGAATTAAATATGTTAATATTATTTTAAGCCACAAATTCAGGATTAATGTGGTTTGTTTTGTTACTTATTTTTTTTTTATTTTATGATTGATATTTTTTACCTTTTTGTTGCTGTTTTTATTTACTGCCTTTCATTTTTTGTTTTGTTTTTTGGAGACTGAAGCCATAGTTCACTCCCGACATTACTCACCACCAGTACAGGACTCACGACACGGGAATAAATGGAATGTAATTATTTTGTGTCAATATTTTAATAGGAAGAAAAAGTATTTTGTAATTATTACAGACATGGGGAAGTTTTTTTTTTTTGTAAGCGTAAAAGTCCATTTTGTTGGGCTATTTTTGGAATAATTCTGGGCACCACTGAGCGGGGAGTCGTTGTGCTGTTTCTTACGGTAGCCCTGATTATTAAATGTTATTTTTATTTGAAAAATGTGAATGTATTTCATTCTTATTTGGGGTGGATCGGGCATCACAGGGAAATATTTCTATCCATCCCTCAGAACTGTAGTCCGGAGATAGTTCCAGCGTTGTGTGCTACTTTCATTCCACCATTCTGCAGTGTATTGATAAATTCCTATGCCGTATAATTTATGGGGGCCGTTCAATTCGGCGCAATATGGATGTGCCGCTGGGACGACCAGACGATGGCAATCTGTTTCCAGTAGCTTCACTTATTTTTCCTCACTCCTCACAGAGGAAACACTTCAGGCCAAATTCCACAAATGAGACGTCCGGAGTTTTTGCCACTAAGAGCAAAAAAACAAAAACGACCGGTCAAATTTTGGGTGAAGAAACAAAAATTGCTGAATAATGGGTTTAACATATTAGGTCTGGTATTTTATGTGTTATATACATTGCACGTGGCTGCAGTAGGTGTTTTTTTAAACGGTTTTTAAAAGTGCGCTTTAACAACATGAAAATATACTTGCACCCATTTTAATGTGCCCCCAATTTCCGTGAAACCGTAATTTCCAGGGAAAAAAAATTGCTTTCTATAATTTTTTCATATATGCATATATATGACTTTTGTGCCTGTTTTTTTTCACACCTACCTGTTTTCACCTTTTTTTTTTAGCAAAAAACCGGCCGATTTCGCCTGCGATATTTCGCCAGCCGATTTCGCACCTAATTGAATCCGGCCCTAAGGGAGAGATGTATCAACCCTTGGAGAGGGGGAAAGTTTAGACTGTGCTGAATAAATGACAGTTAGAAGCTGATTGCCCAAAGCATATAACGTCTCAACTTTCTCTCCAAAGCTGGATACATCTCCCCCTAAATGCGAAATGAGATGATGAACATTTTGCTCATCTCTGGACCAATGATAAAAACAGATGTGATTTTCGGCTATTTGCCAATAAAAGACATGAAGCTAAACCTCAGTACTCCAGGAGCGGGATTAGGCAACGTGGGAAATGCCATCAAACCCCGCAGTTTTGACCGCATTTCTCATAAGCACCAAGCCCCAAAATGCGATGCATTCTTGGATGCGATGGGTAACGAATTCTTCTAATCGCGTTGCCCTATAGAAGCCTATGGGATTCTCTCAGCAGAGTGCTGTGATAGGGATCCAATCGGATCCCTCCCAGCACCCCCCCTGCTGAGGTCAGTTGTTAATGACACCGTGTTCTGTACATATATGATGTCTACACCGACCAACATAGCAAGAAAAAAATACAAATTAGGACCAAATTTTACCACGGTCCCAATCTGCCCCGCGACGATCACATGTGATTCAAGTGCAAACTACCGTCTACACGTTCCCAGTACAGATATGGTTTATGCCAGAGGTAGCCAATCCTGGTCCACGAGAGCTACCAACAGTACATGTTTTTCAGGTCTCCTCACAGAAATAATTAGCTCCACCTGTGGCTCTTTTAAAATATGTTAGTGAGTAATGAATACACCTGTGCTCCTGCTGGGTAACCTGGAAATCGTGACCTGTTGGTAGCTCTCGAGGACCGAGTTGGCTATCCCTGTTTTATGCTGTTCTTTTTTTTCTATTACTATTTGTACAGCCGTGGCCAAAAGTTTTGAGAATGACACAAGTATTGGTTTTCACAAAGTTGCTGCTTCAGTGTTTTTAGACCTGTCAGATGTTAATATGGTATACTGAGGTAACATTACAGCATTACATAAGTGTCAGATGTTACTATTGTATACTGAGGTAACATTACAGCATTACATAAGTGTCAGATGTTACTATGATATACTGAGGTAACATTACAGCATTACATAAGTGTCAGATGTTACTATGGTATACTGAGGTAACATTACAGCATTACATAAGTGTCAGATTTTACTATGGTATACTGAGGTAACATTACAGCATTACATAAGTGTCAGATGTTACTATGGTATACTGAGGTAACATTACAGCATTACATAAGTGTCAGATGTTACTATGGTATACTGAGGTAGCATTACATTAGCGTCAGATGTTACTATGGTATACTGAGGTAAAATTACAGCATTACATAAGCGTCAGATGTTACTATGGTATACTGAGGTAATATTACAGGATTACATAAGTTTCAGATGTTACTATGGTATACTGAGGTAACATTACAGCATTACATAAGTGTCAGATGTTACTATGGTATACTGAGGTAACATTACAGCATGACATAAGTGTCAGATGTTACTATGGAATACTGAGGTAACATTACAGCATGACATAAGTGTCAGATGTTACTGTGGTATACTGAGGTAACATTACAGCATGACATAAGTGTCAGATGTTACTATGGTATACTGAGGTAACATTACAGCATGACATAAGTGTCAGATGTTACTATGATATACTGAGGTAACATTACAGCATGACATAAGTGTCAGATGTTACTATGATATACTGAGGTAACATTACAGCATTACATAAGTGTCAGATGTTACTATGGTATACTGAGGTAACATTACAGCATTACATAAGTGTCAGATGTTACTATGGTATACTGAGGTAACATTACAGCATTACATAAGTGTCAGATGTTACTATGGTATACTGAGGTAACATTACAGCACTACATAAGTGTCAGATGTTACTATGGTATACTGAGGTAACATTACAGCATTACAGAAGTGTCAGATGTTACTATGGTATACTGAGGTAACATTACAGCATTACATAAGTGTCAGATATTACTATGGTATACTGAGGTAGCATTACATTAGCGTCAGATGTTACTATGGTATACTGAGGTAACATTACAGCATTACATAAGCGTCAGATGTTACTATGGTATACTGAGGTAATATTACAGGATTACATAAGTTTCAGATGTTACTATGGTATACTGAGGTAACATTACAGCATTACATAAGTGTCAGATGTTACTATGGTATACTGAGGTAACATTACAGCATGACATAAGTGTCAGATGTTACTATGGTATACTGAGGTAACATTACAGCATGACATAAGTGTCAGATGTTACTATTATATACTGAGGCAACATTACAGCATTACATAAGTGTCAGATGTTACTATGGTATACTGATGTAACATTACAGCATTACATAAGTGTCAGATGTTACTATGGTATACTGAGGTAACATTACAGCATTACATAAGTGTCAGATGTTACTATTGTATACTGAGGTAACATTACAGCATTACATAAGTGTCAGATGTTACTATGGTATACTGAGGTAACATTACAGCATTACATAAGTGTCAGATGTTACTATGGTATACTGAAGTAACATTACAGCATTACATAAGTGTCAGATGTTACTATGGTATACTGAGGTAACATTACAGCATTACATAAGTGCCAGATGTTACTATGGTATACTGAGGTAACATTACAGCATGACATAAGTGTCAGATGTTACTATGGTATACTGAGGTAACATTACAGCATTACATAAGTGTCAGATGTTACTATGGTATACTGAGGTAACATTACAGCATTACATAAGTGTCAGATGTTACTATGGTATACTGAGGTAACATTACAGCATTACATAAGTGTCACATGGGCATATTCATCATTACTAAAAATTTGATGGAGGTAATTAGGTTTAGAACTCATCATTCCTCCTTCCCATAACTATCTTTTCTAAAATGTTGTCATTTTGGCGATGACAGCTTTTTGGGAAATAGATACTTTTCCCTCTCTACTCTAACTTACCAGAGCTGTAATCAGTGCTGCGCATGCGCTGTTACATTCACAAAAACATCACATGCGCAGCACTGACTACAGCTGCAGTAATTCTTTGTTGTCCCCCCACCCCCTCCGCTCACCTCCCTTTCCCCCACCTACCTGGTCGCTCTGATACTGTGTTCTCCCGGAAGAACACAGTAAAGTTTAACAAGAAAAAAAATATATATATATTTTTTTTATTCTTCACTGTGTTCTGCCGGGAGAACACAGTGTCAGAGCAGCAGCCGAAGGAGGGACGAGGGAGCGACGGAAGGGGCCGAGGAGGACCTGCTAACGCTGACAGCAGGTAAGTGTAACCCGCTGTACGCCACCTGAGAGTGGCGTATAGTGACACCATCAAATTCCGAAAATACATAATTTTCGGAATTTGATGAATAGCATAATTTCTACATTCCCATACTAATATACTAATGTACTAAGTGTGGAAATTAACCAGACGGACTTACCCAGGAGATATCAGTGATATCTCCTGTGCTAAGTGTGTTCATGAACACTAATATAACGGTAATTAAGGAAAATATCCTTAACACCGTTATTTTAGTGTTGATGAATAGGCCCCACAGGCTTTTATTGACAATTACATTAAGTTTATGTAAAGAGGCAATATTTGCAGTATTGACCCTTCTTTTTCAAGACCTCTGCAATTCGCCCTGGCATGCTGTCACTCAACTTCTGGGCCACATACTGACTGATGGCCGCCCGGTCTTGCCTAATCAGTGCTTAGAATTTGTCAGAATTTGTGGGGTTTTGTTTATCTTGAGGGTTGACCACAAGTTCTCAATGGGATTAAGGTCTGGGGAGTTTCCTGGCCATGGACCCAAAATTTCGGCGTTTTGCTCCCGAGCCACTTAGTTATCACTTTTTCCTTATGGCAAGGTGCTCCATCATGCTGGAAAAGGCATTGTTCCTCACCAAACTGTTCTTGGATGGTTGGGAGAAGTTGCTCTTGGAGGATGTTTTGGTACCATTCTTTATTCATGGCTGTGTTCTTAGGCAAAATTGTGAGTGAGCCCACTCCCTTGGCTGAGAAGCAACCCCACACATGAAGGGTCTCATGATGCTTTACTGTTGGCATGACACAGGAGTGATGGTAGCGCTTACCTTTCCTTCTCCAAGCGCTTTTCCAGATGTCCCAAACAATCTGAAAGGGGATTCATCAGAGAAAATAACTTTGCCCCTGTCCTCAGCAGTCCAATCCCTGTACCTTTTGCAGAATATCAGTCTGTCCCTGATGTTTTTCCTGATGTTTTTCCTGGAGAGGTGGCTTCTTTGCTGCCCTTCTTGACACCAGGCCATCCTCCAAAAGTCTTGTTTCTACTTCAGGGTCCATAGGGTATCCACAGGATACCTTGTGGTATTGGTGTGACGTCAGTCGCTGGGCACCATAGAGTTAAGCTTTTCAGCCTCCCAGGATGCACTAGGGTCCCCCTCCTATACCCCGCCCCCGAGCCAAGGCACCTCAGTTTAGTTTGGTGCCCGGCCGGCGTCAGGTGCACCTGTCGGAGTGGGGGCTAGAAGAGCCCCTGAAGCTTTCTTCAGTGCAGCTGTGGCTGCACATCTGGATGTACAGCATGGACAGTCAGTCCTGACGTCCATGCTGTCTTCCCTACACCCCCGCCGGTACCAGAACGCCGGAACCGATCCGGGGATGCTGGTGAGCATCTGGGGTCACAGCTAGCGTTGACCCCAGATGTTCCGGACCATGGCCGGATCCAAGGGGGACAAAGGTAAGCAGCGGGGTCCCGCGGTGGGTCCCCGCTGGTCACATGGTCCTAAGTCCCCAGGCAGGGGGCTCCCTGGGGACTGGCTGCAGCGTGGAGCCAGGCGACCAACCTGCGCTTTCCACTACCCCCTGGGACAGCGGACCGCAGCAGAGCGGTAGCGCTGCGGCGTCCCAGGGGTTAAATGCATGCCAGGGGAGCGCGCCTTCCCTGTCTCACAGCCGGCGCCTCCCCCGCTGCACACAGCCCTCTCTGCTTGTTGCCGACTGGTCCTGTGGCAGCGCTCCTCCCCCAGGCCAGCCTCCTCTCTGCTCCTCGGCGGCCATCTTCTCCAGAACGCATGGTGAACGCTGCTGGAAGCGCTGGACGGAAGCATCGTGGTCTGGGTCCCCCCGCATACCTCTCCTCCGCTGTGGTCAGGTCTGTGTATGCAGTGCTGTGTCCTACCAGGCCCTGTGTCTGCGTAGTTGAGTGATCAGCGCTGTTAGTGCAGGAATTGATTTTCTCTGCATTGTATGTGACTGTGCTAGCGCTGCCTGTAACTTTTCTCTAAACTGTCAGCTTTATTACTGTCCCTGTTCTTTCTGCTAAGCCCTTGCGGTGCGGTGCTGCAGGGTGGTCTCTCGCCTATTTAAGTTATAATTGGTGAGAGAGGTCACATACGTGGTGCCATCATGTCCGAAAGTGATTTTCCCCTCCGGCTACAGTGTACTACGTGTAAAGTACCGTTAGCGGAGGGGGAGGGTAGCGCGGAGGGCCTTTGCCGGCAGTGTTTGTCCATGGCGCGGCCTCTTACGGTTACAGCACCGGTACAGGAGCCGCCCTGGGCTTGTTTCGCTCAGGCGCTTACAGCCTTAGTGGGCCAGTTAGCTCCGCAGCCCGCGTTTACACCGATGGGTTTATCCCAGCAGTCAGTGGTGTCATCACCCATGCAGGGTTTCCCACGACAATTGGTGGTACCCCACAGTCTCCCTATTTCCCCGCTCCCGGTTTCTCAGGAGCCAGCGTGGGTTAACTCCCTGACGAGTTCTGTACAGCACTTGTCGGATGTGTTGCAAGGGGAGTCTGTGATGCGGCCGCATAAACGGCCGGTGGCGTCTCTGTCGGCTCCTTATGAGGATGACGAGGGGACGTCTGATGATGGGGAGATTCTGGATCCTTACGATCAGGAACCTCTCCATACTAAGGACGCTGATGCTAAGTCCAAAGTATATATTCCTGGACTTATTCGGGCGGTCCGCACAGCCTTGGTGATTGAGGACGAAGTTCCCCCAGCGGCTAAATCTAAGTATGCCTTTTTCAAGGATGTGAAGGGCGATGCCACAGTCTTTCCTCTTTCGGGTCAGTTGGTGGACCATTTAGAGGAGGCGTGGAAACCGCCTGGCAAAAGATATCAGCCGCAGAGACGCCTGGCGGTGGCTTATCCATTCGCGGATAATTATTTTGCAAAGTGGGAATCCCCTCCACAGGTGGATTCTCACGTGACCCGTCTTGTCCGTAGTGCCACATTGCCGATGCCATCCATGTCCTCCCTTAAGGATGCTACGGACCGCAAGGTGGAAATCTGCCTGAAGTCCGCTTATTCCCTTGCGGGGGGGGCAGCACGGCCGGCTATGGCCATTTGCTGGGTTGCCAGAGCGATGGAGCGCTGGGCGGATTCATTAGAGGCTTCTTTTGATTCCGACTGTCCGGCCGAACAGGCGGAGTTGATTGGCAATCTCCGTGATTCGGCCACCTACATCAACGAGGCAGCCCTAGACATTAGTACTCTGGTGTCTAGGATTTCTTCAGCAGCGGTAGCTGCTCGTCGCACCTTGTGGCTGCGATCCTGGAAGGCGGACGCGGATTCCAAAAAGGGTCTGGAGGCGTTGCCGTTTACCGGAGAAATTCTCTTCGGTCCGGATCTGGATAAGATTGTGGCCACGCTGGTGGCTGCCAAATTGGCTTGTCTCCCGTCGGCCGCTGCTCCTTCTGGTTCTGGACCATTGTCCTTTCGGTCATCTAGGGCCCAGGGCAGGCCCAAACCACAGTCGTTTCCTCGACAGGCTGGTCCTAAGACATCGGCCAAGCCCCGGAAGCAGGCATGGAGTACCAGACGTTCGGCCCCCAAGCCAGATGACAAGCCTGCGGCCTGACGGTCTGGGCAGTGGCGTCACTAGGCAGGTGCGGGGGGTGCGGCCCGCATCGGGTGTCACCCTTCAAAGGGGTGACACCAAGAAGAGCAGCACTCACACCCTCGGGCCGCACCCTTCTCAGACACATCCCCACCGCACACCTCTTCCCCCTTACCAACGCACTTGGTCCCCGCTGACTCCATGAGCTGGATGCCGCAGATGCTTCACGTCGCCGCCAGGGCTCAGCTAATTCTGTCAGCGCGGCCGGCATCCAGAGACACACACAGGCACAGAGAATGTCTGTGCTTGTGTGTGGTGCTGGACGCCGGCCGCGATGATGTCATCGCGCGCTGCACGCTGGCTCCACTTGTGCTTCTGGGAGCCTGAGGGAGAAGAAGAAGGAGCCGGAGGGACTACGACTGTGAGCGCTGCCAGAGAGAGGACCATTTATTTAGCAAGTGTGCACCCCACCACCCAGACACCCCGAGTGCAGGCCAGGTCAAGAAGAGAGGGTAAGTAATGCACAGTGCACAGGGAAGGGGGCACAGCATAAGGGGCATTACTGGCCACTGAATAAGGGGCATTACTGGGGCCACTGAATAAGGGTTATTACTGGGGCCACTGAATAAGGGGCATTTTGGGATCCACTACATAAGGGGCATTACTGGGAGCACTGCATAAGGGGTGCTACTGGGGGTACTGTAAGGGGCACTACTGGGGGTACACCATAAGGGGTTCTAATTCAGGAGCATTGCATATTGGGCACAACTACAGGGGGTATTGCATAAAAGGGCACTACTACAAGGGGAACTGCATAATGGGCACTACTACTGGGGGCATTGCATAAGGGGACAACTACAGGGGGCATTGAATAATGGGCACTACTACAGTCATCATTGTATAAGGGGCACTACTGCGGGCATTGTGCATAAGGGGCACTACTACAGTCATTGTATGAGGGGCACTACTGTGGGCATTGTGTATACGGGGCACTATTACAGTGGGCATTGCATAAGGGGCACTACTACAGTCGTAATTGTATAAGGGGCACTACTGTGGGCATTGTGTATATTGTTTGGATCGGCACTCACTCTAAGCAGCGTTCAGCAGCTCCGGTGCCCTCCACATAAATACAGTCCACAAGCAGCAACAAAAGACGGCGGCACTCAGAGGCTTCCACAAATATTTATGTATTCAAATAAGCATGTTAGACACCAACGTTTCAGGACCACAATGTCCCTTTGTCAAGGTAACACTTGGTGGTCCCGAAACGTTGGTGTCCAACATGCTTATTTGAATACATCAATTTATGTGGAGTGCCACCGCCTTTTGTAGCTGCATATATATATATATATATATATATATATATGTTACAAAACAAAAACAAAAGGTGGAGAAAGAGCACCTCCTAGAGCAATATTATTACGTATCGGTAACCTGCACCCTCTGTGTGAATGGGGGTGTACCTTATTAAGTGGAATACACCACTTATAGATCAGTATGAACAACCAATGGAGTCCCCAAGTTATAGATTCTGGAAACCACTCGATATCTCACCTTCCATAGATGTTAGATTACTGTGGCCCTTGTATCCAGCCCATCTGTGTCACCCCTGGATGCCACAGTCACAGTAATCTAACATCTATGGAAAGTGAGAGGGGGGGGGTGACACCATGAGCCACCACACCGGGTGACACCAACCCTAGTGACGCCTCTGGGTCTGGGCCTCCCTTTGGGGGATCCCAGGGTGGGAGGCCGCCTGCTACAGTTCGCCCAGTGTTGGTCGACCACTATGACAGACACTTGGGTTCTGGAGGTGGTTTCCCATGGATACGCCCTCTCCTTCACCACGGGTCTACCATCAGACCGGAACAAGGCTACGGAGCTGCGGAAGGTATTGCACACTATGCTCCAGGCTGGAGTTATAGTGCCTGTTCCATTCTCCCAGAGGGGCCAGGGTTTCTATTCAAATCTATTTTTGGTACAGAAACCCAATGGGTCATATCGTCCGATTCTCAACCTCAAAGCACTCAACAAGTCTTTGCGGGTCCCGAAGTTTCGGATGGAGACCCTACGGTCCATCATTCTGGCGCTGGAACCTGGGGACTACATGGTGTCATTGGACATACAGGACGCTTACCTGCATGTCCCTATTCTTTTGCACCATCAGCAGTTCCTCAGGTTTGCAATCCGCAGCGACCACTTCCAGTTTCGGGCGTTACCTTTTGGCCTGGCGACAGCACCACGTGTTTTCACCAAGGTGATGGCGGTCATGGCGGCTTCTCTGCGGCTGCAGGGAGTCCGCATGTTGCCGTATTTGGACGACCTGTTATTGGTGGCAGGATCTCCAGAGCTCCTGTTACGCCACTTGGACCTGACCATTTCACTGCTGCAACGGCACGGCTGGCTAATCAACTGGCAGAAGTCCACTCTAATCCCGTCTCGGAGGATTCTGCATCTTGGAGCCTTATTGGACTCGGGACAGCAAAGGATCTTCGTGACGGAGGACAAGATCTCTGCTTTACAGTCAAGGGTGCGCAGTTGTCTGCACAGCCGCCGGGTGTCCTTACACTCGGCGATGAGGTTACTTGGCTCCATGGTGTCGGTGTTCGACATGGTGGAATACGCCCAGTTTCACTCCAGACCTCTGCAGCACCTGATCCTGTCCAAGTGGAACGGGCTGCCTCAGTCTCTGAAGTCCCAGACGATTGTGCTCACCCCGGAGGTTCGCCTGTCCCTTGCGAGGTGGTTACAGACGACCCACCTCAACAAGGGACGTCCGTTCTGGGTTCCAAATTGGGTCCTGTTGACAACGGACGCCAGTCTTCGGGGCTGGGGAGCAGTTTCGGGTCCACACTTGTTCCAGGGCAGGTGGACGCCGACAGAAGCGGAGCTTCCAATAAATATCTTGGAACTCCGTGCGGTCTTCAATGCTCTCCAGCAGGCACAGCGGTTTCTCCAGGGTCACCCGGTGCAGGTCCAGTCGGACAACGCTACCACCGTGGCCTACATAAACAGGCAAGGAGGAACTCACAGTCGGGCGGCTCTCGTAGAGGTCTCTCGGATCCTGGTTTAGGCGGAGCGCAATCTTCCGGCCATATCAGCGGTCTTCATCCCGGGAGTGCTAAATTGGGAGGCGGACTTTCTAAGTCGCCAGGACGTTCATCCGGGGGAATGGTCCCTGCACCCGGACGTTTTTCAACTACTGGTGGACAGGTGGGGTCTTCCAGAAATCGACCTCATGGCGTCCCGGCACAACAACAAGTTGCCGGTGTACGGGTCTCGCACAAGAGACGAAGGGGCGTCTCTGGTGGATGCTCTGTCCGTCCGTTGGACGTTCCGGTTCGCATACCTGTTCCCTCCGGTCTCCCTTCTTCCACGGGTAATCCGGAAATTCAAACAGGAAGGAGGGACGCTCCTGTTGATAGCTCCCGCGTGGCCCAGACGGCACTGGTTCTCAGACCTTCAGGGTCTGTCCGTGGACAGTCCTCTGCAGTTGCCGCTACGACCTGACCTTCTGTCTCAGGGTCCTTGCCTTCACCCGGACCTGACTCGGCTGTCTTTGACGGCGAGGCTGTTGAGACGGCCATGCTGAGGTCCCGGGGGTTTTCCAGCTCTGTGGTGCGTACCATGTTACGAGCTCGGAAACCGTCTTCCGCGAGGATATACCATCGCGTGTGGCAAGCGTTCTTCCAGTGGTGTCGACCGAGAGGTTATGCACCGCGGGAGTTTCGTCTGTCTCGGATTCTCGCCTTCCTGCAAGCGGGACTAGATCATGGGCTTCGCCTTGCTTCTTTGAAGGTACAGGTTTCGGCCCTATCTGTCTGGTTTCACCGTAGGATTGCTACAATCCCGGATGTGCGCACCTTTATGCAAGGTGTTCTCCGCATTCAGCCGCCCTTTGTTCCACCTGTGGCGCCTTGGGATTTGGCTGTGGTCCTGAGGGCTCTCCAAGGACCGTCGTTTGAACCACTGGGCTCAGTGGATCTTAAATGGCTAACAGCTAAGACTGTTTTCCTTCTGGCCATTGCTTCGGCCAGACGTCTTTCTGAGTTAGGGGCTCTTTCTTGTAGACCCCCTTTCTTGGTTTTTCATGGGAACAGGGCAGTGCTCTGCACTCGGCCCGAGTTTCTTCCCAAAGTTGTTTCCCAGTTTCATGTTAACGAGGAAATAGTTGTTCCGGCCTTTAACTCACCGGGTCTTTCCGTGGGTGAGGCCTCTTTGGATGTTGTGCGGGCCTTAAGGACTTATGTTGACCGCACTTCTTCGTTTAGGAAGTCGGACGCTTTGTTTGTCCTCTATGGCTTCCGTAAAAAGGGTTGGCCTGCTTCAAAGCAAACTTTGGCAGCCTGGATCCGTATGGCTATTTCTGAAGCTTATCTTCATGAAGGCCTACCGGTCCCTCCTTCTCTGAAGGCTCATTCCACTAGGTCTGTGGGTCCTTCGTGGGCAGCTCGACGTGGTGCCTCGGCAGTTCAGATCTGCAAGGCTGCTACGTGGTCCTCTGTCCATACCTTCGTGAGGTATTACAGGTTTGACACCTTCGCCTCTCAGGATGCTTCCTTCGGGCGGCGGATTCTCCTTTCTGCACAGGAGCGTCCCCACCCTTAAAGGATACTGCTTTGGGACATCCCCAAGGTATCCTGTGGATACCCTATGGACCCTGAAGTAGAAAATATGAGATATGGTAAGAACTTACCCTTGTTATCTCTATTTCTACGAAGTCCATAGGGTTCCACAGGACTCCCGCCCTGTCGCACCTGTGCTGCAGATGGGCTTTGCTCTGGTCACCGGTTTTCCGTCTCCCTCTGGTGAGAATGTGATTCTTGTATGTGTCCAGATCTTTTTTCTCTGTCTTCCTTCTCCTCCTCCGGCCTATGGCTTGATAACTAACTGAGGTGCCTTGGCTTTGGGGCGGGGTATAGGAGGGGGACCCTAGTGCATCCTGGGAGGCTGAAAAGCTTAACTCTATGGTGCCTAGCGACTGACGTCACACCTATACCCCAAGGTATCCTGCGGAACCCTATGGACTTCGTAGAAATAGAGATAACAAGGGTAAGTTCTTAACATATCTCATATTTTTGTGTCATGCCAACAGCAAAGCATCCCAACCATCCAAGAACAGTTTGGTGACACAATGCCTTTTCCAGCATGAAGGAGCACCTTGCCATAAGGCAAAAGTTATAACTAAGTGGCCCGGGGAACAAAACATCGAAATTTTGGGTCCATGGACAGGAAACTCCCCAGACCTTAATCCCACTGAGAACTTGTGGTCAATCCTCAAGAAACGGGTGGTCAAACAAAAACCCACAAATTCTGACAAACTCCAAGCATTGATTAGGCAAGAATGGGCGGCCATCAGTCAGTATGTGGCCCAGAATTTGATTGTCAGGGCAAATTGCAGAGGTCTTGACAAAGAAGGGTCAACATGGCAAATATTGACTCTTACTTAATGTAATTGTCAATAAAAGCCTTTGACACTTTTGAAATGCTTGTAATTTTACTTCAGTATACCATAGTAACATCTGACACTTATGTAATGCTGTAATGTTACCTCAGTATACCATAGTAACATCTGACACTTATGTAATGTTACCTCAGTATACCATAGTAACATCTGACACTTATGTAATGCTGTAATGTTACCTCAGTATACCATAGTAACATCTGACACTTATGTAATGTGTGTAATGTTATGTCAGTATACCATAGTAACATCTGACACTTATGTAATGCTGTAATGTTACCTCAGTATACCATAGTAACATCTGACACTTATGTAATGCTGTAATGTTACCTCAGTATACCATAGTAACATCTGACACTTATGTAATGCTGTAATGTTACCTCAGTATACCATAGTAACATCTGACACTTATGTAATGCTGTAATGTTACCTCAGTATACCATAGTAACATCTGACACTTATGTAATGTTACTTCAGTATACCATAGTAACATCTGACACTTATGTCATGCTGTAATGTTACCTCAGTATACCATAGTAACATCTGACATTTATGTAATGCTGTAATGTTACCTCAGTATACCATAGTAACATCTGACATGTAATGTGTGTAATGTTACCTCCATATACCATAGTAACATCTGACACTTATGTAATGTGTGTAATGTTACCTCAGTATACCATAGTAACATCTGACAAAAAGGTCTAAAAATACTGAAGCAGCAAACTTTGTAAAAACCAATACTTGTGTCATTCTCAAAACTTTTGGCTAATGGCTGTACAAATAGTAATAAAGAAAAAAAGAACAGCATTAACCAGGGATAGACAACCTGGTCCTCGAGAGCTACCAACAGGTAAAGATTTCCAGGTCACCGAGCAGGAGCACAGGTGTATTCATTACACAATAACACATTTTATAAGATCCACAGGTGGAGCTAATTATTTCTGTGAGGAGACCTGTGCTACCATGCACTGTTGGTAGCTCTCGAGGACCAGCATTGTCTACCCCTGGAATAACCATATGGAGGATCTGGATACTACTAGTAGCATACAATGACATGATATACAAGGTAACGATGGCCCTTCCCAACGTGTCTTAGCAATTGATGTTAAAGGGGATTCTTGGATACATGAATACAGCACAGTGGGTGATTACAGGCACTGTGCTAGTTCCTGGCTCTGGGCAGTGGGTGATTACAGGCACTGTGCTAGTTTCTGGCTCTGGGCAGTGGGTGATTACAGACACTGTGCTAGTTCCTGGCTCGGGGCAGTGGGTGATTACAGGCACTGTGCTAGTTCCTGGCTCTGGGCAGTGGGTGATTACAGGCACTGTGCTAGTTTCTGGCTCTGGGCAGTGGGTGATTACAGACACTGTGCTAGTTCCTGGCTCGGGGCAGTGGGTGATTACAGACACTGTGCTAGTTCCTGGCTCTGGTCAGTGAGTGAATACAGACATGTGCTAGTTTCTGGCTCTGGGCAGTGGGTGATTACAGACACTGTGTAAGTTCCAGGCTCTGGGAAGTGGGTGATTACAGACACTGTGCTAGTTCCTGGCTCTGGGTAGTGACTGATTACAGGCACTGTGCTAGTTCCTGGCTCTGGTCAGTGGGTGATTACAGACACTGTGCTAGTTCCTGGCTCTGGGCAGTGGGTGATTACAGTCACAGCTAGTTCCTGGCTCTGGGCAGTGGGTGATTACAGACACTGTGCTAGTTCTTGGCTCTGGGCAGTGGGTGATTACAGGCACTGTGCTAGTGTCTGGCTCTGGGCAGTGAGTGAATACAGACACTGAGCTAGTTCCTGGCTCGGGGCAGTGGGTGATTACAGACACTTTGCTAGTTCCTGGCTCGGGGCAGTGGGTGATTACAGGCACTGCTAGTTCCTGGCTCTGGTCAGTGGGTGATTACAGACACAGCTAGTTCCTGGCTCTGGGCAGTGGGTGATTACAGGCACTGTGTAAGTTCCTGGCTCTGGGCAGTGTGTGATTACAGACACTGTGCTAGTTCCTGACTCTGGGCAGTGTGTGATTACAGACACTGTGCTAGTTCCTGGCTCTGGGCAGTGGGTGATTACAGACACTGTGCTAGTTCCTGGCTCTGGGCAGTGTGTGATTACAGACACTGTGCTAGTTCCTGACTCTGGGTAGTGAGTGATTACAGGCACTGTGCTAGTTCCTGGCTCTGGTCAGTGGGTGATTACAGACACTGTGCTAGTTCCTGGCTCTGGGCAGTGGGTGATTACAGACACTGTGCTAGTTCCTGGCTCTGGGCAGTGTGTGATTACAGACACTGTGCTAGTTCCTGGCTCTGGGCAGTGAGTGACTACAGACACTGCTAGTTCCTGGCTCTTGGCAGCAAGTGCTTATTACAGGCACTGTGCTAGTTCCTGGCTCTGGGCAATGGGTGATTACAGAGACTGCTAGTTCCTGGCTCTGGGCAATGGGTGATTACAGAGACTGTGCTAGTTCCTGGCTCTGGGCAATGGGTGATTACAGACACTGTGCTAGTTCCTGGCTCTGGGCAGTGGGTGATTACAGACACTGTGCTAGTTCCTGGCTCTGAGCAGTTGGTGATTACAGGCACTGTGTAAGTTCCTGGCTCTGGGCAGTGGGTGATTACAGACACTGTGCTAGTTCCTGACTCTGGGTAGTGAGTGATTACAGGCACTGTGCTAGTTCCTGGCTCTGGGCAGTGGGTGATTACAGACACTGTGCTAGTTCCTGGCTCTGAGCAGTTGGTGATTACAGGCACTGTGTAAGTTCCTGGCTCTGGGCAGTTGATGATTACAGGCATTGTGCTAGTTCCTGGCTCTGGGCAGTGGGTGATTACAGACACTGTGCTAGTTCCTGACTCTGGGTAGTGAGTGATTACAGGCACTGTGCTAGTTCCTGGCTCTGGGCAGTGTGTGATTACAGACACTGTGTAAGTTCCTGGCTCTGGGCAGTGAGTGAATACAGGCACTGTGCTAGTTCCTGACTCTGGGTAGTGAGTGATTACAGGCACTGTGCTAGTTCCTGGCTCTGGTCAGTGGGTGATTACAGACACTGTGCTAGTTCCTGGCTCTGGGCAGTGAGTGACTACAGACATTGCTAGTTCCTGGCTCTTGGCAGCAAGTGCTTATTACAGGCACTGTGCTAGTTCCTGGCTCTGGGCAATGGGTGATTACAGAGACTGTGCTAGTTCCTGGCTCTGGGCAATGGGTGAGTACAGACACTGTGCTAGTTCCTGGATCTGGGCAGCAAGTGATTATTACAGGCACTGTGCTAGTTCCTGGCTTTGGGCAGTGGGTGAATACAGACATTGTGCTACTTCCTGGCTCTGGGCAGTGAGTGACTACAGGCACTGTGCTAGTTCCTGCCTCTGGGCAGTGGGTGAATACAGACACTGTGCTAGTTCCTGGCTCTGGGCAGTGAGTGAATACAGGCACTGTGCTAGTACCTAGCTCTGAGCAGTGAGTGAATATAGACACTATGCTAGTTCCTGGCTCTGGGCAGTGAGTGAATACAGACACTATGCTAGTTCCTGGCTCTGAGCAGTCGGTGATTACAGGCACTGTGCAAGTTCCTGGCTCTGGGCAGGGGGTGATTGCAGGCACTGTGCTAGTTCCTGGCTCTGGACAGTGGGTGATTACAGACACTGTGCTAGTTGCTGGCTCTGGGCAGTTGGTGATTACAGACACTGTGCTAGTTCCTGGCTCTGGGCAGTGGGTGATTACACTGTGCTAGTTCCTGGCTCTGGGCAGTGGGTGATTACAGACAATGTGCTAGTTCCTGGCTCTGGGCAGGGGGTGATTACAGACACTGTGCTAGTTCCTGGCTCTGGGCAGTGAGTGAATACAGACGCTGTGCTAGTTCCTGGCTCTGGGCAGTGAGTGAATACAGGCACTGTGCTGGTTCCTGGCTCTGGGCAGTTGGTGATTACAGACGCTGTGCTAGTTCCTGGCTCTGTGCAGTGGGTGATTATAGGCACTGTGCTAGTTCCTGGCTTTGGGCAGTGAGTGAATACAGGCACTGTGCTGGTTCCTGGCAGTGGGTGAATACAGGCACTGTGCTAGTTCCTGGCTCTGGGCAGTGGGTGAATGCAGACACTCTTAATAATCATTAAATATATGAAAATGGCAGGACGTGACTGTCTGTGCTGTGTGTGTGATGTCTCCTGTCTACTCACTTGTCTAAACATTTTATACAGAAATCAGTGACATTAAACCGTAGCTGAGCTCCTGGAAACCGGTAATATTATGAATAACTTGCATTATGGTACTTTCTAGCGACTTCTTTTTACGCAGAAAATGATTTCGCTGAACGTCCGTCCCACAGTCACTGACTTGTAGCTATAAGTAGTAGATATAAGTTGTTTTATCTTATTGGGAAGACTTTTACATGGAGCTTACAATAAATATTGAATTGTTTGAATTTTTTTTCCGCTCTAAGTTTATATGCTGGAGATATATAGGGGGTTCCTCGTCTGCTGCCATGTGACACGGGCAGGATTCCGGGAGAATGGCGCAGACATTCGCGGTGTGTTTGCTTTAACGTCCTGCTGCTTAATCCAGCACTAATTAGTTTAAACAAGTAATCTCTATGTTTGAAAACAGAAATTGATCTTCTCCTCACAGATGGCGCAGACATTCCTGGCAGACGATGCCGCGTATTCTCTGGTCCATGCGCGGTTCTAGCTCTCTCCGGAGATTAGTTATCCCGCTGCAGGAAGGGTCGTGTGCAGGGAGGTAAAGGAACTAAATACAGATTCATATGATAGTCAGATTTAGCCATGTAATTCACTTACTGTCCCCCTTCTCTATATTTAGTATTTCAGTGCTGTCCCCATCTAAGAGCTTAGGGGTATATTCAGGGTTTGCATCAGAAATGATGGGGCCTGGGACTGACAAAAAAGGCAGGACCCCCACTCCTTCTCCCTCAGTCCCATCAACTGTATCCACTGTCTGACATTGACTACACATCCAACAAAATGGCCTGGCCCGGGTCTGGGAGAAAGGACACAGACACACATACGTACGTACGTACATACATACACACACACACACACACATATACATACATACATACACACACACACACATACATACACACACATACATACACACACACATACATACACACACATACATACACACATACATGCATACATACATACATTCATACATACACACATACATACACGCATACACACACACACATATACACACACACACATACATTACATACATACACGCATACATACATTCATTCATTCATACACACATACATACACGCATACATACACACATACATACATGCATACATACATACATTCATACATACACACATACATATACACACATACATACATACATACATACATACACACACACATACATACACACATACATTCATTCATACATACACACATACATACACGCATACATACACACATACATACACACATACATAAACACACACATACATACATACACACATACATACATACACACACATACATACACACATACATTCATTCATACATACACATACATACACGCATACATACATACATTCATTCATACATACACGCATACATACACACATACATACAGACATACACACATACATACACACACACATACACACACACATACATACACACATACACACATACATACACACATATACACACATACATATACACACATACATACATACACACATATACACACATACATACATACATACATACACACATATACATACACACATATACACACATACATACATACACACATATACATACATACATACACACATATACACACATACATACATACATACATACATACACATACCTTACCTATCTTGCTCCCTCTTCTGTCTCAGCCTCTATGCTCCGGACGCTGGCTCTTCACACTACCCGCCCGCCGAAGCTCCTCTCATTTAGCGGCGCGGCGTGACGTCATGATGTCACGCCACACCTGCTTCAGTGTAAAAAAACTTTATTGGGGGCAAGGTAGTGGGCACTGGGCTCAGCAGCCAATGCTGGAGTGCGGCGCGGCTGGCGCTGGGTGACAAGGGACTCACAACGAGTCACTTACTCACTGTATTGTGCAGCGGGGAAGAGGCACGACCGGGGGATAGCGGTGGGCACTTGAGCGGGTGGTTGCAGGCCTGCAGCATACTGGTACTGGGACCCCCCCAGGCCTTTCACTGGAGGGGGGTAGTGGCAGGCGGGCATGCAGGTAGCAGCAGACACCGAGCGGGCCCCCCAAGTCATACTTGCCGACATTTCGGCAGAGAACTCCGGGAGGGGGCTGGCAGGTCCGTCCAGCAGGGAGGATGGGGGCGGGTCAAATAGGCGGAGCTGGGGCGTGCCGACGCGATCACGTCATAGTGGCCCCGCCCCCCGCTTTATAATGCCAATATTACTGGCATTGTAAGGCAGGGGGCGAGGCTACGATGACGTGATTCAGCGCGAATCACGTCATCACACCCCCGCACCGTCCACTTTTGCTGCTGGCGCGGGGGGTTAGCGGGGTGCCGGCATCCATTCCGGGGGACTTGCCTAGTCTTGCAGGGTGTCGGGAGCGGCACCCGATTTTCAGGAGGCTCCCGACAGTCCCGGGAGAGTAGGCAAGTATGCCCCAAGTGTTTGGGCCCAGGACTCCAGTCCCAACAGTCCCCCCATGATGGCGGCCCTGATTCCCGGGTATATTTACTAAAGTGCGAGCTTTTAGAAGTGGAGATGTTACCCATAGCAACCAATCAGATTGTATATAACATTTATCTAGCACCTTCTAGAAGATAATAGCTAGAATCTGATTGGTTGCTATGGGCAACATCTCCACTTCTAATATCCCGCACGTTAGTAAATATACCCCCTTGGGTGGGATGTACTAAAGGGTAAATGCGGTGTAACCCCAGAAAACTGCATTTTTACTGCATACCCCATATGTACCAAACACCGGAATGTGATGCACTACGGTGCGTCGTCCCGGTGGGTAATGCCACCTTCAGGCCTATGGGCTTCTTTCCAGTACTTTCCCGCTGAGAGGGATCCGATCCCTCCCATCACACCCAGACCCCCCAAACCCCCCCCCCCCCCCCCACGTGGCTGGCGTCCTTCTGGGCCTGGAAGTTCCTCTGTCCGGAGCCAACGCAAAGGACAGATCTTATTGGGAGAGCTGTCCTTTACAATATTCCAGGTACATTACGCGGTAATGAACCGCAATATGTATCTGAAGTCAGACGGGATGTGCGATGCTTAGTACATCCCGCCCCTTGTCCTATTGGAGAAAAGCACTGAAAAAGTACAATTATTATTATCTCTATAACCTGGCTATTACATGTCCCATCGTGGCTCACCCATGTGCACTGTGTAAATGGGCCCCCAAATATGGATCCCGTATGACAGTGTGAAACCGCGGGCGTGCCTCCCAGCATTGTCCCTTGTGATCACAGAAAGAGGCGTCACGTTGGGCGCAGTGCCCAGTGGTGCGTCTACAATGGGTGCAGGGTGTGTGGTGCACAAGGGCCCCAGCGTGTGACGCACCTCCTCTCTCCGCTCGTGTCCTTGTGCGTCCTACAACAACATGGTGCAACATTGCAGTAAGCTTATTTCTTAATCTTATGATGATACGTTTTCTTTTGTGTCCGCAGGAGGCAGCTCTCCGCCAGCACATTGCGTTTAGTATCGAGAAATCAATGTACATGCACAGATGTATATACTAGTAATACGGACCCAGGCCACCCCTGCGGTGCTACACTCGCCCTCTCGAGAGGGCGATAACAGAAGAAAATGAATGAGAGAATATTTTGTTTATATACAGGATCTGCATTCACCTCATTTCTTTTAAAATGTAGTTTATATTTGTTATTAGTAGAGCTAAGGGCGGGGTCTCACTATTGTGTCTCTATGTCCCAGCACTTGTGGCATCTGCCCCCAGGTGACATACCGCAGACATGAGAGGCAGCTTTGTGCTGTAACCCCCAAGCCCCCAGCCCCCTCTCCTCCTGTGTGTACAGCTCTAACTACATTCACAGATAGTGATAGCATCTTGTGTAATGTGTAATACGTATGTCTGCTGGACGTAGAACCGTATGTGCTGGGCACAGGGGTGTTCCTACCGGGAAGCAGTCGGGAACTGCTTAATCCCGGCAAGGGTTAAATGACAGGCGTCTAAATCCCGACGCCTGTCATTTTACCTACGCCGAGAGACCGGCATCCCGAATGAAGGGATGCCGGGCGCCACCGCGGACAGCAGCGGGGTGGGGGAGGGAATGGTTAGGTTTAGGGCTTCCGGGGGGACTTAGGGTTAGGCACCCCCCCCGGGAGGTTAGGGTTAGGCTAGGGGAAAGGGGGGTTAGGGTTAGGCACCCCCCGGGGGGGAGGTTAGGGTTAGGCTGGGGGAAGGGGGGTTTGGGTTAGGCACCCCCTGGGGGGATTTAGGGTTAGACACCCCCCCAGGGGACTTAGGTTTAGGCGGCGGTGAAGGGGGGTTAGGTTTAGGCACTTAGAGGGGGGATTAGGGTTAGGCACCCCTAAGGAGGGTTAGGGGGGGGATTAGATTAGTTATACACATCTCTCTAGACTATCGGGATTTCCTCCTGTGTCGGCCTGGCGCTGTCGGGATTCCTTCCTACCTGCTGGTTCTCAGTGTTAGAGATGATACAAGAGACTCATACACAGTGCAACCCGTGCTGAATAATAATAATAATAATAATAATAATAATAATAATAATAATTGTTATAGGGAACGTAAGTAAGGATGGGCTTCTCTGCCCAGGACAAGAGTTTGGTCTTTGGTGTTACCAGATGTTGAATACGGAGACGGTGTGAGTGTGGCGTGGATGGTTCTCCTGCTGAGCAGAATTTTTTCTAACTTCTCCTATTAAAATGAATGTGTTGGGCCTAGATGGTGTCACATGAGCAGGTTTCCTGCCTACAGCAGAGGGCGAGCAGGAAATAGCTGAAGCAAAGTTGTACCTCAAAGGGGCCTGGTTATCTCTCTCACACCTCCAGTTGCTGCTATCATTTATGGGCCAGCCTCTTAATTATTTACAACTTTTAATTGTTTATCTTACAACAAGCGGCATTATTCAGGTCATAAGGAAGCCATACAGCACTCCTCTCTGTGTTGTCTAAGGCCGGGATGTACTAAGGTTGCGGTGACCATTCCTCCAGTCACCGCAACCTTACTAATCGCATATGTACTAACATATGCAATTAGTATCGCAAAGGACAGCTCTTGCGATGAGCTGGCCTTTGCGAAGCAGCCAACGTAAGGTGACGGGATCTCCATGGGATCCCGCACCCTTTGAGCCCCGGGAGCTTCCTGCTCGGGAGCGGGGTGTGGTAAGAAGCCTATAGGCTTCTATAGGGTAAGGCCAGGTTTTTCTGGCGTTACCCTCTGCACTGATAAAAGTGCGGCCGGGGCTTAGTACATATGGAAATGCGGTAAAAACTCAGAAAACAGGGTTTTTACCGCATTTTTCTTTTCGCACATCCCGGCCTAAGCCTGTGTCATCCTGGTATTCTCCATCCTCACTAACGCACAACCTCCATATTGGCGTGCAACCCACACTTTCGCCATCCAACTCTCACTGATATCATGTTAGCTCTACTTGGCGCCATCTCCTACCTGGCTCTGCCCATCAACATCTCGGCTCTAACAGACTTTGGATCTTGTGGCTGCGGACGAATGTTCCCGCTGTGAAATTGTCATCTTTTATTCCAGAACTTTGTCAGCCTTTGCACCAGAATGTGCCCGCTAAATGTGAGGTGCCGCTTGCGCAGCAGTGGCGTGCGGTGAGGTGAATGGCTGGGGAGGCACACACGGAGATGGGTCTGAGGGCCTCTTTCAGAGGCGGTCGGAGGATGCAAGCGGTCGCTCAGAAACTGGGCGGCCACTTGCATCTTGACCGCCCGCCTCTGTTGCGGTCATTAGGCTGTGGGTTAACACCCACAGCTCTAACGACCGCTCGGGTGATGGTCGCGATGGTCAGAGACCATCGCGTCCATCGGGGCTTACGACAAGACCCTAGGGTAGGGTCTCACTTGTCGTAAGCCCCGGAGAGCTTCTGGCTCTGTCAGAGCCGGAAGCTCTCCACTGACATCACTAGTGATGTCAGTGGGGCCTGCCCCAAACGGCAGGCGTTCCCATGGGAACGCCTCCGTTTGGGCTGCCACCCCCCCGGCCCACCTTCCATACGGGGTGAGCTGTCAATCAACATCGACAGCTCGCCCCCTTTGGAAAGAGACCCGCTACGACTGGCGCTGTCGGTCGTAGCGGGTCTCACGCATGCGCATGAGGGAGCAGGCTCCCTCGTGCACATGCGCACTGGCAAAACATCGAGGCGGCCGTGCGGTCGTAGACCGTACGGCCGCCTCTGAATAAGGTCCCGAGTGCTGGGAGCCTGTCTTATCCCCTACTCATTGTAACTCTCCCCTCACTACACTAAGCTGCAGTATCCATTGATTCTCCTACCTGCATCACTGTCCTCTCTTGCAGCTGAGCTCCATCTCTAAACACTACAGTGCACTTCCTGCTCACATGACATATCCAAGGTGCCCATCAGTGCTCAAGGCACACCCCCATACTCAGAGGCATGCCTCTATTAGCTCTCTTACTGTGCAGCTTACTGCCTATGGTGTGGCCCCGCCCCCAGCTCTGCAAGCAGTAGATTACTATACAGAAGTGAGGCTGAGTTGTTGCTGCCTCATCTCTAGTCTCCCTGCAGTCCCAGGGAGCTCCACAAAGCTAGTGAGTAGTAACTATAAAAATGATTACAATAAACAAAGAAGATGTTTATAAGTTATAAATATCTCCTTTGTTTTATTCGAATCATTTTTATATCAAATCTATGGAGTATGACAGGGGAGGCTCTGCCTCCCCTGCCTGCACGTCCCTGCTTGCACTTGATGTGTATGTGTGATGTTCAGCTCCCATGTCATGTGATACCGCCGCTTATAGTGTGATTGGCTACGGCTGGAGCTCCTCTGGCGATGGGTTACCATAAGATACATATTCTTTATTAAGATATTTACCTAGGTGGGGAAATACTTCTCCATGTAATCGGTGCTTGGTCCATGGAATAAGGCTGCTAGCCGGTAATACGAGCTGAAAAATAACTAAAGGGTGGCGCCAGTGTTGGAGTACCCACTACCGGATGGCAAGCTTTTCCTGTGTCCAATGTCGGGAAACTTATTAGGTATTGTTACACTATGTACTATACCGGATGGATATCAATCTCAGAGAAAAACTGCAAGTCTTATTTTATTTATGAAGTTATTTATAAATAGCGCACACATTCTCCGCAGCACAGAGTATTTCATTCATTCGGTCCCTGCCCAGTGGAGCTTACACTCTAATACTGTATATAGACACAAACATAGGGGCATATTCAATTGGGTGCGAGAATAGAAAAAAACCCGCACCTGCAAGGTTTTTTGCTATTTTTCGATATTCAATTAGGTGCATTTTTTATTTCTATATTGCGCGCTGGGAGGTTTTTATACTCGCACATCCAGAGCAAGTGTGATTTTTTTTTTTTTTTTCTAAAATCGCACATTTTAGGAAAAATCAGTGGGACTTGCTCTGGGACCCCGGTGGCACCCCCCTTTTTGGAAGTTTCCAATTAGCTTAATTATTCAGTAATTACTCACCTTCCGAAGTGCTGTCTTCTGCATCCAGCATCGGGACCCGGATTCCAGCAGCAGCGGTGAGTATGTCAGTGTGTGTGAGTTCGTATGAGTGAGTGTGTGTGTGTGTGACCCCCCAGTGTATGTGTGTGTGTCCCCAGTGTCAGTGTGGTCCCACGGAATGGGTGCTGGCAGAACTACATCTCCCGGCAGACCTTGCCCCTCCCACCAGTCCCTGAAGCCTCCCAGCAGCCCCCGGGACTCCCAGCAGCCCCCTCTCCAGTGAGAAGATAGAGGGGAGGCCTCCGGGAGCCGCGGAGATAACGGGAGACCCCCGGGCAGGTAAGTGAAGAATTTTTCTCTTTTTTTACGCGGCGCGGGATCCAAAGCTGAAAACCCCGCAATCATTTTTTTTAAATTGGATACCGTGGGTAACGGGAGCACGCATACCCGCGGTAATCCAAAATTGGGCGCGAGGGGTGCAAGGTTTTTTATCTCGCTAAACCTCGCGCCCAATTGAATATGCCCCATAAACATAGCCAATTCACCTACCAATATGTTTTGGAGAAAACCCATGCAATCACGGGGAGAACACACAAACTCCACACCGATCAGCCATGATTGAGAATTGAACATCTGACATCAGTGCTGTAATGCTAACCACTACGCCACTGTGCAACTCATTCATCAGGAAACTATGAGTGTGTAAATATAATTCTCTGTCTGTATAATAGCTAGAGATGAGCTCAGACCTCTGTGTTTTGGTTTTGGTTCTAAATCATCGTGGTGTTTCGGTTTTGGCAAAGCTACCCTCAAGTGTTTTGGTTCAGGTTCGGGTTTGGTTTTGGATTTCTTTAAAAATTGATGAAAAAAACTGCTAAAATCAAGTAACTTGTGCCTGTTTTTGTTCCTATAGTGTTATTAACATTAATAACATTAATTTCCAGTCAATTTTGACCACCTCACAGCACCTGCAGTCACGCAGGACTTAAATGAAATCCAAAACATGCGAGATATGTTTTTTTAAATCTGAATTTGCGAGGAGATTCGAGTCAGGACTCTGGACCTCATTCAGACCCGCTCGCAAGCGCTGAGCGCTCACAAGCGGGTTGATGTTTAGGCCCTGCGCACGCGCAGCGGCCGCACTGCGCGTGCTGCTGCTGGAACCCACAGTTAGCTAGCGACCAGGAGGCCGCACTTCAAAATACAAGCGGCCGCACACATTCAGAACAAGCGCTCGCATTTTGCGACCGCCTCTGAATGTGGGCCTCTGTTCTACTCGGAACCTCGAAGAGTTTCAGAACTGGGACTCGATTCGACTCGGAACCTCCAAGTTCAGGTGTGTCTGGTTTTCTCAAAAAACGGAAGCGCTCATCTCTAATAATAACGTGAGAGATACAGATATGGGGGAATCCTCTGTATGGACACAAGTGAGAGACTGACCCCCCAATAATAAAGATACATAGGGGGACAGAAATCACTGTCAGCCCAGGGTTCCTGCCCTCACTGAGTGCTGACTGTACGTCTGGCTGCCTAGGACAGAGACTCATTACCCTCCCCCAGGCACCTCCGTCCCTCCAGGGCCTGCAATAAGTTACTGCACCCAGCCTGGCACTCAGCATCTGGGATCTCTGCTGATGGGAAGCAGAGGGGCCTCGTCCTGGAATCCCATTCTCTGGAATGTCCCCCCAGCTGGGAGGGATGGTTTCATTTTGGGACACATTAACCCGTTCCCAGCAGATAATCTGATGCAATGAGCATTCTCTTCCTGACATAATACCCTGCGTCAGCGCCAGGTGCAGCCCGCTGACACGTTTTTCTCTCGCCCACTTACAGCTGAGCAAACTGCGGCTTCTCCAAAACTTCAGACCATCTTCTCATTTTACATGTACTGTATCTCACAGAGAGTATTTCATCATTCTCATCACACGCTGCAATCTGTGGACCTGATTCAGAGCCGCTCGCAAAAAGCGAGCGCTCGCTCTGAATCAGGTCGGCCGCTTTTTAAAAAAAAAAACGGCCTCCAGGCCGCTCGCTAAGCTGTGGGTGACCACCCACAGCTTTTGCGAGCGGCCAGGTGATGGTCGCGTCTATCAGGCTTGCGACGAGACCCTTGTGGTAGGGCCGCCCTGAAACGTTTGGCCAGCCACCCCCCCTCCCCGCCTATAAAACCGGGCAAGCTGTTGATCAACATTGGCAGCCGCCCCGTCTTGGTTGCAAGCCCCGGAGCGAGTGATTTCTTGCTAGCTCCGGGGCTCGCACACGCTCAGTGCGCATGTGGGGTGTGCGCACTGCCCGGCCATCGACCCACTTGCGAAAGCATAGTGCTTGCGAGCGGGTCTGAATCAGGCCCAATATTCCCTACCACACAGACACCAGGGTTCATTTTGTCAGTATGGGGCCTATTTGTCAATAATCACTTATTCAATGCCATCTGGGAGCGATATTAGCACCCAAAATCGCATTGCGGTATGTGATAATATTGCCGGCATGTATCAAATAGCACATAAAGGGACAGCGGCTCGGAAAGGGAGTGATCCCGTCCCTACGATCTGCCCGTGGTAATGTGACCGCATGTCTTGCCTCCTCTATAGGGACTACTGCGGATACGTAATCTGCTGACCACGCATGTACGGCCGCCATTGCTGGGGAGGGTTTAGAAGTGTAGATTCCAGCGGCTAACGCCATCTTCAGGTCTTCATCTATAAATCTGACAGTATCACAACCCTCACAGAAACCTACGGGGAACGTGGCTGTTACCGGAAATGGATGGAGATATCGGCTGTGATACCTCCGTAGTACATCTGGGGGATACTTCATATTTGCGGTTATCCTTCAAAAATTAATATTTTCAGGGACAATGCTGCAAATATTTAATGATATATAGTCCCCTATATCTTCCATGCAGAAGAAAATTAACAAAAGAAGCCTCATTACTTATATATATATATATATTTATTATTTATAGTATTTTTCGATTATGAATTATAATTTTTTTTTAAATAATATACATTATATTTTTTGGCAGTTTTTAATTTATTTATTTTTACTTAAGAAGTGGAAATGAGAGTTGTCACATCTGTGCTCTCAACTCCTCTGCGCACGTGCGAACCAGTGAGACAGCTCGCGCAGGCGCCTCTCAGCAGAGTCTGGCCTGGCAAAGCGGTAATATAACTGTCACTAGGACAGGACAGGATTCGATCCTCGGCTGCCTCTCTGTGATTCTATTACAATTGCACATGTAATGATGAGAAGACTGATATCAGGATATTCCGTTCTTCTCACTCCAGTCCGAATCGGCGCGTTTATTTTTTCTGTCTTCGATAGAGTCATCAGAACGGGGTTGTTAGAGATGTAAGTTGGCGATCTCTTGTCTGATTACCGTGCGCTTACAGGATAAATCCGCCATGTGATGTATGCTTCCGGCGTCCCTTATACGGATAACCAGTAACTTGTTCATCACCTCTGCGTGTACAGAACACCTGTTACTGTAAAATAAGACGGTGCCATCTCATTGATTCAGTTCACCATTACTCCAGAACCTCTGAGCGCTGGTGGCCTCTCTTTATGCAACTTTCCCAGTTTAGCGGCTGAACGTGACTTTCCTGAGTGGGAGCAAACAGGTGGCTGTAAATGTGAGGCCGGGGGAGAAATTCTAGATCCCTGTCGGATTTACAGTTTATCCAGCACGGCTTTGCAGCAGCTGATGGCCTTTGTCCCGGGGTGGGCTCCATTATACGTGACGAGCTGTCAGAGGACCAGGCCAAGCAGGAATCGCCTCACGCTCAATATTTCTGTTTTCCCAGGGTCTAATGTAGTCCAGCCCCAAATCCACAGTAACCAATCAGCCGTCTGCTTTTTGTAACGTCGAGAATGAAAGCTGGCTTCTGATTGGTTGCACCTTTGAGCGAGGTTAGTAAACAACCCGCTGTGACTAAAAGCGGGGAGGTGTAGGTATGGACATCGGAAGCCCACCATCAAATGATGGCTGGGCTTCCACCATCAGAACTTTCGATGCGATGGTAACTATTGCCTCAAAAGAATTTGATGGAAAAAATATTAATATGAATAGCGCATGCGTCGTACCCGATGTTAAACAGCTGAATTCAGCTGTATTATAACATTGGATGACCATCGCTTCCACAGCATTTAATGGGCAGCTATCATCGGAAACCGCCATGGAATGGGGTAAGCACTACCATCGAAAGAAAAACATTCATGGTAGTGAAACATTGGAATCCGATGTCCTTCCCTAGGGAGGGGGCGACCGTATAATCTTTATATGGGGGAGGGTGGGGATCCATATGATGGATTTACAATTATAACCAATATAAAAAAAAAAAATTATAATAAGAAAAGTCATTGTTACAATTATAAGGCATTGTGATTTAAGAAGGGGAAAATAAAATAAATGCACATTACACTTTGGGCTCCATTTACTAACGAACGAAAATACCAGCGGCAATCAATCAATCACTGTGATACAAACGAAAATGACCCTAGTATTTATTAATATTTACCCCTCCGGCGAGGTCCTGCGAAGTCCAGCGAAGTCCTCCAGCAACGGGGCTCCAGTGTTATGCGCATACACAACGGTCCGTCTGTACATGACACGGGGACCCGGCAGTGCCTGGAAGGTTTCGCTGAAGCCAGGAAAGGCACCGCTGGGCGGCCCAATTGCTGGCAATTGGGCCGCATCGCTCTTGCCATCTAAAAGATGGCGAGAGTGATGATTACTGCTGTTTATTACATGCAGAAAGGTGGCATAACCCCTTTAGGGAGAATAAGGCACAGTCAGGATAAGGGACACTCTAGGGGGTCAGCTGATAAATTCAGTATGGAGGGTGGTCCTATCACAATGCAGCCTTCTTGCTGCATTGTGGGAGATGGCAATGTCCCTGTGTAATAATTAAGGCGTGCCAACAGGGGCCAGGTGAGATCAGGTTTCACAAACGGGCCAGGTGAGTTCAGGTGCCACACACAGGAGCCCGGTGAGATCAGGTGCCACAAACAGGGGCCAGGTGAGATCAGGTGCCACACACAGGAGCCAGGGGAGATCAGGTGCCACAGACAGGAGCCAGGAGAGATCAGGTGCCACAAACAGGAGCCAGGAGAGATCAGGTGCCACAAACAGGAGCCAGGGGAGATCAGGTGCCACAAACAGGAGCCAGGTGAGATCAGGTGCCACAAACAGGAGCCCAGAGAGATCAGGTGCCACAAACAGGAGCCAGGAGAGATCAGGTGCCACAAACAGGAGCAAGGTGAGATCAGGTGCCACAAACAGGAGCCAGGTGAGATCAGGTGCCACAAACAGGGGCCAGGTGAGATCAGGTGCCACAAACAGGGGCCAGGTGAGATCAGTTGCCACAAACAGGAGCCAGGAGTGATCAGGTGCCACAAACAGGGGCCAGGTGAGATCAGGTGCCACAAACAGGAGCCAGGAGAGATCAGGTGCCACAAACAGGAGCCAGGAGAGATCAGGTGCCACAAACAGGTGCCAGGGGAGATCAGATGCCACAAACAGGTGCCAGGTGAGATCAGGTGCCACAAACAGGGGCCAGGTGAGATCAGGTGCCACAAACAGGGGCCAGGAGAGATCAGGTGCCACAAACAGGAGCCAGGAGAGATCAGAGCATAGACACAGTAGCCAGGTGAGATCGGGTGGCAGGACATAGATACAGGGTCCAGGTGAGATAAGGTAACAGACCCAGGAGTCAGGTGTGGTAAGTGCACAGAAATGCACAGACAGGGAGTTTTTCACTGTATGATCAGTTTATGATGTACCCATGGTCACATAATTTGAATATGCAAAGAGGGTCTCTGAGCAACAGGAACCCCCCCCCCCCTCCATAAATGTGCTTCTGGGTACAGTTATATTTAGGCAAACAGAGGCAGTTGTTTGGGGGTGGTAGGGAATGAATAAATAAAATGTGCAGATGTAGTAAATTCATATCTTGGTGGCAGATAATAATTATAGTGACAATATTTGTCTTATAGTGCACACATCACTAATATTGTTGGATGTGCTCTATGCTGTCTCCATCCATATTAGTATGAGCCGGCGCTCTCTAGGACCTGCTGCAGCTCCGTCAGAAGGGCTGACCTCCGACATGCGCTTCTGTGCATTTGCGGCATCTACGCACGTCTTTCTCCTTGACGCCCATGTTAGACGGACATGCCCTGAGACTCCCCCCAGTGTTACAGCGATACAAGGCCCCACAGACACCCTGTACCACCACCGATTGTCTAGTGGAGCTCAGCCTCATACACCACTCCGATTCCACCTGGCGCACTATAATACCCAGCATACCCAATTGCTCCAGGCTGCATCCAATATCCAGTTATATTGCACCCGCTTTATTCCTGTGCCTACAGCCACCTGTATTTGTGCCTGGTTAATAAAACCTAAGAACTGGTTAAGCTGTTTCTTGGGATTGGGTACGGGATACCGGCAGTCAGAATTCCGACGCATGCAAGTAAGTACCCTAACCCTCCCCCTAACCCACCTTTCTCGCAGCCTAACTCTAACCTTCCCCCCCGCATCCTCACCCTAACCCTCTGGCTGACAAGGTTGGAAAGAGATTGTGACTGCAGCCAAACACGGGGAGTTCACGGTACAGCTGTCAGTATTCTCCGTAGGGATTAGCTGAAGATGTGCCCCAGGTGCTGTAGGCAGGGGCGCCGAGAGGGTAGGGGAGCGGGTACAGATTACCCGGGCCCGGGGCTTCCTGAGGGGTCCGGCGGGGGCCCGGGTCCGACGCCGCCCCCCCTCCCTCACAGCAGCCCAGCACACAGCGTGTGCTGAGCTGCAGTTGGAGACTGCTCGTGGACAGCAGTCTCCTATGCCTGTGCAGGGGAGTGATCACACTGATCGCGCCCCCCCTGGCTTTGCGCCGGGCTGAGGGGGCCCAGAGCTTTGCGGCGCTGCTTTGCGGCGCTGCAAATCTTTTTTTTTTTTTCGGCAAGGAGGCGTGGAGATTAGGCCACACCCCCTATTACCGGGGCCCATCTTGGCTCTTGGCGGCCCTGGCTGTAGGGTAATGATATTACTCCAGAAGGCTCTCTCACTGGATCCCAGTACAGTACACGGACTATAGGTGCCACTGGTATGTTATGGTGATGGAAGGATTATAAGCTACCATCGAGGTTCCCGATGCAACGGAGACGCTTTTACCATTGATGCTGGGATTAAAATGGTTGCCACCATTACATACTTTTGTGTTCTCCCAATGACATTATACACCACAGGGGGAAACACTGACTCTCCTCGCTGCGCCCCTTTGCATATGTGCACAGCTGTACCATTGATGGTTTGGAATCACTGGTCACATACCATTGAAAGGCTTTATCCGATTGCGGAAACACTTAAACTATTCGATTCCCCACTTCCGACAGCCATTCCTCATCAGGCCGTAGCTTCTGTCCTGTCCACCCTGAGTCATCGAGCACATCCCTGGTGTTTGGGGTCTATAGGGATAAAGGGGAGAACACTGCCCAGAAACCATCTGATGTATCGGGCTGGGCTATGGCCTCAACCCCTTGTGAGCCTTTAGGAAGACCTGAGTTATAGGTGGGGTCACCTCCTGGCCACAGGGGCATTTGATAAGGTATTATGGGGACCTGGACTATTGCTTGGGAAGCTGGAAGTGGAGATATAAGGGGAGATGTACTAAACAAGTCTTGTAGAGAGATAAAGTACCAACCAATCAGCTTCTAACTGTCATGTTACAGGCTGTGTTTGAAAACTGACAGTTGAACCAAATCACTATTCCAGGGTTTCTGTTCCAGACTCTGGAAACTATTTTAGGATAAGATGAATATACACTGTTACCATGTATGTTTGTCATCTAAATGTTTTGCTTAGCGTATGTGTGTTTTCTGCGTATAGTTATAATATACCTGTGCGGTTTGTGAATGAGAAACTGAAAGATGAAGATGAAAGTGGAATCTGCAAATGTCCAAAACCAGTTTATTTATAGGCTATATTTATATACTATAGACATATTATTTATTTATATGCTATATTTATAGGCTATATTTATATACCATAGATATATTATTTATTTATACCCTATATATATATATATATATATATATAGGCTATATTTATATACTATAGATATATTATTTATTTATATGCTATATTTATAGGCTATAGATATATTATTTATTTATATGCTATATTTATAGGCTATATTTATATACTATAGATATATTATTTATTTATACGCTATTTTTATAGGCTATATTATATGCTATGTTTATAAACTATATTTATAGGGTATATTTCTATGCTATATTTATAGGCTATATGTATAAGCTATAATTTATAGGGTATATGTTAAATTTATAGGGTATATTTCTATGCTAGATTTATAGGGTATATTTCTATGCTAGATTTATAGGGTATATTTCTATGCTAAATTTATAGGCTATATTTATAGGGTATATTTACATGCTCTATTTATGTACTATACTGTATATATAGGCTATATTTATACTATATTTACATACTATATTTATAGGGTACATTTATATACTATATTTATAGTGTATATTTCTATGCTATATTTATAGGCTATATTTATAGAGCATATTTATTTGCTATATTTATATACTATATTTATAGGCTATATTTACATACTATACTTATAGGGTATATTTATATGCTATATTTATATACTATATTATATGGTATATTGGTAAGCTATATTATAGGGTATATTTCTGTGCTATATTTATATACCATATTTATAGGGTATATTTATTGCCTGAAGTGGGACAGTGAGGAGTTGCCAAATGTTAGAACACTCGTCTGATTTAACCATGGATGAAACATCTCTGAGACATGGGAATACCCCTGTATTATTTCACATAAGGACATTACAGTTCAGACAGGGGAGCAGATTCTGAGGTGGGAGCAAGCAAAAAAACAAGTTGCCCAGGTTTAAATATTCAAGTTATTACATTTTATCATGCGATGTCATCCAAATCCATCCTGTGGAAGGTCCAGAACTGTCTCCCTGGGTCAAAGTTCTGCCCAGTGTACACCAACAGGAGGTCCGACCGGGACTTCAACCCCCCTAATATGTCTTCTGGGATCCAATGTTACCACTCTGAAGTTGTCATCCAAATTATGTGATGTCGCTCAAATCCATCCAGTGGAAGGCCCACAGCCACCCTGGGTCACAGTTCTGCCTGGTGCACTCTGCACGTGAGATCTGACCGGGACCCCAACCACTCCATTAGACATCACTGACCAATTGCCACCTCTCTGTGAAGTTTTGATCAAAATCCATCCAGTGGAAGTCTCAGAACAGGCTCCCTGGGTCAAAGTTCTGCCCATTGTCCCAGGTCAAAGTTCTGCCAAGTGTATACCAATGAGTGGTCCGACCGAGACCCTAACCCCCCTTAAACATGGCCAGGATCCATCTGGACCACCTTGGTTTGGTTATCCCAATCTGTGCAGGGGTGTCCAAATGCGTAACTGGACAAACAAACAGACCAATGAATGTTATATATATAAGATGTTTATGGCCTCTAATGGGACAGTGAGGAGTTGCCAAATTTCAGAACACTCATCTTACTTAACCATGAATGAAACATCCCTGCATGGGAATACCCCTATTTTATTTCACAAGGACATTACAATACAGACAGGGGAGTTGATTCTGAGTTGGGTGCAATAGTTAGCTTCATTTGGCAGCAAGGGGGGAGTTGTACAGGTCCAACCCTATGCATTTCGTCCAGGAAGGCACTTCACTCCCCTGATGAAGTTCCTTGCTGGATGAGATCTGTATGTTCGGAAACCCTGACATCGATGGGAAGGTCCAATGGGGACACTACTGGAGTCTAGCCAAGTGTATACTGTTCTACCCAGCATATTACAGGGCACCTCACATTAGCCACACCCTCTGTTTCCAATTGGCACTCCTGCTGTCATGTGTCACCGTAATGTCCATTAATGGTCAATCATTGATGGTTTTCAGTCATTGGTTTCCTATCATCAATGGAAAGCACCATCAATGGTTAATACTTTGATGGACAACCCTACCCCCTCCTTTGAAACATGTGAAAGTGGGTGTGACTTAATTACGGCAATCGCCCCATGAAGTGGGCAGGGCCGTCGAGGGCTAAATGGGGCTTGGTACTGGGAGGTGTGGCCAAATCCAATACACGTAGCCATGCCCCCCTCCGGATAAAAAGTACTTGCTTTGCAGCACTACATACTGCAAATGGGGACATTTGTTTCCCTCAGCAGCTGACCCGGGTCCCCGCTGGGCCCCTCCAACATGCCCAGGCTCCTTTCCCCTCTCAATGCCCCTGGAAGTGGGCTGGACTTGATGATCATAGCCCCTCTTCCCCTATTCCTGCCCCTATCTCTGGAGACTCCCGTCTTACAAGTATGCAGAACATACATATAAAGTTACTGTACAGTAATTACCAATGCAGAACATGTTTTCTATGTAATAATCCTTTCTTAGGCGGATGAAGCACAAGCAGAAAATATGATTAATTATAAATACAATAAAAGCCTTTGTGTGTTATAAAAAGTCATTGCACCCGCGGGTCGTGTACCTTGCAGGACAGGTTCCAAATTTCCTTGTTCAGGAACAAAAAACAAGTTTGATGAACCACAATCATACATCATCTGCAAATGTGTTAATTCAAACTCAGGGGAAGTTCCATAGCAACGTACAGGGCCGTAAGTCACTAGGCGGGTGCATCAACACATTATATATCCAGTCATTATGTCAATATAAGAGGGACAGGAGCTGGAACTACACACCCAGAGTCACACAGAGCATTACTGCAGTGTGCATGGAGAGGTGGTACTGGGCAGCTGCGTCATATAGAGCTTAAGAACAGACCATTACCATTATATCCAGCTCACATGTATATAGGGTAACAGCGGCTCTTAAAATATAAAATACATTGGTCTGTTTGTCTGTCCGGTTATGCATTTGGACACCCCTGTACCAACTGGGATGAAACCAATCCATTTGGATCCTGGCCAGGTTTTAGGGGGGTTAGGGTCCTGGTTGGACCTCCCGTTGGTGTACGCTGGCCAGAACTTTGACCCCGGGGAGCCTGTTCTGGGCCTTCCACTGGATGGATTTGGATGACATCACATAATTTAGATGAAAACTTCACAGAGTGGTAACATTTGATCCCAGAAGACATACTAGGGGGGTTAAAGTTCCACTCGGACCTCACATTGGTGTACATTGGACAGAACTTTGACCCGGGGACCCTGTTCTGGGCCTTCCACTGGATGGATTTTGATCAAAACTTCACATAGGGGTGGCAATTGGTCTGTGATGCCTAATGGAGTGGTTGGGGTCCCGCTCGACCTCACGTGCAGAGTGCACCAGGCAGAACTTTGACCTGGGGAGCCTGTTCTGGGCCTTCCACTGTACGGATTTGGACAACATAACATAATTTGGATGACAACTTCAGAGTGTTAACATTGGATCCCAGAAGACATATTAGGGGTTTGAGGTCCTGGTCGGACCTCCTGTTGGTGTACGCTGGGCAGAACTTTTATACGGGGAGCCTGTTCTGGGTCTTTTACTGGATGGATTTGGATGACAACTTCACAGGGAGGTGGGTGGCAATTGGTCTGGGATGCCTAACTTAATAACTTAAGATTTAAACCCGGGCAATGCCGAGAACTTCAGCTAGTTCAGCATAACAAAAAAAAAAAAGAAACTGAGGTACTATGCAGATATAAATATATAGCAAATAAGAAAAGATACAGAGGATTAACATACAGAGTAAAAACAGATACCGAGAATTAACATACAGAGTAAGAACAGATACCGAGAATTAACATACAGAGTAAGAACAGATACAGAGTATTTACATATAGAGTAAGAACAGATACAGAGTATTAACATACAGAGTAAGAACAGATACCAAGAATTAACGTAGAGAGTAAGAACAGATACCGAGAATTAACATACAGATTAAGAACAGATACCGAGAATTAACATACATATTAACAACAGATACCGAGAATTAACATACAGAGTAAGAACAGATACCGAGTATTTACATACAGAGTAAGAACAGATACCAAGAATTAACATACAGAGTAAGACAGATACCAAGAATTAACATACAGAGTAAAAACAGATACCGAGAATTTACATGCAGAGTAAGAACAGATACAGAGAATTAACATACAGAGTAAGAACAGATACAGAGATATTACATACAGAGTAAGAACAGATACCGAGAATACACGCACCTCAGGGAACCTATGGTGGATGCTCGTCTGTTTCGTTGCAAAGATGTTTGGTTTCAGATATGTTCAGATGTTTGGGTGCAGAATATTCTCCTAGAAGGATACAAAATCAATTTTATGACTTCTCCTCCTGTTCAGTTCTTCACTACCGGCATTCCATTGCACAATATGTCAACAAAGACCATTGCTATGGAGCTAGTACATGTCTTCAGCCGAGTGGGAATACTAGAGAAAATCCTGACTGATCAGGATACCCCATTTATGTCAAGAGCCATGAGATGTGCCGCCTGTGTAAGGTTACTCAGCTAAGGACCTCCGTGTATCACCCCAGACTGATGGGTTAGTGGAGAGGTTTAACAAAACTTCAACATGCTAAAGAAAGTGGTGGAAAAAGATGAGAAAGATTGGGACTATTCAGGGCTAGATTAACAATGGGGCAGAAGCTCCAGCTCCAGGCCTCCACATAAACATAGGCCCATCAACATGACAGAATGATTACCAGCTGCCTAACTGGCCATACATTTTAAGTATTTAAATAGTTTTACTAGTCCACCCCCCCAAAAAAAAAAAAAAAAAAAATGCAAATTTCTATTTCTATGTAGTTAGTGTTCATAGTGCTGGGGGTGTACACATCTCTGAACACACTCCCACAGCACTGAGCACAGCTCTTCCCCTTCTCAGTATAGGCCTTTGAACATTTTCAGCTCCAGGCCCATGTTGGCCTTAATCCGGCCCTGGGACTATTTATTACCTATTTATTGCTGGCCATTAGAGGTTTCTCCAATCTTACATGGTGTTCTTGCCTTTTAATGTGCTGTATGGGAGACACCCAGGGGGATAGCTGGTTATTGCAAAAGAGACATGTGAGGGATAACTCAGTCTTTATAGAACTGTTATCGGACATGTTTCTCAGATGCAGAAAAGAATAGTTGCAGTGGTGCTGATAGTGAGACAGAACATGGAACAGGCCCAACAATGGGTGTACAATCGCAATGCCCAATTACACACCTTTGCTCCTGGGGACAGAGGGCTTATTTTGGTTCCCATGGTAGAAAGTACATTTTTGGCTTCTACTTCTGCAATGATATCCGTATATTGAATAGTGCTTCTACAATATTAATGCCTCCCAAATGCCTTGTGCAGATGAATTTATATTCTGGGAACAGCACGGAACTTAACCACTCTAGACTTATCCAAAGGGTACTGGTAAGCGCAGGTGACAGACAATGCAAAAGAGAAGACAGCTTTTTCTGCACCTGGGGGTCTGTTCCAATATAGGATGTTGGCGTTTCGGTTACATAGGGCACCCGCCACCTTTCAGAGGATGATGGATAAAATTCTAAAGCAGTAAGCTGCCGCTGCGTATCTCAGAACAGGAGAGGGGAGGGATATGTGACAAAAACACTGTGGAAGTTGTCAAAGGCAGATATACAGTATACAGGGGGTAAAATAAGTATTGAACACATCATCAGTAAATATATTTGTGAGGGGGTATAGAACACGCTTACTCAAATGTATTTAATACTTCGTACTAAAGCCTTTGTTGGTAATGACAGCTTCAAGACGCCTCCTGTATGGAGAAACTAGTCGCACGCATTGCTCAGGTGGGATTTTGGCCCATTCTTCCACACAAACAGTCTTCAAATATTGAAGGTTCTGTGGCCTCTTCTATGAACTCTGATCTTTAGTTCTTTCCATAGATTTTCAATTGTATTCAAGTCAGGTGATTGGCTGGGCCATTCTAGCAGCTTTATCTTCTTCTCTGAAACTAATTGAGAGTGTCCTTGGCTGTGTGTTTGGGATCGTTAAATGCCCACCCTCGTTTCATCTTCAGCATCCTGGTAGATGGCAGCAGATTTTTAACAAGAATATCTCTGTACATTTTTCCATTCATCCTTCCTTCAATCATACAGTATGAAGTATGCCAGTACCGTATGCTGAAAAACAGCCCCACACCATGATGTTCTCACCTAATACTTCAATGTTGGTATGGTGTTGTTGGGGTGATGTGCAGTGCCATTGCTCCTGCAAATATGGTGTGTATTATGGCATCCAAAGAGTTAAATTTTGCTCTATTCTGACCAGACTATATTATCCCAATATTTCACAGGATTGTCCAAATGTTGTGCAGAAAACTTTAAACGAGATTCAACATGCTTTTTCTTCAGCAATGGAGTCTTGCGTAGTGAACGTGCATACAGGCCATGGTGGTTGAGTGCATTACTTCTTGTTTTCTATGAAACAATTGTACCTGCTAATTTCAGGTCTATCTGAAGCTCTCCACAAGCGGTCCTTGGCTCTTGGACAACTCTTCTGATAATTTTTTTCACTCCTCTATCAGAAATCTTGCAAGGACCACCTGTTCGTGGCCGGTTTATGGTAAAATTATGTTCTTTCCACTTCCAGACTATGGCCCCAACAGTGCTCACTGGAACATTCAGAAGTTTAGAATAAGGTTGCAAAGGTCTTGAGAGAGCTCTTTGCTTTTACCCATCATGAGATATTTCTTGTGTGACACCTTGGCAATGAGACACCTTTTTATAGGCCATCAGTTGGGACTGAACCAGATTATATTAATTTGCACTGACATGGGGCAGGATTGCATTCTAATTACTGATAGATTTCAACTGGTGTCTTGGCTTTCCATGCCTTTTTGCACCTCCCTTTCTTCATGTGTTCAATACTTTTTCCCTGTGTCATTTCACATTATTACACATAACTTAATTTATGGACATCTATGGTTTGATTTCTTTGCATGTGTGGATTGCATGGGCTGTTGCTGATATTTAGTGAAAATTTCATTACAATGGCCCCATTACATATATGCTTACTGAGAAAAATGTTGATGTGTTCAATACTTACTTTACTCTCTGTATGTCCTATATTCCTAGCTTTTGACTGGCAGACAATCAGCTAATTAGCAACCTTCACTGTCAGACTACCTGTGAGAGGTAGATAAAAGGTGGGTCAGTTTCCCTAGTCAGTCTCCTACTGCCTGGGGAGCATTTGAGTGCTGCAGAGAGAGACCATTGTTTGTGATTTTAAGTGCTGGGGAGCGGGAAATGTATGTTAGAGTCAGACAGGCTTGGATTTATTGTAATGTTTTGTTTATTTTGTGCTCTCAAATAAAATCAGCCCTGAACTGGTGTGCTGCTATCCTGCTTACCCGAGGAGATGGAAACCCTAATCTGATCTTGTGACTAACATATATATATATATATATATATATATATATATATATATATATATATATATATATATATATACACACACACACACACACACAGTGCATCCGGAAAGTATTCACAGCACTTCACTTTTTCCACATTTTGTTGTTACAGCCTTATTCCAAAATGGAATAAATAAATTTTTGTCCTCAAAATTCTACACACAATACCCCATAATGACAATGCGTAAAAAGTTTTTTTTAGATTTTTGCAATTTTAATAAAAAACAAACAAACTAAGAAATCACATGTACGTAAGTATTCACAGCCCTTGCTCAATACTTTGTTGATGCACCTTTGGCAGCAATTACAGCCTCAAGTATTTTTGAATATGATGCCACAAGCTTGGCACACCTATCTTTGGGCAGTTTTGCCTCTCAAGCTCTATCAGGTTGGATGGGAAGCGTCGGTGCACAGCCATTTTCAGTTCTCTCCAGAGATGTTCAATTGGATTCAAGTCTGGGCTCTGGTTGGGCCACTCAAGGATATTCACAGAGTTGTCCTGAAGCCACTCCTTTGATATCTTGGCTGTGTGCTTAGGGTCGTTGTCCTGCTGAAAGATGAACAGTCACCCCAGTCTGAGGTCAAGAGCGCTCTGGAGCAAGTTTTTATCCAGGATGTCTCTGTACATTGCTGCATTCATCTTTCCTTCTATCATGACTAGTCTCCCAGGTCCTGCCGCTGAAAAACATCCCCACAGCGTGATGTTACCACCACCATGCTTCACTGTAGGGATGGTATTGGCCTGGTGATGAACATTGCCTGGTTTCCTCCAAACATAACGCATGTCATTGATGCCAGAGTTCAATCTTTGTCTCATCAGACCAGAGAATTTTGTTTCTCATGGTCTGAGAGTCCTTCAGGTGCATTTTGGCAAACTACTGGCTGGCTGCCATGTGCTTTTTACTAAGGAGTGGCTTCCGTCTGGCCACTCTACCATACAGGCCTGAGTGGTGGATTGCTGCAGAGATGGTTGTCCTTCTGGAAGGTTCTCCTCTCTCCACAGAGGAATGCTGAGGAACAGAGGAACGATCTCTCAGTTTAGACGGTCAGCCAACTCTAGGAAGACTCCTGGTGGTTCTGAACTTCTTCCATTTATGGATGATGGAGGCCACTGTGCTCATTGGGATCTTCAAAGCAGCAGATATTTTTCTGTACCCTTCCCCAGATTTGTGCCTCGAGACAATCCTGTCTCGGAGGTCTACAGACAATTCCTTGGACTTCATGCTTGGTTTGTGCTCTGACATGCACTGTCAGGTGTGGGACCTTATACAGGTGTATGCCTTTCAAAATCATGTCCAATCAACTGAATTTACCACAGGTGGACTCCAATTAAGCTGTAGGAACATTTCAAGGATGATCAGTGGAAACAGGATGCACCTGAGCTCAATTTTGAGCTTCATGACAAAGGCTGTGAATACTTATGTACATGTGATATCTTAGTGGGGGGTTTTTTAAATTACATTTACAAAAATCTCAAAAAACATTTTACACGTTGTCATTATGGGGTATTGTGTGTAGAATTTTGAAGACAAAAATGAATGTCCGCTGTGAATACTTTCCGTACACACTGTATATATATGTTTGTGTATGTGTATATAGTATGGAGTTAATTACATCTGCACAATCCAAGGTTCAAAGAGTGCGTCCTGCCGCCAGAGCTCTTCATCACTTTGAAGTAGTAAACGTTGAATCTATTTTGCACACACGGACAACATATGCTGACACACAACATTGGAGTGTAGACACACTATACTATACCAGTATACATACTACTGTATAAATGAGTATTTAGCGCAGTGTAAGCCTGAAGCGGCAGTTTCTCGCCGTTTCATCTGTTCGATGAAGCAGAAAACGTGACTCATCGGACAAGGCAACCCTTCTCCAATCAGCGGAGGTCCAATTCCAATACAGGCGTGAAAATGGAAGCCTTTTCCATCAATGCACCTCCGTTAGCATAGGTGCAGTGACCATCCATTTGCTTTGGAGCCCCATACACAGCAGGGTTCGCTGAACTGTCATTTTAGACACACGTCTGGTGGCCCCCATGTTCATTTTGACGGTGAGCTGCTGCACTGTAGCGTGTCGGTTGGCCCTCACGCGCCTACATAGCCGACGTTCACCTCTCACATCAATGGCACGTGGTGCTCCGCAGTTTCCACGTCAGTTATTGGCAATTTGTTCAGTCACGATACACATTCACCACAGCAGCACGCGAATATTTCACAAACTGCGCTGTGTTAGAAATACTGCCGCCCTTAGCCCGAAAGCCAATAATAATCCCTTTTTTGCAACTCGGATAAATCGCCCATTTTACCCATGATAGCAACAAGTGATATGTGTGCAGACGGCCTATCACACACCTTATATACACACCAAGCCAGCGCACGGCACGTGACGTACTTCATGGGCTATGCGCTGCCGACGTCAAATGTAAGAGGTGGTGATAATAATGTGACTGGACTGTGTAGGAATATGCAGCTGCATGTGCCGTATATGTCCTAATCATTGTTTAATGCGCTGCCCATTGTGTCATATACAAGTTGTTACCTCACTTGCACAACACAGATATGAGGGACAAACTAGAGGATAATTATGCCCATGACACGTGGCTGTGATGATAGCACAAATGGGGAACGTGGAGGGGTCCGAGGACATATAAGGGGCATTTGACTGAATGATGATAGCACAAATGGGGAACGTGGAGGGGTTCGAGGACATATAAGGGGCACATGGATGTATGATAATAGCACAAATGGGGAACATGGAGGGGTCCGAGGACATATAAGGGGCACATGGATGTATGATAATAGCACAAATGGGGAACGTGGAGGGGTCTGAGGACATATAAGGGGCACGTGACTGAATGATGATAGCACAAATGGGGAACGTGGAGGGGTCTGAGGACATATAAGGGGCACGTGGCTGAATGATGATAGCACAAATGGGGAATGTGGAGGGGTTCGAGGACATATAAGGGGCACATGGATGTATGATAATAGCACAAATGGGGAACATGGAGGGGTCCGAGGACATATAAGGGGCACATGGATGTATGATAATAGCACAAATGGGGAACGTGGAGGGGTCTGAGGACATATAAGGGGCACGTGACTGAATGATGATAGCACAAATGGGGAACGTGGAGGGGTCTGAGGACATATAAGGGGCACATGACTGAATGATGATAGCACAAATGGGGAACATGGAGGGGTCTGAGGACATATAAGGGGCACGTGACTGAATGATGATAGCACAAATGGGGAACGTGGAGGGGTCTGAGGGCATATAAGGGGCACGTGACTGAATGATGATAGCACAAATGGGGAACGTGGAGGGGTCTGAGGACATGTAAGGGGCACATGGATGTATGATAATAGCACAAATGGGGAACGTGGAGGGATCTGAGGACATATAAGGGGCACGTGGCTGTATGATAATAGCACAAATGGGGAACGTGGAGTGGTCTGAGGACATATAAGGGGCACGTGGCTGTATGATAATAGCACAAATGGGGAAAGTGGAGGGGTCTGAAGACATATAAGGGGCATGTGGCTGTATGATAATAGCACAAATGGGGAACGTGGAGGGGTCTGAGGACATATAAGGGACACCTGGCTGTATGATGAGGTATTTTGCTAAATATAATGCATATTTGCACAGATATTACATTCCCTCTTTACAGCACAAATGGGGCATATGGAGGGGTCTGAGGACATATAAGGGGCATGTGGAGGGGTCTGAGGACAGAAGGGGTATGTGGAGGGGTCTGAGGACAGAAGGGGTATGTGGAGGGGTCTGAGGACATATAAAGGGCATGTGGAGGGGTCTGAGGACAGAAGGGGAATGTGGAGGGATCTGAGGACTTATAAGGGGCACATGGAGGGGTCTGAGGACTTATAAGGGGCATGTGAAGGGTCTGAGGACATATAAGGGGAATGTGGAGGGGTCTGAGGACATATAAGGGGGACATTTAGGGGTCTGAGGACATATAAGGGGCATGTGAAGGGGTCTGAGGACATAAGGAGCATTTGGAGGGGTCTAAGGACTTATAAGGGGCATGTGGAGGAGTCTGAGGACTTATAATGGGCACATGGAGGTGTCTGAGGACTTATAAGGGGCACATGGAGGGGTCTGAGGGCCTGATTCAGAGCCGGACGCTATTTGCTTGTTCAGCAAAAGGGGCAGGCTATTTAAATTGAGCGCTTACTCTTTGCGGTCTGTTGACGCCTCTATGTCTGAGCGAGCGAGCGAACGAAACATGCGCTCGCTATTTTGTAAAGACGCCCCCTGGCCGCTCGCATCCTACGTCATCTCCGCTATTTATTTGATTAATCGAGTACATCGAAAGGCGTCTGAACTGCTCGCAGTGCTTGTGGTTGGATTTTCCTACCGCAATCATGCGAACAGTTCAGGCTAAGAGACAACCAAGTGACGTGGTCGATGACGCTGCTTTGTTAATTATGCACACCCTTAAAACGCCTGTTTTGACCATTTGGCACGCCTGCATTCGGATCTCCACTCCCCGTTTTCAAGCACCTTCCCCTGTTACCACCCACAAACGCCTCATCCTGTCACTCAAATTAGCAGGCACTCACTATTTTGCGAGCGCTCGATTTCCGACCGCAATGACTGGTTGGCGCATGCGCATTATGACCCATACGCATGCGCAGTTGTGCGAACATCGCTGGGAGCGAACGAGCGGCCACTTACGAGCGGCTCTGAATCAGGCCCTGACGACATAAGGGTACGTGGAGGGATCTGAGGATATATAAGGGGCATGTGGAGGGGTCCTGAGGACATAAGGGTACGTGGAGGGGTCTGAGGACATATAAGGGGCATGTGGAGGGGCCTGAGGACATAAGGGGCATGTGGAGGGGTCTGAGGACATAAGGGTATGTGGAGGGGTCTGAGGACATATAAGGGGCATGTGGAGGGGTCTGAGGATGGAGCATGGGGGCAGGAGGAGGCGGGATAGAGAGATAGGGGAGGAGCGGATGGGACGGTGTCTGTCTGTCCCAGCTGCTGGACATATTGCAGCATGTAGTCTTACAGCCACAGCTGGACATCTGTATTATGCCGGACGTGATACCTAATCATATAGCTGATGGCCATATACACATGCTGGTAACGTATATATACACACATGCCAGTAACGTATATATACACATTCCGGTAACGTATATATACACATTCCAGTAACGTATATATACACATGCCGGTAACGTATAGAGCGTCTCCCCTCAGTGACTGGGACCCTGGCGTCCAGCGTATAGAGCCGTACAGCACGGCGGAGGGTGCCGACCACAAGACAGAACAGGATACAGCTCATTCCATTCCTTTCTCTTAGATGTTTGGGGACAGATGTGAGTAATTTCTGTTATTAATGGAAGTAAATAGCATCAGATGTATCTGTGTATCAGAGAGACGCTCCCTATTCTGGGCTTTCACATCCACTCAGGGGTCTATGTACTAAGCCTGGGAGAGAGCTAAAGTACCAACCCAGCAGCTCTTAACTGCATTTGAAAAATGACAGTTAAGAGCTGATTGGTTGGTACTTTATCTCTCTCCAAGACTTAGTACATCTACCCCTGAGTTGCGGTGTGTCATGAGGTTAAAGGCTTTGGCGTAACTACCATAGGTGTAAGGGGTGCAGCTGCTATGGGGCCCAGAGCTGAGGGCCCATCTTCCTTGTCACATGGGTGTAACTACCATAGGTGTAAGGGGGGCAGCTGCTATGGGGCCCAGAGCTGAGGGGCCATCTTCCTTGTCACATGGGTGTAACTACCATAGGTGTAAGGGGTGCAGCTGCTATAGGGCCCAGAGCTGAGGGGCCCATCTTCCTTGTCACATGGGTGTAACTACCATGGGTGTAAGGGGTGCATCTGCTATAGGGCCCAGAGCTGAGGGGCCCATCTTCCTTGTCACATGGGTGTAACTACCATAGGTGTAAGGGGCAGCTGCTATAGGGCCCAGAGCTGAGGGGCCCATCTTCCTTGTCACATGGGTGTAACTACCATAGGTGTAAGGGGCAGCTGCTATAGAGCCCAGAGCTGAGGGGCCATCTTCCTTGTTACATGGGTGTAACTACCATAGGTGTAAGGGGTGCAGCTGCTATAGGGCACAGAGCTGAGGGGCCATCTTCCTTGTCACATGGGTGTAACTACCATAGGTGTGAGGGGTGCAGCTGCTATGGGGCCCAGAGCTGAGGGGACCATCCTAGGCTTCCCCCACGGGCACTATGTGAGAGACGTCATGCGTCTCTCCCATAGTAACGAGGAGCAGCGGACACAGGATCGGGGCTTAAGGTAAGTAAACCTTTTTTCTTTTGCTTGGCTCTATTACTGGGGACACTACTTCAGGGGCTACTGGGGGGACTTCTACAGGGGCTGCTGGGGGCACTATTACAGGGTCTACTGGGGGCACTATTGCAGGGGCTACTGGGGCACTACTACAGGGGCTACTGGAGGGCACTATTACAGGGACTGCTGGGGGCACTGCTACAGGGGCTACTGGAGGGCACTATTACAGGGGCTACTGGAGGGCACTATTACAGGGGCTACTGGGGGCACTGCTACAGGGGCTACTGGGTGCACTATTACAGGGGCTACTGGGGGCACTGCTACAGCGGCTACTGGGGGCACTACTACAGGGGCTACTGGAGGGCACTATTACAGGGGCTACTGGGGGCACTACTACAGGGGCTACTGGGGGCACTACTACAGGGGCTACTGGAGGGCACTATTACAGGGGCTAATGGAGGGCACTACTACAGGGGCTAATGGAGGGCACTACTACAGGGGCTACTGGGGGCACTACTACAGGGGCTACTGGGGGCACTATTACAGGGGCTACTGGGGGCACTACTACAGGGGCTACTGGGGGCACTACTACAGGGGCTGCTGGGGGCACTACTACAGGGGCTACTGGAGGGCACTGCTACAGGGGCTGCTGGGGGCACTGCTACAGGGGCTACTGGTGGCACTATTACAGGGGCTACTGGGTGCACTATTACAGGGGCTACTGGGGGCACTGCTACAGCGGCTACTGGGGGCACTACTACAGGGGCTACTGGAGGGCACTATTACAGGGGCTACTGGGGGCACTACTACAGGGGCTACTGGGGGCACTACTACAGGGGCTACTGGAGGGCACTATTACAGGGGCTACTGGAGGGCACTATTACAGGGGCTAATGGAGGGCACTACTACAGGGGCTAATGGAGGGCACTACTACAGGGGCTACTGGGGGCACTACTACAGGGGCTACTGGGGGCACTATTACAGGGGCTACTGGGGGCACTACTACAGGGGCTACTGGGGGCACTACTACAGGGGCTGCTGGGGGCACTACTACAGGGGCTACTGGAGGGCACTGCTACAGGGGCTGCTGGGGGCACTGCTACAGGGGCTGCTGGGGGCACTACTACAGGGGCTACTGGGGGCATTGCTACAGGGGCTACTGGGGGCACTACTACAGGGGCTACTGGGGGCATTGCTACAGGGGCTACTGGGGGCACTACTACAGGGGCTACTGGAGGCACTATTACAGGGGCTGCTGGGGGAACTACTACAGGGGCTACTGGAGGGCACTGCTACAGGGGCTGCTGGGGGCACTGCTACAGGGGCTACTGGGGCACTACTACAGGGGCTGCTGGGGGCACTGCTACAGGGGCTACTGCTCCTGGGGACAATACTTAAGGGGCTGCTGGGGGTACTATTACAGGGGCTAATGGAGGGCACTACTACAGGGGCTACTGGGGGGCACTACTACAGGGGCTACTGGGGGCACTACTACAGGGGCTACTGGGGGCACTACTACAGGGGCTACTGGGGGCACTATTACAGGGGCTGCTGGGGGCACTACTACAGGGGCTACTGGAGGGCACTGCTACAGGGGCTGCTGGGGGCACTGCTACAGGGGCTACTGGGGGCACTACTACAGGGGCTGCTGGGGGCACTACTACAGGGGCTACTGGGGGCATTGCTACAGGGGCTACTGGGGGCACTACTACAGGGGCTACTGGGGGCACTACTACAGGGGCTACTGGAGGCACTATTACAGGGGCTGCTGGGGGCACTACTACAGGGGCTACTGGAGGGCACTGCTACAGGGGCTGCTGGGGGCACTGCTACAGGGGCTACTGGGGGCACTACTACAAGGGCTGCTGGGGGCACTGCTACAGGGGCTACTGCTCCTGGGGACAATACTTAAGGGGCTGCTGGGGGTACTATTACATGGGCTGCTGGGGGCACTTCTACAGGGGCTACTGGGTGCAATTCTACAGGCGCTGCTGGGGGCACTATTACAGGGGCTGCTGGGGGCACTAGTATAAGGGCTACTGGGGGCATTATTACAGGGGCACTATTACAGGGGGCATTACTACTGGGGAACTATTACAGGGGCATTGCAGAAGGGGCACCACTACTAACGGCACTGCAGAAGGGGTACAACTGCTGTGGGCATTATGTATAAGTGCCACTACTGCTGCGGGCATTGTATTAGGGGCACTACTACGGTGGGCATTGTGTGTAAGAGGCACTACTACTGTGGGCATTGTGTGTAAGAGGCACTACTACTGTGGGCATTGTGTGTAAGAGGCACTACTACTGTGGGCATTGTGTAAAAGGGGCACTACTACTGTGGGCATTGTGTGTAAGAGGCACTACTACTGCGGGCATTGTGTAAAAGGGGCACTACTACTGTGGGCATTGTGTAAAAGGGGCACTACTACTGTGGGCATTGTGTGTAAGAGGCACTACTACTGTGGGCATTGTGTAAAAGGGGCACTACTACTGTGGGCATTGGGTAAAAGGGGCACTACTACTGTGGGCATTGTGTATAAGAGGCACTACTACTGTGGGCATTGTGTATAAGAGGCACTACTACTGTGGGCATTGTGTAAAAGGGGCACTAATGTTTGTCAGAACATAAATAAGAGACACTACTATGTGGTGTAATGTGAATCGGACACTATGTGCGGTGTAATGTGAATAAGATCTTGCTACTGTGTGATTAGTGTGAATTGGGGATACTATTTTTTGACCCAGCCCCTTTCTTTTAGCATGCCTCACAACCATCCCTATTTTGGCGACAAAGTGTTTGCGATGGGGGGGTAAATGGTGAATAGATGACATATGCATGCATGCGGCATCTATTCACTGGAGAAGGGACTGGGAGCATGCCCAGCAGCTCCAAGAGCACTGGGCATGTACCCAGCATGATTGGTGCTCGTGATTATGGCTTTTCCCATGAGACCACACACCTTTCCTTTGTCGGGAGCACGCACCTTCAGAGTGTGCAAATTCAGCCAGGGGCGCCAAAATGTATCTTCGCTTACCAAAAATATTAGGCTCGGGCCGGCCCTGACTACCATAGGTGTATGGTAGTAGGGCTGCTATAGGGCCCAGAGCTGAGGGGACTATCTTCCTTGTCACAAGGGTGTAACTACCATAGGTGTAAGGGGGGCAGCTGCTATAGGGCCCAGAGCTGAGGGGCCATCTTCCTTGTCACATGGGTGTAACTACCATAGGTGTAAGGGGTACAGCTGCTATAGGGCCCAGAGCTGAGGGGCCATCTTCCTTGTCACATGGGTGTAACTACCATAGGTGTAAGAGGTGCAGCTGCTATAGGGCCCAGAGCTGAGGGGCCATCTTCTTTGTCACATGGGTGTAACTACCATAGGTGTAAGAAGTGCAGCTGCTATAGGGCCTAGAGCTGAGGGGCCATCTTCCTTGTCACATGGGTGTAACTACCATAGGTGTAAGGGGTGCAGCTGCTATAGGGCCCAGAGCTGAGGGGCCATCTTCCTTGTCACATGGGTGTAACTACCATAGGTGTAAGAGGTGCAGCTGCTATAGGGCCCAGAGCTGAGGGGCCATCTTCCTTGTCACATGGGTGTAACTACCATAGATGCAAGGGATGCAACTGCTATGGGGCCCAGAGCTGAGGGGCATCCATCTTCCTTGTCACATGTGTATAACTACCATAGGTGTAAGGGGTGCAGCTGCTATAGGGCCCAGAGCTGAGGGGCCCATCTTCCTTGTCACATGGGTGTAACTACCATAGGTGTAAGGGGGGCAGCTGCTATGGGGCCCAGAGCTGAGGGGGCCATCTTCCTTGTCACATGGGTGTAACTACCATAGGTGTAAGGGGGGCAGCTGCTGTAGGGCTGAGGGGCCCATCTTCCTTGTCACATGGGTGTAACTACCATAGGTGTAAGGGGTACAGCTGCTATGGGGCCCAGAGCTAAGGGGCCATCTTCCTTGTCACATGTGTGTAACTACCATAGGTGTAAGGGGTGCAGCTGCTATAGGGCCCAGAGCTGAGGGGCCATCTTCCTTGTCACATGGGTGTAACTACCATAGGTGTAAGGGGTGCAGCTGCTATAGGGCCCAGAGCTGAGGGTCCCATCTTCCTTGTCACATGGGTGTAACTACCATGGGTGTAAGGGGTGCAGCTGCTATAGGGCCCAGAGCTGAGGGGCCCATCTTCCTTGTCACATGGGTGTAACTACCATGGGTGTAAGGGGTGCATCTGCTATAGGGCCCAGAGCTGAGGGGCCCATCTTCCTTGTCACATGGGTGTAACTACCATAGGTGTAAGGGGCAGCTGCTATAGTGCCCAGAGCTGAGGGGCCCATCTTCCTTGTCACATGGGTGTAACTACCATAGGTGTAAGGGGCAGCTGCTATAGTGCCCAGAGCTGAGGGGCCATCTTCCTTGTTGCATGGGTGTAACTACCATAGGTGTAAGGGGTACAGCTGCTATAGGGCCCAGAGCTGAGGGGCCATCTTCCTTGTCACATGGGTGTAACTACCATAGGTGTAAGGGGGTGCAGCTGCTATAGGGCCCAGAGCTGAGGGAGCCATCTTCCTTGTCACATGGGTGTAACTACCATAGGTGTAAGGGGGGCAGCTGCTATGGGGCCCAGAGCTGAGGGGGCCATCTTCCTTGTCACATGGGTGTAACTACCATGGGTGTAAAGGGGGCAGCTGCTATAGGGCCCAGAGCTGAGGGGCCATCTTCCTTGTCACATGGGTGTAACTACCATAGATGTAAGGGGCAGCTGCTATAGTGCCCAGAGCTGAGGGGCCCATCTTCCTTGTCACATGGGTGTAACTACCATAGGTGTAAGGGATGCAGCTGCTATAGGGCCCAGAGCTGAGGGGCCATCTTCCTTGTCACATGGGTGTAACTACCATAGGTGTAAGGGGTGCAGCTGCTATAGGGCCCAGAGCTGAGGGGCCCATCTTCCTTGTCACATGGGTGTAACTACCATAGGTGTAAGGGATGCAGCTGCTATAGGGCCCAGAGCTGAGGGGCCATCTTCCTTGTCACATGGGTGTAACTACCATAGGTGTAAGGGGGAGCAGCTGCTATAGGGCCCAGAGCTGAGGGAGCCATCTTCCTTGTCACATGGGTGTAACTACCATAGGTGTAAGGGATGCAGCTGCTATAGGGCCCAGAGCTGAGGGGCCAACTTCCTTGTCACATGGGTGTAACTACCATAGGTGTAAGGGGTGCAGCTGCTATAGTGCCCAGAGCTGAGGGTCCCATCTTCCTTGTCACATGGGTGTAACTACCATAGGTGTAAGGGGCAGCTGCTATAGTGCCCAGAGCTGAGGGGCCCATCTTCCTTGTCACATGGGTGTAACTACCATAGGTGTAAGGGATGCAGCTGCTATAGGGCCCAGAGCTGAGGGGCCATCTTCCTTGTCACATGGGTGTAACTACCATAGGTGTAAGGGGTGCAGCTGCTATAGGGCCCAGAGCTGAGGGGCCCATCTTCCTTGTCACATGGGTGTAACTACCATAGGTGTAAGGGATGCAGCTGCTATAGGGCCCAGAGCTGAGGGGCCATCTTCCTTGTCACATGGGTGTAACTACCATAGGTGTAAGGGGGAGCAGCTGCTATAGGGCCCAGAGCTGAGGGGGCCATCTTCCTTGTCACATGGGTGTAACTACCATAGGTGTAAGGGATGCAGCTGCTATAGGGCCCAGAGCTGAGGGGCCAACTTCCTTGTCACACGGGTGTAACTACCATAGGTGTAAGGGGTGCAGCTGCTATAGGGCCCAGAGCTGAGGGGCCCATCTTCCTTGTCACATGGGTGTAACTACCATAGGTGTAAGGGGTGCAGCTGCTATAGGGCCCAGAGCTGAGGGGGCCATCTTCCGTGTCAAAGTTATGTGTGTCATATGCCATTCAGGGGGTACATAGGGGCCCTTACATTAATTTATATATCGCCAGCATATTCTGCGGTTGCGCGTTACTCTCAGCAACTAACAAGGGCAATGTGCGAATGTTACAGCAAATATCTGCCGTCAGTCTCTTACAGGATAAAGCTACACATTGTCACGTCCTTTCTGGTGCTACCGGGCAGCTTGCCGCGTGCGGGGTAACAAGTCATGTACAGTCCTCTTGTTCAACTATAAAGCCCAGAGAATAAGGAGAGAGAACTGTATACAGGGACGGAACTAGTCATTTGTGGGCCCCATAGCAACATATGTAAGGGCCCCACTGTGGCAAAACAACTCATATAGGGTGGGATGTACTAACGGGAAAATTAGGTCAAAACTCCAAAAACGAGGTGTGACCGCATTTCCGGAACTTGCACTTGATAGGCAGCGCCAAATATAGACATACAGAGACTCAAGTAGCTATTATTGCTGTGAATATTTTTGCGCTGTGGCGGACAAGTAACGCTCGGCTGGCGTAGCTGCATTATTCGGTCATTTGCAGCGACAAGTGTTTTTTTTTTTAATGACACAACTCACTGCAATAAATAGATGCACAGAAGCGATGGCGGCCGGCCGGCTGCAGAATCATTCAGTCACTTTACCCGTGAGCGAATCTTCTCTGACCGCCTTCTATGACGTCTCTTTCCAGCGTGGAATATTTACATTCCTGGAACGCAGATTCCTGATGCTCTTGTAATAATAGGATTAGGGGAAACAGGTTCATATAATTACTGCTGCGTTTTGGGCAGCTCACCAATGGTGAGATTATGTTACTGTGGTCTCACCCTGATACAAACGCCTCCTATGAGCACAGGAACCATGCAAAACCTTGTAGCGCCCCCTAGTGGCGCTGTCCTGAGCGACGCTACTGATGATGTAGTTTTGGTCTTCAGCCTGATTCAGAGCTGGACGCTATTTGCGCTCGCTTGTTCAGAAAAAGGGGCCGGCTATTTAAATTGAGCGCTCGCTCTTTGCGGTCTGTTGACGCCTCTATGTCTGAGCGAGCGAGCGAACGAAACATGCGCTCGCTATTTTGTAAAGATGCCCCCTGGCCGCTCGCATCCTATGTTATCTCCACTATTTATTTAATTAATCGAGTACATCGAAAGGCGTCTGAACTGCTCGCAGTGCTTGTGGTAGGATTTTCCTACCGCAATCATGCGAACAGTTCAGGCTAAGAGATAACCAAGTGACGTGGTCGATGACGCTGCTTTGTTAATTATGCACACCCTTAAAACGCCCGTTTTGACCGTTTGGCACGCCTGCGTTCGGATCACCACTCCCCGTTTTCAAGCACCTTCCCCTGTTACCACCCACAAACGCCTCATCCTGTCATTCAAATTAGCAGGCACTCGCTATTTTGCGAGCGCTCGATTTTCGACAGCAATGACTGGTTGGCGCATGCGCATTATGACCCATACGCATATGTGCGAACATCGCTCGGAGCGAACGAGCGGCTCTGAATCAGGCCCTCAGTTCATTCCATCCTGAAAATTGTGAAGTGCACGGAAAAGTTTTCAGTGAGAATTATACCCCTTTTCCCGGGTAATCGCCATATCTGCCCGCGACTCAGCTCAGTGGAAACGGCTCTAAGGAAAAAAAATCCCGGTCTTACTGACCCAGGATTTCTTCTCGCAAAAGCCGCTGATTGGTCCTTCCAAGGTGCTGGCTGCTGATGTAATCAAATGTATAGAGTCCAGTCGCACAGGATTTAATAATAATAATAATAATAATAATAAGTACTTATAGTAGCATAAGCTATTTTTTGAAGACTATTTATTTACATATTTAGACACTGAGTAAAGCATGCACGCGACATCCATTCAGTGACGGGAGAGGGGCTGGGGGAAGCCCAGCTGGTGAGGCTCCCACCAGCCTGACGTTATGTGGAGGTGGGAACGTCTCCTAATAACGTTGCGTAGAGGGCATGGCCTATGGTAATTAGGCCATGCCCCCATTTCTGAAGCCGAGTGCGAAGATAGGGCGCACTAGAGAGGGACGGCACAGGAGCCGGCCATGGAGCCACGAGACAGGTACTGTGGTTTGATGAGACACACAACTTAGGCTGGGATCACACGTAAAGGTTTTCTGTCCAACCAGCCAACTAGGTGATTGGTTGGAATGAGAATCTGGTAACGTATGGGAGTAACTGATGATCAGCAATTTGCTCCTAAATGCCAGAAAGCAGATGAAAATGGTCGTTAGACAAGTTTGTTAAATGTTTGATCTAAATCACAGGTTCTCAAACTCGGTCCTCAGGACCCCAAACAGTGCATGTTTTCCAGGTCTCCTCACAGAATCACAAGTGAAATAATTAGCTCCACTTGTGGTTCTTTTAAAATGTGTCAGTCAGTAATGATTACACCTGTGCACCTGCTGGGTGACCTGGAAAACATGACCTGTGTGAGGTCCTGAGGACAGAGTTTGAGAACCACTGATCTAAATAATTTGTTCATATAACAGTTTTTGTCCATTTTCCGGCATTTGGGAGCAAATTGCTGATTGTCATTTGCTTTCATATGTTACCAGATTTTCATTCCAACCAATCAGCTAGTTGGATGGTTAGACAGATAATCTTTACGTGTGTACCCAGCCTTAAGGCCCCCATACACAGCACGATATACGTTCCGATCCGACGGATCGGCACGATATAGGTGTTATATCATGCCGTGTATGGGCACGATATTGTTCTGCGCGCTCCCACGGGGTCGTACATCGCATCCCCAGGTCTGCCTGCAAAACCATCTGATCTGGGATGCGATGTACGATCCCATTCAGATGAAGGAGGGGGAAGCCTGCATATCGTGCGGTCTGCGAGGACCGCATGATTACTGGCGGTGACTGCACGATCCGTCTGCCGAAGGATCGGCAGTCGCCCTACACGGTGCATCGGACCGTGTATGGGCACCTTTACAGTTTGGCTTCAATGCTGAACACACTGTTTGGTTCAAACGTAACACGGCGCATGATCCCAAGAGCACCACCTTGTGGAGGGTGGAGGAAACGTTATTTTAGGGTTCAGGGAAAACTCCAGGTCCCCCCTTTTTTTTATTTTATTAAATACCCCAAAAATATTTATCTAGCATTGCTGACGTTCTCACACTGCAGACATCCCCCAAATTACCAGGATAAGTGGTGACAGATACCTACAACTGTAGTCATTAATTTGGCATTTTATTTCATATCCGTGGAAAATGCGTTTATCACCTTTATTTATATAGCGCTACCATAATGCACAGGGCTTCACAGAGAACATTTCATCACATCAGTCCCTGGGCCAGTGGAACTTACAATCTATATTCCCTACCGCACACACACACACACACACAGGCTACAATTGTCAGCTGCGATGTACCAACCAGGAGTACGGGAGGGACACGCACATACAAAGTGCACAGGGGGGCCCTGATCAGTGTCAAACCCCTGACCACCCCTCCAGTTCTGTGAGGGAGCAATACTAACCACTGTGCTTCCCATACAATCAGGTCACATCAGCTATTTATCTGTCTATATGACCCTGGTCTGTGAGCAGTTAATGAATACGGGGTAATAGCTGTATAATGATCGAGTCATTATTTATGTCCTTCTCCCCCACACAGGGCAGTAACCCGCCAGTGCTGCTGTAGCCTACATGGATGTACATCTCGTGTTAGGAGGTGACCATGGGGATTATGGGATTCATTGGGACAATAACAGCAATTGGGCTACGTATGTACCAGCTCGGCGAGCTCTTCATGGCCCATTCTCCCAGCTCCAGGTTAGTTGGATGATACCCTGAGCTTGATGGAGAAGACGACAGTGACTGGGCCATTGTAGGACGCTCAGCGCTTTGTCCTTGAACCACTTCGCTGTCAGTTTGGTTCATTGTCTTCGGTTTTCCTACAGTGACTCCCTGCATATTGCACCATCCATTCTCCCTTCTATAGTAACAATATACCCAGTCCCTGCTGATGGAGTACAGCCCACAGCATAACACTACTGCCCCCATTGTACCTCACTGTGGGGTCCGGTGTATTTGAGGTGTGGACAGTGTTGGGTTTGGACACAGATTACTTTGAACTTTGTCCAAAATCTCCCTCTTAAGGGTATATTTACTAAAGTGCGGATTAAAAAATGTGGAGGTGTTGCCCATAGCAAGCAATCAGCTCCCAGCTAGTATCTTCTAGAACACAGGTTCTCAAACTCGGTCCTCAGGACCCCACACAGGTCACGTTTTGCAGGTCATCCAGGAGGTGCTCAGCTGTAGTCGTTACTCACTGACACATTTTAAAAGATCCAGAGGAGGAGCTAATTATTTCACTTGCGATTCTGTGAGGAGATGTGGAAAACATGCACTGTTTGGGGTCCCGAGGACAGAGCTTGAGAACCTGTGTTCTAGAAGGTTCTAGATAATTGAGAAGCAGAATCTAATTGGTTGCTAGGGGGAAACACACATACCTCTATACACTCACACTTTAATAAATATACTCCATAGTCTCATCTGAGCACAAAACGGGTCCACATATCACACGCCCCAGGCTTTATGGCGAACTCCAGACCTACTGTTACCTGGTTCCTTTTGAGTAATGGCAAGTTAGTACCCACCAACCCACGTACTGGCCGGTGTGATACAGAGCTCTTGGTATGGGTGACCGGTGGTATCTTCACCGATACTGGACTCTGATTGTTGCTCTCTCTGTGGCTTCTCTCACAAGTCTCCGCCTGGTTTGCGCAGAGCTTTGAAGGTTGGACGTCTGGGTGCTTTAATGTAACTTCCACTCACTGATAACTGAACCAACAGCGCCCACTGGGGCTTCCAAACACTGGGCTATTGTTCTGAATCATCCTCCTGATTTACACATCTGTGTTACTTTATCTCTGGCGTCCCCAGGATGCACTGTAGTTCTCATTTTCACAGCCGTCCTCCAGGGTCACAGCCTGAAGACTGATGCTGTATCCTGAGAATGAGGCGCTGGTGGTAAGACAATTGTGGCTTCTTCTGGCGATTGTTGTGCACCAGTGTACGAAGACCATCAGCTGCGACATTAGCATAAAGATGGAGTCGCCCTGCGGCAAAAAACAAAAACCCAGCAGTTGTGTCAAATTATTAAAAAAAACAAAAAAACAAACAAACTCTGTAAACAAATCCATGTGTTAGACAGAAGAACGGCGCCGTCAGGCCCATTACAGCGCATCTAACACGGTCGTCCATGACACGTTGTTTCATGGCAGATGCGCGGAGTCAGCGCCGCAAAGGGCGGGCATTAGAAGTACACAGATCTGCTTTTCGATAAACACAGTAACAGCACAAAATGACGCCGCTGGTTATTATGCCGCAGTGAGGAGACATGATACAGACTGAGTATGGGGAGACACACTGGGGCTCATTTATCAAGCTGTCTGGCCCGTCCAATAAATTAAGTAAACGTACTATTTATTAATAGGTGTCCATTGCAGGAGATAGCGCAGCTACCTCCTGTGTATTACACAAGAGCGCAGCACACAGCACGTCCCACCGGATGCGTGGGAACGACTAACACAAAGATGTGGTCACACCTACGAAAACGGTAGCGCCCACTTCCAAGGGTCCCCTGTGCCAAGCGCATGCACGGTAGGACTGCCGGGTCAGAAAGCCAGAAGCCCTCACGGTGTTAATAGACTCCACTATGCATGTAGTAAGTGGCGGGATTTATCGCATTCAAAATGCAATACATCCACCCATTGTATTTGTTACAGCTGCGCAATTTATCACGCTTTGAAAACCAAAAAGTTCTTATATTGTGTTGGCGGTAACTAATGTGGATGGTGCTAGCCCCCTCTACCCTATGGGAGCAGAGCGGCCGGAGAGGGATATCCCGGTTTGCTGTAGGCATTGGTGATGCCCATCACATCTATGGCACTTAGCACATGCACGGCTGGGTCTGCCCACAATAGTAGTGTTAGCCATCGCTCATTGCTGGGGAGGGGGCTTTTGGCCCTTAATAAATTGCTCTGAAAAAAAAAAAAAAACCATTACAAACACCCTAATGCACAGGTTCTCAAATTCGGTCGTCAGGACCCCAAACAGTTTTCCAGGTCTCCTCCCAGAATGAAATAATTTGCTCAACCTGTGGATCTTTTAAAATGTGTCAGTGAGTAATGACTACACCTGTGCACCGGGACACAACAGGTTTAAAAGAGGATCTCGATTATATTCCTTGCTAGTTAGTTTTACTATAAATAATATTAACACTCTATGTATTATACTCATATTTATTCAGTTAATACATATTCATTAAGTATATAATTTTGTATATGTTCTAGGTGTATATGTGCAGGTATGTAGGTATATGTATTTGTATATGTTTATATATACCTTAGTTGATTTATAATTAATATTTGTTTACATGAGATTATATGAAGTGGTATATCTGTTATTTTGTTAATGTGTATTCATATATATTTTAGAGAATTTAAGATGCTTCTTATTTTTATTTATTTCCATCCTATTATGGGCCAAATTGTTATAGAAGAAGTTCGTAACAATGGGATGTATGACCACCAATCACAAATTTGGATTGCCGTTTTTGAAAAACGTTAATGATAGGGATTGGTTGTTTGAAGTATAAAAGAACCGGGAAAGGCAGCGGTCGGCTTGCCTCTCTGATAAAGCTACAGCGAAACGCGCGTCAGGCGTCTCGCTGTGATTGTCATTACTATGCCCGTATAAATGTACATGCTGCTTATGTTTGTTATTGGTCAGTGAATGACAGCGCATACCAGCGCGTGTTATACTTACCATGAGTGGAGCTGATTAGTGTCTTGATACTAAAGTATACAATGATTATGCTATTACATACTGTCTTGTAGTGCGTGTGTGGGATCCCTGCTACTTGCCACTACATATTGGTCTATAAATGGGAGCGCTTATTAGCGCATGTAATACTGACCATGAGTGGGGCTTAAGACTATACTAAGGGGACAGTGTCAATGATGAAACATGCTGCTATTTAATACAGCCACAAAATCCCTGCTATTTTCTATGTAATTGATATCAGAACGCTGTTATAATATTAATCACAGCAGTGGAATCCCTTAAAATATAAAAAACACATGCATACTGCTGAAAAATTATGACAATATATGAAATATTTATTACCAGCAGGATTATTATTACAACAGTCTCCACAGTTTATTAATAGTTAAGATATAGTTTGTCAATATAGGAAACAATTTTGTCTATCCAATATATTATATTAGAACTGTCATTGGAACTATTGTTCATTTCACATTGAACGATCCATCAATTTAGATGATAAATTGAGTTCCCTCAACTATCAATTCATTTTGTATGAGAGCGTTTATATTAGAATCAACAGTTATTTGACTACTTTATTGCATCTACTATTCATTATATTCAGCACTGTGATCACATCCATATGGTTCTGTAGTAACAGACATATTGTGTCAGTGGGGTGTTAGGTTGAAGTATGAGACATTGTTTCTCTTTATATCCTGCTACAATTCCCTGATAGACTGATACATTCTCTAATACAGAACCTGTTATACTCGCACTACTCCATCTTCTTTACATTAGCAGCTAATGAATGGGACATAGTGACTATCACAGCCATTATTTTAATACTTACTTCCTTACTTGTATATTTTCTTCACTTATCTATACCCATTTTATTTCGCTGGATTTGTTTTAGTATATGTTTATTAAAATGTAATATTAAAAGTTACGTTTTATAATTATTACACTCATGCAATCATAGATGCATTCCTATGTAAGGACCCCTTTTTCTTGGTTTCTTGATTAAAAGAGGATCTGCCAACATCATAATAGTCAGTGCTACAAGGTTCCGCAAGGCCAGTAATGACTCCAAAGGTGGATTCAGTTTCAGGCTGCTGTCCCCCGACAATCCGGTATCTGCTGGATGAGATGGAAAGAGCTGCTCAGCGTAGATTTGTCACCCGATAATGGTCTATAACTACTGACGCGGCCTCTGTCCCAACACCCAATTACTCCACCTTGTTGTGCCCATGTCAGGTTATTCTGAGGCCACATGGGGGAGCGAAGAGCGAGCTGTAGCGGATGAAGGGCATTGCAGGTGTAGCATCCATTTTTCAACATATACTGTAATTCAGAGACGAAGAGGGTTCAACAGATTGAAAAAGTCTACTCGCCCTGAAAAGTAAATTACTTGCTGCAAAGCGCAAACTCAGGACAAAAATAAGAGTTATGGTATAACATACCTTTGTTAACTTTTTCTTCAAGGTCCATAGGAACTAACTTGGGAGGGGGCTATGCGGTTGGGAGGTCCAGGCACCAAACAGGTGCCACAGCAGGGACAAACAGAGGTTGAAGACAAGAGAACACCTTTCAAAAATGTTCTAACATCCAGCAGAAGAGCAATTCTGCGCTGGAATCAAACAGACAATGCAGACACCTGAACTCTCAAGGTAGCCAGGCAAATACCTAAATCTAGTCCAGCCTGAAGAAAAGCAAGAGCTCGGAAGACCCTGAAAACCTCAGGGTCATACTTTCTGTGGGAACACCATTGAAAGAAGGAATGCCAAATCCTGTAATAGATGCGGGCAGAGGAAGGCTTTCTTGCCCTGAGCATAGCCTGAATCACAGTAGTAAAAAAAACCCTTGGCTTTTAAGACGGAAAACTCAAGAGCGTGCCATCACAGCTAGACTAGGTAGGTCCGGATGTAGGCAGGTACTCTGCCCTAACAAATCCGGCTGTAGAGGAAGTGGATTGTCTATGGATAGACATGTCAGATCGGTGAACTAATGTGGTCTGGGCCAAGCCGGGGCTCTTAGTATCACCCTGCCGCCTTCCTGCATGAATCTTCTGAGGACCCCTAGTAGGAGGGAGGTTGGAGGAAACAGGTATGGTAACCTGAAATCCCACCTCACCACCAGAGCATCCACGAAGGTGGCTGAGGGGTCCTCTTGTCCTGGACCCATACCTGGGGACCTTGTGGTTGTGACGTGATGCCATGAGGTCTACGTCCGGTAGTCCCCACTTGTCCACCAGGAGCTGAAAGACGTCCGGGTGGAGAGCCCATTCTCTGGCGTGTATGTCCTGACGTCTTAGGAAGTCCACTTCTCAGTTGAGGACTCCTGGGATGAATATTGCCAAGATTGCTGGAAAATGGCGTTCTGCCCAAACCAGAATGTTCGCCACTTCCCACATGGCTGCCAGACTTCATGTGCCTCCCTGATGGTTAATGTAGGCCACTGTGGTCACGTTGTCAGACTGAATCTGGACCGGCCTGCCCCAAAGGAGGTACTGTGCCAAAATGAGCGCCTTCTGTACTGCACGAGGCCCCAAAATGTTTATGGGCAGGTGACCTACCCGAGGCGTGAAGAGGACACAATTTGGGATCCATAATGGGCGAACCTTGTTCAGATGAGCTGTCTGTAGCCACCATGAGAGGGTGAGCGAACCTTTGGTGAGATGAGGATCGTCCCACTGAGATAGAATCCATCACTGCAGATGCCTGGAATGGAACTGGACATATGCCACCATGTCGAAGGTGGATCCCATGGACCCCAGGATCTGCATTGCTGAGTGTACTGACACTCTTCATTTGTGGAGCAATTTGGTTGTCCAGCCTGCTCTTGTCGACAGACAATGGTGAGCTGGAGGTGATCCAATTTCAATTCGTACTAGTATGGCAGTATCCTGACTCCTTGTCGTCTGAGACGAGCAGTCATTACTGCCATTACCTTAGTTAACACCCGAGGGGCTGTGGACAGATCAAAAGGGCAATGGTAATGTTGCTGACGCACAGCAACTCAGGAACCCCTGGTGGAATAGTGCAATAGGTACATGCAGATATGCATCCTGTATGTCCAGGGAACCATGAAATCCCCAGGTTCTATTGCCAGCATAATTGATCGTAGGGTCTCCATACGGAACTTGGGCACATGGATAAACCGAATGAGAAATTTCAGATTCAGAATGGAGCGATGAGACCCATTTAGCTTCTGAATTAAAAACAAATCTGAGTAATAACTTCTTCCTTGTTAGCCAAAGGAACCAGGATTATCCCCCCTGAATTTAGCAGGGCATGAATGGTCTACTAGAGGACAAGGGCCTAGATAGAACCTTCTGGGGATTTCCCACCTAATGCACTCTCCCTGCGGGAGAGGGTAAAAAAAAATTAGTCTTTTTGGAATCTGGAACAAGTTATCTGGAGTGTGCCATGCTTCTCCCATAAACTCAGTGAGCTGTTCAGATTGAGGTAATCCAGCCTAAAGGATGGTGCAGTCCATTTATATGCTTAGACGGCTGATATCAATTTCGCCTGTAACCTCCACAAGTAGGTAGATGCTAAAAGCCAGATTGTGAACTGAGTGGATTACCCACAGTGATTCCAGCCTGCTGCTAGGTTTCCTTTTCCCATACATTCTTCCTGGATGGAGGGTTATGTCCAAAGTGGGAGGCAGTGTGGGGGCTGATAAGTGGTCCAATAACTGCGTAGACCAAGGTGACGCCTGAACAGGTGCTGGCGAGGTGGACTGTTGTGGTGTCCATCCTTTATGAAGAATTGAGAGGCCTACTGCACAGGATTTACATGAAACCAGCACAGGGACTTCAGTCTCCTGTTTACCTTTTTCCTGAGACATGGGAAATATTTGCAAATAACCTACAACAAGTGTAGGGTTAACAATGCAATGTGACCTCCTTCACAGATAAAAATAAATGTGAAGTACTCTCTAACCCCTATACACCAGGTAGTTAGGGAAAAAAAAAAAAAAAAAACTTTTTTTTTCTTCAACAGCAGAGTTCAGCATAAGTCACATAAAATACATATATTATATTTGTGTTTAGGTAGTTGATTTTGCAAAGTTTGGTAGGATCTACATGCATACAAATATATTTGCAAATTGGCACTAAATCGCAGTCACATTGGTAGGATACAAGTGCAATGCATACAAATAGGCACTGAATCAACTTATACAAGCAAAAAAGTTGGTAGGATTCCAGTGCTATATACTTTGGTTCTAGAAGGTATACTCCGAGAGACCAAATTTCCCCTCAGCAAACACTCAATTGCAGCTGAGCATCTCCAACTAAATTAGGAGAGGGAGATGGGCAGCTCAGTCTTCACAAGTAAATGTGAAGTACAATTTAACCCCTACACACCTGGTAGGTGAGGGTTAAATGGAGCAATGGCAGTAATAGTTGTAACAGACAAATAAAACTTGCTTTTCCCTCCTGTTTCCCTTTATGCTTAGTATATATAAGTACAAAGGTAACTTCACTTTTTTAGCTGGTGTACTGGATTTGGAGAGTTGGCTGTTTATAACAGGCAGCACACAAACCATCTAGCAGGACATCCTGAGCAGACAGGCCTGCTAAACAGGATTTACAAGACACCAGCACAGGAACTTCAACCTCCTGACTATCCTTAACCTTTGACATATCAATGTATAAAAGGTACAAGGTATAAATGCAATGTGACAGTCTTCACAAGTACCAGTATTTGGAAAACCCCACACACCCTGTACAGAGGGATGAGAAGAAAACCCCACACACCCTGTACATGAAAAACCCCACACACCCTGTACATGAAAAACCCCACACACCCTGTACATAGAAAACCCCACACACCCTGTACAGAGGGATGAGAAGAAAACCCCACACACCCTGTACAGAGGGATGAGAAGAAAAACAGTGATAGTTATAACTGACAGTCAGAAATAAAAGGCAGTTTCAAACAGCAGCTAGCACAAGTCACATACAATGCATATGCAATTAAATCACAATGAGCTCTGAATCAACTGACCAACACCCAAGGCTTAGCAGGATGTAGAGTACTATATACCTGACCCAGGGGAGAGATATACAGGGAGACCAACCCAAACCTTCTGAGAACAAACAGCTTCACCAGAGCACCGATGGTGGACTGTGAGCATCTCATATACATGAGGCGGGCAGGAACAACACAGACGCGGGAATACTTTCGTAGGGTCTGGGTAGGAGCGGCCGGGAACGCTGGCCTCGATCCCCGGTGTCAGACGATAAGGCCCCAGTGGTCTAGTAAGGACACGGGGGAGCGGTCGGGCTTTCACTACAGCGGCTTCCGGTGCGTCTCCAGTGCTGGAAGGACTGACGTGCGCGATTCCCCATAAACGAGGAATCTCCTTACCTGACATCTCTGTGCACCAGATTGCAGTGCGGGCCTCCAGCGTCGCTGCTAGCTAAGCTCCGCTGTGACCCCCCGAAATCTCCAGAGAAGTTACTGGTGTTGAGGCATCGGTGGATGTAGGAGTCGTCGCAGTGCATGCATCTTATTAGGACGCTCAGCACTGCTAACCCAGTAAAACAATAACTAAAACAAATTATAAAATTAAAGCTTGGGACTGCCAGAGCAGTCCCCTGTTCAGAAGGTGCGTCTGAACTCCTGCTGAGCACCAAACAAAAAACTGAATGCCTGTGGCTGGGGGCGGGGTATATATGGAGGACGACCAGTGCATTCTGGGAACTAAAGCTTTGTCTGTTTGGTGCCTGAATCTCGCCAACCACATACCCCAAGGTAGTAACTGTGGACCCTATGGAACATGAAAAAGAAACACGTCATACTTGTTCCCCCTTTAATGAGACCCTGAAACCAACAAATTTGAAGTGAAATACAAATGGAAATTTTTTGGGAAAAAGCAGTTAAATAAAAATAATGCAATATGCTGGTTGCATAAGTGGTAACACCCCTAATACTTTATGGAAACAGCAGACAATTTTATTGATAAAGTCTTCACACACCTGGGGCAGATGCATCAAACCTCCTACTGAGGACAAGTGGAGGTGTGGCCCCATGAGCCAACCAGCTTCTAGCTATCATGTTATAGCATGTAGCTGGAATCTGATTAGCTGGAATGGTCGACGCCCCCACTTATCATAGAAACAGAGGATTTGATGGAAGATAAGAACCATTTGGCTCATCTTGTCTGCCCTTGAAGGGTGCGGTTATTAGGGTTAGAGTTGGATTAGAGTATTAATGATAGAATATTATGGTTGGGGTTTGGGTTAAGGATTGGGGTGTTAAGGTAGTAGGATTAGTTGTGAGGGTTTTGGGTATTAGTGTTAGGGAATTAGGATTAACGGTGACTTGCCCTCTTTGGAAGGTTTGATAAATGTCCCTTTCCTGGACTTTGCACACCTTTCCCAATCTTCCCTGCACAAGGCTCACTGTGAAATTGTGAGGGGGTCTCCTGGGCTTAAACCACAATGGGAATGTGGTTGGGCTCTGACTGGGTCATCCCAAAACTCTGATCCCCCTTTTCCTGAAGCTGTTCCCCGATTGGGTTGGGTGTGAGCTTTGGATAGTTATCATATTGGAGGAAGAATTTCCCTCATACCCCGAGGCCGCTATTCTCCCCGGCATCAGGACTACAGCCCCTGCCCCAGCTGAGGAGACATGATGCTGCCAGCGCCACGCGTTACAGTGCATATGGCGCTCTTTGCGCCAGACTTATCTTTTCTATTTAATTTTAAAAAGCTCATCAGATCAGAAAACACTTTCCCACATGGTCAGAGGTGACCGAATGCATTTTGTTTTGCAAAATGTAGACGTGTTTGTATGTATGGTTTCCGTGAAATTGGCGTCGCATGCAGGAGTGACCAGTTCCTGACCGAAATTTTCTGCAGCTCCTGTAACGTTGCTGTAGCCTCAAGGTGAGGTTTCTCCTAATCGTGATCTTGGCAATGTCCCTGCTGGGCACATGCTCTCCGCTTACTGATGACAGCCTGAATGTGCTCCGTAGTACATGTAGTCAGAAGGATGGAACCAGGAAGCCAGCGAGGAGATCAGACAGGAACAGCTAATCTTTAGATGGAGTTATTCACAATCACTTTCATTGCTGACAGGTGGATACTAATTAACTCTGTACATAATTGAGCGTGTGCATGGGTAGCGGTCGGGCTACCCCAGCCAGCGCCCGGGTAGCAGGTCGGGCTCCCCCAGCCAGCGCCCGGGTAGCAGGTCGGGCTCCCCCAGCCAGCGCCCGGGTAGCAGGTCGGGCTCCCCCAGCCAGCGCCCGGGTAGCAGGTCGGGCTCCCCCAGCCAGCGCCCGGGTAGCAGGTCGGGCTCCCCCAGCCAGCGCCCGGGTAGCAGGTCGGGCTCCCCCAGCCAGCGCCCGGGTAGCAGGTCGGGCTCCCCCAGCCAGCGCCCGGGTAGCAGGTCGGGCTCCCCCAGCAGCGGCACTTCCTTCATCAGTCTGTGGCAGCTATTGCAAGTCATATATCTTACCCTGAATTACAAAACGCTACCACGCACTACAGACTCCATAAATAGATTAATTTATGTCATACAGCAGAAGGGCATTGTACATTGATGTCATATAGACACGGTATAAGTCTTCATCAAGAACATAAAAATATAAAAGGAAAGTAAAGCACCAACAATTATCATAGTGATCCTTATATATCCTTGTAGGCAAATGTATTTTATTCTCTTTTTTTTGCTTTTATACATAAAAAATTCTGTAAAAATTTGAAGTAAAATGATATAGGCAGTAAAACAAAACAAGAAGGAGAAAAAAAAAAAATCAACAATGCACAAATCTGCCTAAAAAACACATCGGGGAATGGAGAAGGCAAATAGAATTAATTAATAATAAAAAAAAAAATCTAGATAAACACAATTAGCGTTAAGCTGTAGAATATTTACAAGATGAAACCTCATGGTTAATAGCACTCGTCACGGAGAATTCGTCAGTACAGGCGGGGCTGGTACATGAAACAAAAATATATAACATTATATTCACATATATGTTAAAATATAATACAGGCCCGTAAAGGGGAACATAAAAACAAAAAAGAAAAACCCCCGAGATGTCCACAATTTATTGCGCTGTACAGTTGGGAAACGCGGAAAGGAGGAGGATGAGGAAGCACGATTCAGAAAATATGTCCACAGAGCTTACACTCAAAACCACTCCTCTGATCCGCAAGGTCTGCAAAGAGCTCTGAAGACGGAGCACACTGTCAGCGTACATGATGTGAGTGTCCCATTAAATGTACAACCGAGCCGATATGGGCCACACAGGATTGCGTGGTCTAACCAAGTAAGGGGAGCGCTACCCCGGCTGTAGAGGGTGCTATTCAAAGTCCACATCCTCTTTGGGCTTGTAGATAGACCCGAACTTCTGCATGTACTTCTTGATGTACTCCTTAGTCTTATGCTTCACGTTCTCGTTGCAGTCCAGGTCCTCCGGGTTCTTGCAGTATTTTAGCTCCTTGTTCATGACGCCGTGCGTCAGCTGCGGGAAGAGAATGCGGGGATGAGGAAGGCGGGACCATTACTCCTGATTATTACTATGGAGGAGCAGAAGCTGGCCTTCCACTGTCTACATACAGCTGTTGGGAGTACTATGTAGCACCTCGCAAGGGCTTTTATTCTATTAATAATCAAAAGTATTTGTTTGTATTTTCTTGAAGAGCAACATTTGGCCAGCAGACTCCCCCCCCCCCCCCCCCCCAAATATGGGGAGTTGAGGGGGGCAATGAGGTAAAGAGACAAATCTACTGATAAAGTATTTTCCTTCACCAGTGCGCAGAATAGCCTGTGTATGTATATATGCATGTGTGTGTATATATATATATATATATATATATATATATATATATACACACAGTCAAGTGCATAACTATTGGCACATTGACAGAATTTTCATATTTTGGCCTCTATTCACCACCACCATGGCTTTGAAATGAAACAAACAAGGTGTGCTTTACCTGCAGACTTTCAGATTTAATTTGAGGGTAATTACATCCAAATCAGGTGAACGGTGTAGGAATTACAACGGTTTCTATATGTGCCTCCCACTTTTTAAGGGGCCAAAAGTAATGGGACAAACTAATCAATCCTAAATCTAACTTTCACTATTTAATACTTTGTTGCAAATCCTTTGCAGGCAATTACAGCCTGAAGTCTGGAACGCATAGACATCACCAGACGCTGGGTTTCATCCCTGGTGATGCTCTGCCAGGCCTCTACTGCAAATGTCTTCAGTTCCTGCTTGTTCTTGGGGCATTTTCCCTTCAGTTTTGTCTTTATCAAGTGAAATGCATGCTCAATCGGATTCAGGTCAGGGGATTGACTTGGCCATTGCATAACATTCCACTTTTTAGCCTTAAAAAACTCTTTGGTTGCTTTTGCAGTATGCTTCGGGTCATTGTCCATCTGCACTGTGAAGCGCCGTCCAATGAGTTCTGAAGCATTTGACTGAATATGAGCATATAATATTGCCCGAAACACTTCAGAATTCATTCTGCTGCTTTTGTCAGCAGTCACATTATCAATAAATACAAGGGAACCAGTTCCATTGGCAGCCATACATGCCCACGCAATGACACTACCACCACCATGCTTCACTGATGAGGTGGTATGTTTTGGATTATGAACAGTTCCTTTCCTTCTCCATACTCTTCTCTTCCCATTACTCTGGTACAAGTTGATCTTTGTCTCATCTGTCCATAGGATGTTGTTCCAGAACTGTAATGGCTTTTTTAGATGTTGTTTGGCAAACCCTAATCTGGTCTTCCTGTTTTTGTGGCTCACCAATGGTTTACATCTTGTGGTGAACCCTCTATATTCACTCTTGTGAAGTCTTCTCTTGATTGTTGACTTTGACACATATACACCTACCTCCTGGAGAGTGTTCTTGATTTGGCCAACTGTTGTGAAGGGGTTTTTCTTCACCAGGGAAATAATTCTTCTGTCATCCACTACAGTTGTTTTCTGTGGTCTTCCGGGTCTTGTGGTGTTGCTGAGCTCTCCGGTGCGTTCTTTCTTTTTAAGAATGTTCCAAACAGTTGATTTGGCCACACCTAATGTTTTTGCTATCTCTCTGATGGGTTTGTTTTGAGTTTTCAGCCTAATGATGGCTTGCTTTGCTGCTAGTGACAGCTCTTTGGATCTCATATTGACAGCCGACAGCAACTGATTCCAAATGCAAATGTCACACCTAGAATCAACTCCAGACCTTTTACCTGCTTAATTGATAATGAAATAACGAGGGAATAGCCCACACCTGTCCATGAAATAGCTTTTGAGTTGATAGCCCCGTTACTTTTGGCCCCTTAAAAAGTGGGAGGCACATATAGAAACCATTGTAATTCCTACACCGTTCACCTGATTTGGATGTAATTACCCTCAAATTAAATCTGAAAGTCTGCAGGTAAATCACATCTTGTTTGTTTCATTTCAAAGCCATTGTGGTGGTGAATAGAGGCCAAAATCTGAAAATTCTGTCAATGTCCCAATATTTATGCACCTGACTGTATATATCTCTCTCTAGATCTATATCTATCTATATCTATATATCTATATACACATGATATGACAAGCCTTTACGGTTAATATATATGAAACATAATACACAATGGAGGCTTTGCTGCACTAATATACTAATGGAAGCCTGTCCCCGACAATACGGCACCTTGCGGGCGAGATGCTTGAAGTCCTCGGTGTTATTTATTCTGCCGATCTTACAGTCTGGCTTCCTGTACGGGTTCAGACATTGCACAATGAACTGCGACATCTACATGGGGAACAGGAGAAGAATAAGGAGACGTTAGAGGATGACCGTGCTGGGGTGCATAGTATCAGCTAGCGGGGACTCATTGATGTCACAGGAGAAGGAATTCTATAAAAAAAAAAAAAAAGTGATGCTAAATTCGGAGCTCCGCTAAATACGCTTATGTGCAAGGCCCAGGCTGCACATCCCTAGTAATTACCAATCACTGGCCAGAATTCTACATGGAAGCAGCGGCCGGACTCCGCGCTCGGTACCAACCTCCTTTCTGAAGACCTCTTTGCTTTTCTTCGCCAGCTCACTTGACGTATCGGCTTCAGCCGTTTTAGCTTTTTTGGAAGACTGCAAAACAAAAAATAAAATAAAAAATGTATATATCTTAAACTCAAAAATTAGATTGTAAGCTCTGCTAGCAATTAGGTACAAGAAGTTAGGCAGAAAAACTGCGGCTTTCCACTATTACACTGTGTACTGATGTCTCTATAAAGAGCCCCCAAACCGGAAACCTGAAAGGTTAATTGTCCTCATAGTCCTCACTTTTCTCCTACACTAACTAATGAAGGACATCTTGCACTGTGTTGGGTGGGAGCCATAGGAGCACTTATAGGGCAGCAATGAAGTATATTTAAATAGAAATTCCACTCTGATGAACAAATCGCTTAGTTTAGGCCTCAGTTGAAAATGTTTTTCTGCACAGAACGTAGTGAAATGACCCCACACAGCGTAACAGAGAGAGGGGCACAAACCTACACTACATCCTAATATCATTCTCATTGTCCATCCATCACCAGTCATACACTAACCATTCCTGCCCCGGCGGAGCTTACATTCTGACATCCTATGGCTCACTATATCGGAAATGAATTAGCCTACCAGTATGATTTGGGCCCATTGGAGAGAAACTGAGCACTCGGAGGACACCCAGGCAGACATGGGAAGAACATACAAACTAAGGGCCCCATGACTCCAGAACTGAGAAGCAACTAGCCGTATTATAGCCATGAAAACACATAACGATTACACTGACCCTGTCCCTTTAACATGAACCCCCCACCGCAGACAGTAGAGAGAGAATTCCTGATTTCCCAGTTGCTTCATCCATCCAAATTCCTGATCCACAGGACACGGGGATGAAGCAGAGGGGTCTGTCCTGAGCTACTAAGATTTATTTGGGGGGGGAGGGTGCTAACATGGCCTCAGCTGTTTCTTTGCCTTCGCTCAGTGGGGGGCAGTGTGGAGGTCTGCACAGGACTGGAAGTCAGTCACATATCAGGCATGAGGCACATGCAGGAAGAACGCCAGACATTTGGGGGGAGATCACATTGCATGTAAAACATGTCTACAGACAGCTGTGTCTCTCAAACTACCCCCCGCAGCTCCTTATTACTGGTGCCCTCCCTGCAGGGGGCCACAAGTGTACCGCCATAACAGTAACAAGACGGGCAGGGGGCCACAAGTGCACCGCCATAATAGTAACAAGACGGGTAGGGGGCCTGTGAAGAACAGGACAAACGTGTCTAAAATAGTGACTGGCATTAAGTCACAAATCTGTCATGTAATGAGCTGCCTATGTAACACGTAAGATCATAAACGCAGAACACGCCTTGGGGCCGATTGGGAGCAAAGCAAACAAAATAAAAGTAACTGCATTTGTAACAAAAATGCTGCAATATAAGGGGAGGGGGATACATTAATTATTTGCATGCACGGCAAATACTGGCGCCCACAAATACTGTAATATTATTACACTGTAATCTATATTGGAGCTGGGACATGTCTCTCCCAGATCTGATTTTTCTGTGCATCTTATATCTGACCTACCCGCCCCAAACGCAGCATGGTCTTACCGAGGTGCAAAGGTACTTCCGTTATTCCCAACGCTGCCCCCTTACAGATGTGTCTATACACCTTATCCCTTATACTTCATATGGCACGAGATGGCTGGCGCAACTCACCGACTTGTGCACTTTTCCCTGAATTCTGCATCTTAGGGTCATACAAATCTGCTTATAGTGCATACTGTACAGGGATTCAGGACTTGTATTCTTGTTAGGTAATTGATAGAAAGTAGCAGGTTAAGATGCATATTTTAGGAATAAGTCTCATGGTGCGGCTTAGGTGCAATTTCTGTGGCGCAACAAATTGGGCTATTCGGTGCGATTTGAGGATGTGTATGTGGACACATCTGTATGTTCCCTTATAGGTGTGTAATAACATTATTATATTTCAGATATCTAAGAGCTCAGTTTGATGTTTGCCAGTTATGAGACAGGACTGGTGACTTACGGTATGACATGTACATTTCACGTTCCAGCTGACATTGGCTCAGCTCACAGCTCCACTATGCTTTACATTGTGCATCGCTACCGGTCTGTGTACTAGTGCCCAGCATAGAGAAGGTGTGTGCTGTATAATACTATGCATATACCCTGTGCATCGCTATCGGTCTGTGTCCCAGTGTCCAGCATAGAGTAGGTGTGTGCTGTATAATACTATGCATATACCCTGTGCATCGCTACCGGTCTGTGTCCCAGTGTCCAGCATAGAGTAGGTGTGTGCTGTATAATACTATGCATATACCCTGTGCATCACTACCGGTCTGTGTCCCAGTGTCCAGCATAGAGTAGGTGTGTGCTGTATAATACTATGCATATACCCTGTGCATCGCTACCGGTCTGTGTCCAGCATAGAGATGGTGGGTGCTGTATAATACTATGCATATACTCTATGCTAGACACTGGGACACAGACCGGTAGCAATGCACAGAGTAGGTGTTAAATGTATAATACCATTTTTATACCCTGTGCATCGCTACCGGTCTGTGTCCCAGAGTATATGCATGGTATTATACAGCACACACCTACTCTATGCTGGACACTGGGACACAGACCGGCAGCGAGGCACAGGGTATATGTATAGTATTATACATTTAACACCTACTCTATGCTGGACACTGGGACACAGACAGGTAGCGAGGCACAGAGTATATATATGGTAATATACAGCACACGCCTACGCTATGTTGGACACTGGGACACAGGCCGGTAGCGAGGCACAGGGTATAAGAATGGTATTATACATTTAACACCTACTCTATGCTGGACACTGGGACACAGACCGGTAGCGATGCACAGAGTATATGCATGGTATTATACAGCACACACCTACTCTATGCTAGACACTGGTACACAGACCCTTTAGCGATGCACAGAGTATATGCATAGTATTATACAGCACCCACCTACTCTATGCTGGACACTGGGACACAGACCGGTAGCGAGGCACAGGGTATATGAATGGTAATATACAGCACACACCTACTCTATGCTGGACACTGACCGGTAACAAAGCACAGGGTATATGTATGGGATTATACAGCTAACACCTACTCTAAACTGGTCACTGGGACACAGACCAGCAGCGAGGCACAGGGTGGGAGGCACAGGGTATATGAATGGTAAAATACAGCACACACCTACTCTATGCTGGACACTGGGACACAGAGCCTGATTCAGAGCCGCTCGTAAGCGGCCGCTCGTTCGCTCCGAGCGTTGTTCGCACAACTGCGCATGCGTATGTGTTGTAATGCGCATGCTCCAACCAGTCAGTGCGATCGGAAATCGAGCGCTCGCCAAATAGCGAGTGCCTGCTAATTTGAGTGACAGGATGAGGCGGTTGTGGGTGGTAACAGGGGAAGGTGCTTGAAAACGGGGAGTGGAGATCCGAACGCAGGCGCGCCAAACGGTCAAAACGGGCGTTTTAAGGGTTTGCATAATTAACAAAGCAGCGTCATCGACCACGTCACTTGGTTGTTTCTTAGCCTGAACTGCTCGCATGATTGCGGTCGGATAAACCTACCACAAGCACAGCGAGCAGTTCAGATGCCTTTCGATGTACTCGATTAATCAAATAAATAGCGAAGATGACGTATGATGTGAGCGGCCAGGGGGCGTCTTTACAAAATAGCGAGCGCATGTTTCGTTCGCTCGCTCAGACATAGAGGCGTCAACAGACCGCAAAGAGCGAGCGCTCAATTTAAATAGCCGGCCCCTTTTTCTGACCGAGCGAGCGCAAATAGCGTCCGGCTCTGAATCAGGCCCACAGACTGTTAGCGATGCACAAGGTATATGCATGGTAATATACAGCACAACACCTACTCTATGCTGGACACTGGGACACAGACCGGTAGAGAGGCACAGCGTATATGAACGGTAATATACAACGCACACCTACTTTTTACTGAACACTGGTACTCAGACCAGCAGCGATGCACAGGTTATAAGTGAACAGAGGTAACCCCTGCTTCTGGCCATCACAGCTCAGCTGCAATGCTCCTGACAGGGGGGCACAGCTTTCCCAGCTTTGATGAGCCCTGGAGAAGGTATTGGATTTCCCCACACAAAGAAGCACATTTGGGGAACCTGTTGTGAACAGCAAGTGTGGCCTGATAAGTATGAGACATCTGAGACACCAGCTGTACTCACAGGAGTAAGGGGAAGGGTACTTCCAGCGCAAAACAGTATGGATAAGAAAAACATTAAAATAGGATATTTATTTCTAGTATATAATATATAAACGTATAAAAAGAGGAAGTGCAAGTACCAATCAATATAAACCTAATACTGGTATACTACATAAAAAAAACAAAAAACAAACATTAACTGACACAGACAAGAGGAACAAAATACGAGCAGAGCTGGAGACGCTTGGGGCGAATCACTCACTGCACTCAGATGGTATCTCCTTGTGATGGGATACCTGGGTATAAGTGTTATAATAGCCACGTTTATTATATATAAGTCCTGGGAAAGGGGGAGACTCCCAACCGGTGTCAAAACTCTACCCCAAGTTCCTCCAATGCAGTTGCCTTGCTGTTCCAATATTTAAGGAAGTATACAAAATACAGTACCTCTATGGCAGGGCTCGACAAAACCCGGGGGCTCCCATAATGCAGAGCGGCCCGGGAGGACGAACGGAGGAGCGGATGGCGGCGGGGATTCAGGTAAGTATTTATTTATTTTTATTACGTGTGGCACTACAAGGGGGAGAGCACTACTGGGGGCACTACAAAGGGGGAGAGCACTACTGGGGGCACTACAAGGGGGAGAGCACTACTGGGGGCACTACAAGGGGGAGAGCACTACTGGGGGCACTACAAGGGGGAGAGCACTACTGGGGGCACTACAAGGGGGGAGAGCACTACTGGGGACACTACAAGGGGGAGAGCACTACTGGGGGCACTACAAGGGGGAGAGCACTACTGGGGGCACAACAAGGGGGGGGGACTACTACTGGGGGCACAACAAGGGGGGGGGGACTACTACTGGGGGCACAACAAGGGGGGGGGACTACTGGGGCACAACAAGGGGGGACTACTACTGGGGCACAACAAGGGGGGTGGACTACTACTGGGGGCACTACAAGGGGGAGACTACTACTACATGGGGGAGACTACTACTACATGGGGGAGACTACTACTACATGGGGGAGGACTACTACTGGGGGCACTACAAGGGGGGGGATTACTACTGGGGGCACTACAAGAGGAGGGATTGCTACTGGGGGCCCTTGGGGGGGTAGACTACTACTGGGGGCACTGCAGAGAGGGGACCACTACTGGGGGCACTGCAGAGGGATGCCCAAAGCATATTCTTGCATCTGTGCCCACCACTCTCTAGTTCGCCCACTGCGACGTTTCACCCTGTAACAGGGCTTCCTCAGGAACCAGTAGAAGTATTTTTTTCCCTGTTGTCTGTGTCAATTGCTTTTTTTTTTATGCGGTATACCGGTATTCGGTTGATATTGATTGGTACTTGCCTCTTTTTACACGTTTATATTATATACTAGAAATAAACAAACTTTTTTTTTGTGCATTAAAATAGGATATTTGTTTTTCTTATCCATACTGTTTTCGCTGGAAGTACCCTTTCCCCTTGTTTCGTTGCATGCACTGAGTGTACCCTCAACTTCCTAACACCATTACCAGTTTTCTTAAGAGGTTTTTTTTTCCTGATCATAGTGTGGGGTCCCCCCATCTTCTCTCCTGATATTAATGCATGATCAGTGTCCCATGGAGGGCTCCTGTTCTACAGCCATGGCCAAAAGTTTAGAGAATGACAAGTATTGGTTTTCACAGAGTCTGCTGCTTCAGTTTGTATGATGGCAATTTGCATATTCTCCAGAACGTCATGAAGAGAGATCAGATGAATTGCAATTAATTGCAAAGCCCCTCTTTGCCATGACAATGAACTTACTCCCAAAAACATTTCCACTGCATTTCAGCCCTGCCACAAAAGGACCAGCTGACATCCTGTCAGTGATTCTCTCGTTAACACAGGCGAGAGTGTCGACGAAGACAAGGCTGGAGATCACTCTGTCATGCTGATTGAGTTATAATAAGAGACTGGAAGCTTTAAAAGGAAGGTGGAGATTGAAATCATTGCTCTTCCTCTGATAACCATGGTTACCTGCAAGGAAACACATGCAGTCATCATTGCTTGAAACAAAAAGGGCTTCACAGGCAAGGATGTTGCTGCTAGTAAAATTGCACCTAAATCAACCATTTATCGGATCATCAAGAACTTCAACGAGAGAAGTTCAATAGTTGTGAAGAAGGCTTCAGGGCGCCCAAGAATGTCCAGCAAGTGCCAGGACCGTCTCCTAAAGTTGATTCAGCTGCGGGATCGGGGCACCACCAGTGCAGAGCTTGCTCAGGAATGGCAGCAGGCAGCTGTGAGTGCATCTTCATGCACAGTGAGACGAAGACTTTTGGAGGATGGCCTAGTGTTAAGAAGGGCAGCAAAGAAGCCACTTCTCTCCAGGAAAAACATCAGGGACAGGCTGATATTCTGCAAAAGGTACAGGGATTGGACTGCTGAGGACTGAGTTATTTTCTCTGATTAATTCCCATTCAGATTGTTTGGGGCATCTGGAAAAACGCTTGTCCGGAGAAGGAAAGGTGAGCACTACCATCAGTCCTGTGTCATGCCAACAGTAAAGCATCCTGAGACCTTTCATGTGTGGGGTTGCTTCTCAGCCAAGGGAGTGGGCTCACTCACAATTTTGCCTAAGAACACAGCCATGAATAAAGAATGGTACCAAAACATCCTCCAAGAGCAACTTCTCCCAACATCCAAGAACAGTTTGGTGATGAACAATGCCTTTTCCAGCATGATGGAGCACCTTGCCATAAGGCCAAAGTGATAACTAAGTGGCTCGGGAAACAAAACATCGAAATTTTGGGTCCATGGCCAGGCCGCTCACCAGACCTTAATCCCATTGAGAACTTGTGGACAAACAAAAACCCACATATTCTGACAAACTCCAAGCATTGATTAGGCAAGAATGGGCGGCCATCGATCAGTATGTAGCCCAGAAGTTGATTGACAGGTTGCCAGGGCAAATTGCAGAGGTCTTGAAAAAGAAGCGTCAACACTGCAAATATTGACTCTTTGCATAAACTTAATGTAATTGTCAATAAAAGCCTTTGACACTTAGGAATGCTGTAAAGTTACTTCAGTATACCATAGTAACATCTGACAAAAAGGTCTAACAACACTGAAGCAGCAAACTTTGTGAAAACCAATACTTGGGTCAATCTCAAAACTTTTGGTCATGGCTGTACAGCACCACTGTCTGCATTTCCCCCTCTTGCTGCCAGGAAGCCTTGGGCAGGTATATGGCAGTATGCCCCCTATAGAACTCAGGAATTGGGCAGTGTTTAGAGAAAGATTTAGTTCTGTCTTAGAGTACATAATTGATAAAAATCTGGAATCTGACAATCCGTAGGAGGCAAAACCACTTACGGGTGAGCGCAACCTGACATGCCCAGTTTCCAGCGTTTTATAGAATCCTAAAGAACCACGAGAGCAGTTTTTATGAAATTTTGTTAAAATTAATTTCCTGCAACTAATAAAAATATAGTAAAAGATGTGAAGGCAGAATATAAAATCCAACCTTTCACATACAAAGCACACTGACCACACACAGTCCTGGAACTAGGAAACTTAGATAACACCATAAATAACCTATGGTTCCATAGCATGCTGGGACTTCTACTTCCACCACAGCTGTTTACCTAATACTTTGTGAATAAACCCACAAAATAAATGGGATTTTTAGGTTTACCTATGATGTTTCCCTGAGACCAATGGGGGACACTGGGGTAAAGCTTGGGCGCCTCTAAAATTATGTCCAAAAGCTGGGCTTCTCCCACCCTATGCCCTGGAAGCTTGGTGGTATTATCAGTACCAAGGACAGAACCAGGAGCACAGAACAAAGAGTTACGGTAGACTTACCTTTGTTACCTCTGTTTCTTCGAAGTCCATAGGATCCACAGGTGTGTAGTTGGAGTGGTCCGGGCACCAAACAGTTAACCTTTAGCTCCTAGGATGCCTCGGTCCTCCTCCACATATACCCCACCCCCAGCCATAGGCAGGAACAGTAAAAATAAAGAACATTACTTTCAAGAAACACTCTCCCAGAAGATGAACGAATCCGTGATCAGGAAAGAAAATACCCAATGAGGCCAGATGCGTCAGGGTGGGTGCCCTGTGGATCCTATGGACTTTGAAGAAAGAGTTAACAAAGGTAAGTCTACCATAACTTAATTTCTTCTTCAGGGTCCACAGGGATACCATGTGGATGTCCCATAGCAGTTTCCCTAAAGGTGGGGACGCTCCTGAGCAGAAAGGAGAATCCGACGCCCAAAGGAAGCATCCTGAGAGGCAAAGGTATCAAATACATAGAACCGGAGAAAGGTGTGGACGGAAGACCACGTGGCCGCCTTGCACAAATTGTTCAGCAGGAGCGACACATCGAACTGCCCGTGAGGGTCCCACAGACCAAGTAGGGACCAGAGTAGTGTGCTGTAACTCTGTTTAGAACAGGAAGATCAGCTTGCGTGTATGCCCGAGAGATTGTCATGCAGAGCCATCGAGCCAGAGTCGGTTTGTTAGCTGGCCAGCCTCGCTTGTGAAAGCCATACAACACAAAGAGAATCTGATTTCCTCAAGGAAAGATCAGAGGACTGTCAGCCTGTAACTACAATCTCTTAATTTGAATGGAACTGGGATACCACTTTAGGGAGGTAACCAGCCCTGGTACGGAGGACAGCCCTGAACAGATGAAAGATCAAAAATGGGGAGCGACAGGAGAGCGCTGCTAAATCAGATACTCTGTGGGCAGATAGCAAGGAGAAAAAGCGTCTCTGCTGTCAGCCACTTGAGGTCTACTGAGTCCAGAGGTTCAAACGGAGGAGCCTGTAGAGCGTTGAGAACCAAGGACAAATCCCACTGAGCTACCGGAGGGACAAAAGGAGGTTGAATGCAGAGAACACCCTGCAAGAAAGTTCTAACATCAGGCAGCAGAGCGATCCTTCACTGGAACCAGATTGACAAAGCAGAAACCTGAACCTGGACACCCTGCAAGAATGTTCTAACATCAGGCAGCAGAGTGATCCTTCTCTGGAACCAGATTGACAGAGCAGAACACTGAACTCTAAGGGAGGCCAGACGGAGATAAAGGTCTAACCCAGCCTGGAGAAAGGTAAGCATCCAGGAGACACTAAAAACTGTAGGGTCATAGCCTCTGGGGGAGCACCATTGGAAGAGGCAGGCTTACGCGCTTTAAGCATTGTCTGGACCACAGAGTGAGAGAAACACATGGCTCTTAATAGAGAAGACTCAAGAGCCACGCCGTCAAAGACAGACTAGGTAGGTCCGGGTGTAGGCAAGGGCCCTGCGTCAACAGGTCCTGCCATAGAAGAAGTGGAAACGGAGTGTCTATGGAGAGCCTCCATAGGTCGGTGAACCAGTGCCGTCTGGGCCAGGCTGGGTCAATTAGTTTAACCGTGCCGCCTACTTGCTTGAATTATCAAAGCACCCTCGGGAAAAGGCAGATCGGAGGAAAGCGGTATGCAAATTGAAGTCCCACCTCACTGCCAGAGCGTCCATGAAGGAGGCCGAAGGGTCTCTGGTCCTGGACCCGTACCTGGGGTCCTTGTGGTTGTGACGTGAGGCCTTGAGGTATACGTCTGGCAGGCCCCATTTGTCCACCAGAAGTTGAAAGCCCATTCTCTGGCATGTATGTCCTGACGGCTTAGGAAGTCCGCTTCCCAGTTGAGGACTCCTGGAATGAACACTGCCAAGATTGCTTCGGCCCATACCAGAATGACTGCCACTTCCCACATGGCTGCCCGACTTCACGTGTCTCCCTGCTGGATGAGGTACGCTACCGCATTTGCTTTGTCGGACTGGATCTGGACCGACCTGCCTTGGAGGAGATCCTGCGAGATCCAGAGATAGTGCTCTGTACACTACTCAAAGCTCCAGAATGTTTATGGGCAGGCAACTTTCCTGAGTTGCCCACCGTCCCTGAAAGGAATGATGACAGTCTACCGTGCCCCATTCGCGAAGGCTGGCATCTGTCAAGAGAAGTTCCCAATCTGGAATCCAGAAGGGATGATCGTTGTCCAGATGGGACATCTGTAGCCACCATGAGAGCAGAACCTCCGGAGAAAGGAGGATCGTCTGGGACCAGATCAGATGATACTGTCCGTTCCACCGGGAGTGAATCAGTTGTTGCAGAGGCCTGGACTGGAACTGGGCATATTCCACCATATCGAAGGGGGACACCATAGACCCCAGGACCTGCATTGCTGAGTGAATGGATAGCCTCCGATTGTGGAGCAAGCTGCGCACACGCAAGTGTAGTGTTAAAATCTTGTCTGCTGGCAGAAAAATCCTCTGTATTCGAGAATCTAGGAGTACCCCCAGATGTATCATCTGCTGTGTCGGAGGATAGGGAGGCTGCTTCCAAGTGATGATCCCGCAGTGTGTTTGCAGGAAGTCCACGGTCAGCTGGAGATGGTGTTGTAACACAACCGGTGAGTGTGCCAAGAGATCGTCTAGGTATAGCAAGATTCTGACTGCCTGGCATCAGACGTGTACCGCCATAACCGCCATTATTTTGGTAAAGACCCGAGGGGCTGTTGACAGACCACTGGGTAGTGCCCGAAACTGGTCATGTTGCTGCAGAACAGCAAACCGTAGGAACGACTGGTGGGTTGGAGTAATAGGTACATGCAGGTATGCATCCTGAATGTCCAGAGAAACCATGAAATACCCAGGCTCTATTGCCAGGACAATTTATCGGCAAGTTTCCATGCAGAACTTGGGCACTCTGATAAACCTGTTGAGGGATCTGAGATTCAGAATAGGCCGATGAGAAAAGAGCAGCAGGGATAGATATAACAGACAGTATATCACACAGCAGAGTCAGCACAAGCCACATACAATGCATATAAATATACTTATAATGGGCACTAAATCAACTACTCAAGCCTCAAAGGGCTGGTCGGATTTGTGCGCTGTATAACCTGGCCCCAGGGAGAGGTATACAGGGAGACTGGACTCGACACTGCGTTTACCGCTGACCTGGGGTCTGACCTCTGGTCTGGGAGCCTGGACAGGCAACTTATCCCCCCCTCCCCTACAGTCTACTTCAGCTCTGTCCCCACCACCCAGGCCTGAAAGCAGAACGCAGGGCATGCCGTGACTACTTCCATCAGAGACGCGTTACGCCAAGTAACCCACCACATCAGAGATACTGACTATATCTGCGCAGCCAATACGTATATAGAATTATAGTCATTGCTTGGGGTACTGCACAAAGGGACCGATTTCGACCCGGACGCTAAGCTGCAAACGCACGCTATGGCCGATAGTTGCCAGTCTGCGTATATATGTGCATGTCACTCACTGCGCTCGGGAATATGTGCGCTCATAGTACACAGACTGGACGCTACTTTGAGTGACAGATGGCGCCGTTTGTGGGTGGTAACAGGGGAAGGTGCTTGTGAACGGGGGAGTGGTGCTCCGAACGCAGGTGTGTCTGGGCGTCAAAACAGAGTTTTATGGGTGTGCATAGTTAGCATGGCGTCATTGTACACGTCGTTTGGTTGTATTTCAGCCTGCAGTGATCGCAGTGCTTGCGGTGGGGTAGGGTCTACCTCAGGCGCTGCGAGCAGCTCCGATGGCTCTGATTAATCATACACTTCCTGGAGATGACGTGTGCCAATTAAGAAAAGTGGGCGTCTTTATACCGGCGTGCGCTCACTCTGCCGTCGTTCTCTAAGACATAGAGGCCGTCCTTACACCAGACAGTGCGATTGCTGAGTTTGCATACCCGGCCTCTTTTGGCAGCGAGAGAGTGCAGCTTAGCGTCCGGGTCTGGTTCGACCCCGGACCCCTTTTCTTTTGGCAGCTGTATAGTCTGTATCTAACGCCTGTGTTCTGAATCCCCTCATTAGTTACAGTAAGGGGTACATTATTATATAGCGCCAGAATATGCTGCTGCACCTTTCAATTGGGAAGAGAAGAGTAATATAAGACGGCGTAATAACAGCCAGACATCGGGGTAAGAGGGCCCTGCTCGCAGTCTTACAATCTAACATAGCATTATTACAATATATACGGTGCTCTACATGATATATAAACGGGAGAAATCTCATCACATAAACCAGTTACATTATAAAGCTATAGCCGGGGATCAGCGGGTCACATGGGAATATCGGAATATTTGCTGGTCACATGGGAATATATTTTATTACACAGAGATATAAATGTATCGTCCAGCCAATCTTCTGATGACCGCTGTGTGTCTGTATCTAAAAGAAGGAAAGGGGCAATGCTTACGCCAGACAGCCGGTTTATAGGGGGGGGGGGGGGGTAATAATGTGCTGTTGGATATTGTACCTTATTATAAGAATACAGATTTAATATGCACATGGCAGACAGCCAACCCCGGCACAGCCCTATAATAAAATTCATAGAATGTAAAACGTTACCACATTATATCCATAACTGTAAATTACATACAGCCCCCTCTCCGTCTGGGCCGGCGCAGCCCACTCAAAGCAGCCATTTATGAATATCGACGCCATTCTTTTCCACGTCCGATGAATGAACGAGCCTGTTACTGCGTTCATTGTTTTAATTACAGCACACATTTTAATTGGGGAAATGGGCAGTGACAGCTCCAGGGAAAAATCCTGTAACCTCGTTTTACTGCAGTTTTTTTTTTTTTTCTTTTTAAGGACGACGAAAATGCTGTTAAAGCGTCAGTCTGGATTGTTCTGTGTGTCACAGCACTGATCTAAGTGCTAGAGACGGGTTCTAATTAGCCAAGATCTTTAAAAGCATTCACAAATCCAACGACGAAAAGAAAAGCAGCCGCAACACCATAAAAGGAGCCTGCCAGGAGCCTAACCAGACGCAGGCGTCTCGCAGGAACTTTCACGCTACACGGCAAAAACGCAGAGGCGACTGCAAGATACAAGAGGAAGAGTGATCAGTGACCAACCATCCAGATTTAAGGAGGATGGCATCAGCCAAACAGTCACTTGGGCACGTAGGCGTACGTAGTGTGGCGCTGCATTAGCCAGACGCCCGCCGTGGACAGGGTTTGTTGCTGCAGACGATGAAAGCGGCAGCGTCATGCTTTATGCAGGCAGCGAGGCATGTACAGTACAGACAGACAGGCCAAGGGGGAAATGATAAGGTCAGAAATTAAAATGAAAAACGTCCGCAGCTCTTTTGTAAATGTTTTCGCTGACTGACGATTAAATTCCACAAGACTTCCATGAACCTGTAAATAATAATAATGGTGATAAAAACCATCAGTAACCCCCAGATGTCATATAACCACACATAGGAGAGAACACATTACGGAGGAAGCCGGCGGCTTGGGCAGCTATAACCGCGGACGTCAGCTGGATCCCCGTCCTAGACCTCAGTCCCCCCGCTGGCCGGCAGCAGATACACAGTCTGGCAGACACCTCCCCTGATTATAGGTTCTCTCTCTCTCTGGCTGCTGTGAGTCTCCGGATGGAGGAGGAGCAGGGCTGGAAGATTCCTGGCACTGTCCAGCTGTCCAGATATAAAGACATTAGATGCGCCTTTTCTTCTCTCTAAGAGAATGTTTTTCACCCAGGCTTGGCAACCCGCGTTGTTCCAACCTTTGTAGAACTGCAGAATGCTGAGGCTTGTAGTTCCACAACAGCTGTCAAGCTGCAAGTTACCTACCAACGATTTATTGAAAGTATCAGAGCTACTCTGGGTGCAAAAGGAGCCATGGAGGGGGGCGCGGGGACAAGGCATCGATGGCAGAAGTGGTGTCCTACATAAGGGTGAAGTAAACAATACTGGTGACCGGCGGCATGCACAGGGGAGAATAGCCGGGCAGGAGGTGCACCCATGGACATTGCATTGAGTGCCATAATAAGATCGGAGGCTGGACTGCACTGTGAGGAAGCCGACGACGGCATCTGCGTGATCCCGGTGATCGGACGGCTGCCAATGTCACCCAGAGAACTTCCGGCAGCTTCACGTTGCCAGTAATCACACGGAGAACGTTTCAGGCCTGTACAGTCAGCAGAAGGAATAGGAAGGCTGCCCGGGAGGAGAGAGGACGGATTATTTCCTCCTGTAAAGGGAACAATCTGTTTTCGCTTTACTCAAAAACCACTTAAGTGTTTCAAAGAGAAATCTTAGTTCAGCTGTTTGAGCAGAAAGTTCAGAGGGGTTTAGGAAGCGAGATCAGTTCCCATAAGGGGCGGAGATGGCGGTAAAGCTGGGTCAGGCTCCGGAAAAATGGGTCCAAAAGAAGGACAGCTGGTACTTCAGCAGAGATGACAAAACAGCCAAATCCAATCATGAAAAGGTAAAGTATCAACAAAGATCTAACACAAATGGGAAGGATCCGAAACGGCAACTTTATGCTGGCACCAGAGGTATCAGCCCTTCCTTATGTAATCAGGCTGCGCTGGTCATTGATTAGGTCCTCCAAGCGCACCTATCAGAGTTTTACCAAATCAACGCAGCAACCAGATTTTACTGTCCGATTCAGAGTTAAGGGCAAATCTGGTCAGCATGGAGAAGCTGAATAAACCAGGTCACTCGGCAAGGGGTGAAGTGCCCACACTACTGTCCAGCGCTGTTAACACTACAGAGGAGGCCTAGGCTGTGCCCATCACACTATAAATCTGGGAGGGGGCAGAGATGTGGTTATAAATTATCTCCCCCAAAATGGTCTTTCCAGATGCATCTATTAAACGCAGCAGTTGGATTTGATCCCAACCCTGAAGCTGGGGACACACGATACGATGTATCGTACAATATATTGCCCCGACGTGGATCAGAATGATATATCGTACAAATCGTATAGTGCGTGCACCCGATCCCGTTTCCCGGCCGTCTTTCATCACATCGTTCTATCTGGTGTTCTGCCCGTCATATAAGTAACGCGGAATAGTAACATGCAGCATGTAACGATGCATCGCACCATCGGATGCCGGATCATGCAGTGTGTACGGCGTGCGCCATGTATCGTTACATGGGTTGCCACATCGCTGGCTCGCTGCATCGTATTCTGTGTACCCAGATTAAGTCAGCTCCTTAGTATCCAACCTCTAAGAATCAGGGTCTACACGGACGGTGATGCACCCCCCTATGAACTACAGGACAAGCGGTAAGTACAAAGCCCCCGATCTCACACATTCGTTACAGACGCAGCCAAAACCATTTCACACTGGACATGAACACAGATCTCAATTCCCCCATCCGCCTCTGCCCTCTCTCCTGCTGCTCAGCGGTATAGGAGTATGACATAAACAGGTGATGTCACTGTAGTGACATCACATTACTGCGCACTCGCACATTTACCTTCATCGGGTTCTCGTCATACGTAGGAGTTCCCAGGTCCATTTCCGCCTCGTGGTCCAGGCTGTCCCCGTCATCACCAGGGCTGTCCCAGGAAGGAGGGTCCCACTGTGTCTGTCTGGAGAATCAGATGAGAGGACGAAGGTGAGGAGGGAGACACGAGGCACATTGACATCACAGGGGTGTTATATAGAGGTGCAGCGCAGTGTAACATACACACAGGGCGGGGGAGCAGATGAGAGGACGAAGGTGAGGAAGGTGACACGAGGCACATTGTACGTCCCCTGCCTGACATCACAGGGGTGTTATATACAGATGCAGCGCAGTGTAACACACACACAGGGCGGGGGAGCAGATGAGAGGACGAAGGTGAGGAAGGAAACACGAGGCACATTGTACGTCCCCTGCCTGACATCACAGGGGTGTTATATACAGATGCAGCGCAGTGTAACACACACACAGGGCGGGGGAGCAGATGAGAGGACGAAGGTGAGGGAGACACGAGGCACATTGTACGTCCCCTGCCTGACATCACAGGGGTGTTATATAGAGGTGCAGCGCAGTGTAACACACACACAGGGCGGGGGAGCAGATGAGAGGACGAAGGTGAGGAAGGAAACACGAGGCACATTGTACGTCCCCTGCCTGACATCACAGGGTTGTTATATACAGATGCAGCGCAGTGTAACACACACACACAGGGCGGGGGAGCAGATGAGAGGACGAAGGTGAGGGAGACACGAGGCACATTGTACGTCCCCTGCCTGACATCACAGGGGTGTTATATAGAGGTGCAGCGCAGTGTAACACACACACAGGGCGGGGGAGCAGATGAGAGGATGCAGGTGAGGGAGACACGAGGCACATTGTACGTCCCCTGCTTGACATCACAGGGGTGTTATATAGAGGTGCAGCGCAGTGTAACACACACACAGGGCGGGGGAGCAGATGAGAGGTTGCAGGTGAGGAAGGAGACACGAGGCACATTGTACGTCCCCTGCCTGACATCACAGGGGTGTTATATAGAGGTGCAGCGCAGTGTAACACACACACAGGGCGGGGGAGCAGATGAGAGGATGCAGGTGAGGAGGGAGACACGAGGCACATTGTACTTCCCCTGCCTGACATCACAGGGGTGTTATATAGAGGTGCAGCGCAGTGTAACACACACACAGGGCGGGGGAGCAGATGAGAGGATGCAGGTGAGGAAGGAGACACGAGGCACATTGTACGTCCCCTGCCTGACATCATAGGGGTGTTATATAGAGGTGCAGCGCAGTGTAACACACACACAGGGCGGGGGAGCAGATGAGAGGACGAAGGTGAGGAGGGAGACACGAGGCACATTGTACGTCCCCTGCCTGACATCACAGGGGTGTTATATACAGATGCAGCGCAGTGTAACACACACACAGGGCAGGGGAGCAGATGAGAGGACGAAGGTGAGGAGGGAGACACGAGGCACATTGTACGTCCCCTGCCTGACATCACGGGGGTGTTATATAGAGGTGCAGCGCACAGGGCGGTGGGAGCAGAAAGCCCCTTGTCAGCAGATCCAATTACATGATGCATTTGCAGACTATGATGCGTGATATACAATGTATCTATCCCTGGCTAAGCCTCATTGGCTGTAAGAATCCTGTGTGCGCGATTATTTGCATTATACAGACACATTGTGCAGAGGAAGATTTACTAACTGGCAGCTTCCACCACGTTTTAAAACGGCAATAGAAATATACAAGCCTGGTGCAGGATTTATGTCAGTGGCCGCTTTATATCCCTCATCGGAGGCGTCGACAAACCGCTCGTTATCAGATTAACCCCTTGGTCTTTAGAAATGCTTGGAAATATGCCAGGGTAGCAGTCGCCGTATTCAGCGCATAAAGGGTCAGTTATACCGCATTAGACTGCAGTAAAATACACGGGGGGGGGGGGGATTGGCGCAGTTTTCTGGTGTCCGCTCTAGCACACTGTACACCGCTCACTATGTATGATAGCTCTGCAGGTCACTCACCTGGTTATTACATGGTAATAGTAGATTTTACCCTCGGGGTCCCGGGCCGTCTTCCAGCTGGGCGGTAGGACAATGGTTTTCGGTTTGGGAGGAGAGGGCGGAGGAAGGTCCAGGATGTTGTTGGCGGCCAGTCCCATTTCAGGCTGTAAGATAGATAGATAGATCAGACCAGAGCGCGATGGGAACTGGCAGAGGGGCGGCTGCAATGTCTGTCGGCAATGGCCACCTACCGGCTGCAGAGGTGGCGGCTGCCCAGGTGGAACGATTGTAGCCAAAGGGGGACCCTGCTGCATGACGAGCCCCTGTGGGTGCTGTGCGTAGATCTGCTGACCTGTCATGTACGGCAAACCGGGCTGCGTGTAGCTCTGCACAGAGAACATACATCCTGCGTGTCAGTGTGCGCCACAACCCTGCATACCCCTCCCCATCATTACTGACATTTATACATATAATAACACATTTATACAGACGCATAATATACAGGAATAAGTTATTAAAATGGAATTCAGGCAGTAAGACCACCCACCAGGGGCCTCAGCAGTAACATCTGGTACAAAATAAGTATTAAATTACTGTAAAATCCTAAAGAGAATCACCTAAAAAACGTACTTAACGTTATATAGTGTGTACAGCACAGGAACGCTGGTCAGATTGTAGCTAGGCCACAAGGAGAGAGACGGGTGTCATTATCGGAACTAGAGCAATACCCCAGCCATTGGAAGTGTTAGCAAGAACCATTACAGGTAGCACAAAGGGTATCCATATAGAAGATCTACAGTGTCTATAGATACACCAGATGGTCGACAGGCAATAGGTCAAAATGGATTTGGGCCGACAGAGTCAAAACGTTGAAATGGTGAATACATGGTTTTTCATAATTTTTAGAGTTAGGATTAGGGTAGGCACTTGGCGGAGGGTTAGGGTTATACTGCAGAAGGGGGGGGGGATTAGGCACCAGGAAGAGGGTTAGGATTAGGGTAGGCACTTGGCGGAGGGTTAGGGTTATACTGCAGAAGGGGAAGAGTTAGGCACCAGGGAGAGGGTTAGGATTTAGGTAGGCACTTGGCGGATGGTTAGGGTTATACTGCGGAAGGGGGAGGATTAGGCACCAGGGAGTGGGTTAGGATTTAGGTAGGCACTTGGCGGAGGGTTAGGGTTATACTGCAGAAGGGGGGGGGGATTAGGCACCAGGAAGAGGGTTAGGATTAGGGTAGGCACTTGGCGGAGGGTTAGGGTTATACTGCAGAAGGGGAAGAGTTAGGCACCAGGGAGAGGGTTAGGATTTAGGTAGGCACTTGGCGGATGGTTAGGGTTATACTGCGGAAGGGGGAGGATTAGGCACCAGGGAGTGGGTTAGGATTTAGGTAGGCACTTGGCGGAGGGTAAGGGTTATACTGCGGAAGGGGGAGGATTAGGCACCAGGGAGAGGGTTAGGATTAGGGTAGGCACTTGGTAGAGGATTAGGGTTATACTGCGGAAGGGGGGAGGATTAGGCGCCAGGGGGAGAGTTATAATTAGGGTAGGCACTTTGCGGAGGGTTAGGGTTATGCTGCGGAAGAGGAAGGATTAGGCGCCAGGGGGAGAGTTATAATTAGGGTAGGCACTTTGCGGAGGGTTAGGGTTATGCTGCGGAAGAGGAAGGATTAGGCACCAGGGGGAGGGTTAGGATTAGGCACTTACAAATGTTATTAATACAGTCAGCGATAAAGAAACCTCATAAATGGTAACAAAGAATGTTTTTGAGATATGAGACGACGATATCAGGCAGAAGCCCTATTACAAGTATGACGTATTATCCCACCAAGTTGCAGTTCTATTAAGCAATATACATTTCTGTATATTCTGAGTGGAATTACCCTTTAAACCCAGTGGTTGCACCCTCCCCAGCAGGTCATGCAGTGAGGATTTCTCTCTGTGGAAGCAGGATTATAGCTGACCCAGCAGTATAGACTAACTCCCCGAGGACAGGAGCTGGGAACCCCGGCTTTACACAACGCTCAGACAACACCAGACAATGCTCCCAATTATTACCACCACCAGGAGGACTCACCGGCACCATGGTTTGGGCTGTCTGAGTGTAGGCAGCGGGCACTCCATACACAGCCGGGCAGGGCTGTCCTGGGTAGTAGATGGCAGGCTGGGCAGGTGGTGGTGGGTACTGAGGCGGGGGCTGATGCTGCTGAACTGCCACCGCTTGCTGGTTGGGGTCCCAGACCCCATAGGGTTGAGGTGGCACAGAGCTGGGGGCTGGCACCGGCATCACAGTCACATTGGGTTCCTGGGGGACCATCGGTTCTGGCTGAGCTACATAATGCTGTGGGGGGACGTCCATGGGGGCCGCTACATGCTGCACCATGGGGACGGGCTGGGGGGTTAGCATGGTCGGATTAACCACCATCTGTGAGGGGTCATAGCTATTGGGGGAATCGACAGTGTCCAGAGGCGGTGTAGGCAACAGAATCTTTCCAGCATTTGGGTTTGTTGGGTCCACAAAGGACTGCATGGGGTATCCTTGCGGGTAGGTGATGAAGGGTGGGGGGAGCTGAGCGCCGTAGGACATGGGGTCGTAGGGAATGGGAGAAGCTATGCCAATATTCTGCATCTGTTGCTGCTGCTTCTGCGCCTCTTTCTGAGCCACCTCCTGCTCAAACAGCTTCCTGCGCTCCTCCGTGGAGAGCTTGTTCCGGTCCTGCTGGCGACCTTTCTTCTTGGAGGAGGCCGGGGTGTCGTACCTGCCGAGATACGAGCAAAGTTACAGATCAGAGGGGCAACAAGAAAATGGCAACTAGAGGGGAAAACAAAGTCTCCAATTTCCACAGGACAAAACCTGCGATGGAAACAGCCGACGTTCCCCCCCACAACCGTACATGGACAGAGGCACCGCGGTGGTCTCCTTACCGGTCTTCGCCTCTCTTTGTGCTGCGCTCATAGAAGGAGGGCGGAGATGGAGACTGCCTGCGCTTCCTCTGGCTCTGCCGCTCAGACTCCCGCTCCCGGCCCTGATTCTTGAGGTTTGGGGTCATGTAGCTCCCTCCTGGGGACTCCCTCCAGCGGTCATCTGCAGCGCCAGAAATAAGACATGGAGTAAAGAGAAACACAATGACCCGCCAACATTCCTGACCATCATAGAGTTGAAGAACGGGATGTGTCGGCCAAAAGGTGACCAAGGGAATTGTGTGAGGATTCGCGGAGGCAGCCATTTGTGGGCTGAACCAATATTCCAGGAGCAGGGGAGAAGGGTGATTATATGGGAATTGTGTGAGGATTAGCGGAGGCAGCCATTTGTGGGCTGAACCAATATTCCAGGAGCAGGGGAGAACTGGGATTATATGGGAATTGTGTGAGGATTAGCGGAGGCAGCCATTTGTGGGCTGAACCAATATTCCAGGAGCAGGGGAGGAGTGGGATTATATGGGAATTGTGTGAGGATTAGCGGAGGCAGCCATTTGTGGGCTGAACCAATATTCCAGGAGCAGGGGAGAAGAGGGATTATATGGGAATTGTGTGAGGATTAGCGGAGGCAGCCATTTGTGGGCTGAACCAATATTCCAGGAGCAGGGGAGGAGTGGGATTATATGGGAATTGTGTGAGGATTAGCGGAGGCAGCCATTTGTGGGCTGAACCAATATTCCAGGAGCAGGGGAGGAGTGGGATTATATGGGAATTGTGTGAGGATTAGCGGAGGCAGCCATTTGTGGGCTGAACCAATATTCCAGGAGCAGGGGAGAAGTGGGATTATATGGGAATTGTGTGAGGATTTGAGGAGGCAGCCATTTGTGGGCTGAACCAATATTCCAGGAGCAGGGGAGGAGTGGGACTATATGGGAATTGTGGAGCCTAATGTAATGACGTACTGTGACAGAGCGTTTATACGCAAAGCGAGTCGCCGTTCGTGGCGGCAGGAGGTGTGAGGCACCTTGGGGATCCCAGATTGTGCCTAAATGCAAAAATAAGATATTTGGGAAGTGATCATGGGATGAGTCAGTGGCCGGAGAAGCGTTTTAGGTGCTCAAAATTATTAAGGTGCGCCAGCAGCAGCGCAAATCAGCTGGCGTCCGCTACTTTCATTGGGGAACTTTTAATGCCACATTACACGCAAGATTTTTTTCTTTTTTAGATACAGATATTTCTGAGTCGTTATCGATGTCTTCCACAATGTGCATTACCCGCTGGACGCACAAAAGGTTGCACAAATTTATTTCCCAAAGGCAGAATGTACCTATATACGGAAATCCTTTCCATCTTTAGTTGATGAGCCTCAGGGGCAGATTCTGTGTCGGCTGCGCCCGTGCCTGTGTGTTTTGCCGCTATAGCGTTTGCGATTTTATGCTAGATTCTTCGTCTGAGTATGGCCACCAATTACTATACAGCCGCTGTGCCTGAATCAGAATTGCGATTCTCAGCGCTAACAACTGGGTCACATGCTCAGTGTGCGATATAGACGCAGGCGCAGTACAGAAACATTGCTCCGCTGGGTTAGACATCCACAGTACATCTACCCTTAATGTCTATTCTTTCCCAAGGAAAAAGCTGACAGTCAGAGAATGGGACCTAAGAAACCACGAGTGTGCATACAAGCTACAAGACTGCCCTCTGCTGGCAGCATACTGACACTACAGACAGTGCAAGAATGATCTTTCTAGCTGCCCCAGTGTCAATGTTTGTCTTAATCTGAGTGCAGTACTGTACTTTGGGACAGATTCACTACAGATTGCAGCTGCGAGTACGCACGGAGGTCTGCAGCAAAAATATGCTAATGACTGCATTTGCAAAGCCGTTGCACAGCCAGCATAGAGACACCCACTAACGCTCTCACATCTGTAATATCTCACAGTCCTGTGTATACATCTGTAACATCAGTCACAGCTCAGCCAGCATAGAGACACCCACTACTGCTATCTCACATCTGTAATACCTCACAGTCCTGTGTATACATCTGTAACATAAGCCACAGTACAGCCAGCATAGAGACACCCACTACTGCTATCTCACATCTGTAATACCTCACAGTCCTGTATATACATCTGTAACATCAGCCACAGTACAGCCAGCATAGAGACACCCACTACTGCTATCTCACATCTGTAATACCTCACAGTCCTGTGTATACATCTGTAACATCAGCCCATGCACAGCCAGCATAGAGACACCCACTACTGCTTTCTCACATCTGTAATACCTCACAGTCCTGTGTATACATCTGTAACATCAGCCACAGCTCATCCAGCATAGAGACGCCCACTACTGCTATCCCACATCTGTAATACCTCACAGTCCTGTGTATACATCTGTAACATCAGCCACAGCCCAGCCAGCATAGAGGCACCCACTACTGCTATCTCACATCTGTAAAACCTCACAGTCCTGTGTATACATATGTAACATCAGCCACAGCACAGCCAGCATAGAGACACCCACTACTGCTATCTCACATCTGTAATACCTCACAGTCCTGTGTATACATCTGTAACATCAGCCACAGCACAGCCAGCATAGAGATACCCACTACTGCTATCTCACATCTGTAATACCTCACAGTCCTGTGTATACATCTGTAACATCAGCCACAGCACAGCCAGCATAGAGACACCCACTACTACTATCTCACATCTGTAATACCTCACAGTCCTGTGTATACATCTGTAACATCAGCGACAGCTCAGCCAGCATAGAGACACCCACTACTACTATCTCACATCTGTAATACCTCACAGTCCTGTGTATACATCTGTAACATCAGCCACAGCTCAGCCAGCATAGAGACACCCACTACTGCTATCTCACATCTGTAATACCTCACAGTCCTGTGTATACATCTGTAACATCAGCCACAGCTCAGCCAGCATAGAGACACCCACTACTGCTATCTCACATCTGTAATACCTCACAGTCCTGTATATACATCAGTAACATCAGCCACAGCACAGCCAGCATAGAGACACCCACTACTGCTTTCTCACATCTGTAATACCTCACAGTCCTGTGTATACATCTGTAACATCAGCCACAGCACAGCCAGCATAGAGACACCACTACTGCTATCTCACATCCGTAATACCTCACAGTCCTGTGTATACATCTGTAACATCAGTCACAGCTCAGCCAGCATAGAGACACCCACTACTGCTATCTCACATCTGTAATACCTCACAGTCCTGTGTATACATCAGTAACATCAGCCACAGCACAGCCAGCATAGAGACACCCACTACTGCTATCTCACATCTGTAATACCTCACAGTCCTGTGTATACATCTGTAACATCAGCCACAGCTCAGCCAGCATAGAGACACCCACTACTGCTATCTCACATCTGTAATACCTCACAGTCCTGTGTATACATCTGTAACATCAGCCATAGCTCAGCCAGCATAGACACCCACTACTACTATCTCACATCTGTAATACCTCACAGTCCTGTGTATACATCTGTAACATCAGTCACAGCTCAGCCAGCATAGAGACACCCACTAACGCTCTCACATCTGTAATATCTCACAGTCCTGTGTATACATCTGTAACATCAGCCACAGCACAGCCAGCATAGAGACACCACTACTGCTATCTCACATCTGTAATACCTCACAGTCCTGTGTATACATCTGTAACATCAGCCACAGGTCAGCCAGCATAGAGACACCCACTACTGCTATCTCACATCCGTAATACCTCACAGTCCTGTGTATACATCTGTAACATCAGCCACAGCGCAGCCAGCATAGAGACACCCACTACTGCTATCTCACATCCATAATACCTCACAGTCCTGTGTATACATCTGTAACATAAGCCACAGTACAGCCAGCATAGAGACACCCACTACTGCTATATCACATCTGTAATACCTCACAGTCCTGTGTATACATCTGTAACATCAGCCACAGCTCAGCCAGCATAGAGACACCCACTACTGCTATCTCACATCTGTAATACCTCACAGTCCTGTGTATACATCTGTAACATCAGCCACAGCTCAGCCAGCATAGAGACACCCACTACTGCTATCTCACATCTGTAATACCTCACACCCCTGTGTATACATCTGTAACATCAGCCACAGCTCAGCCAGCATAGAGACACCCACTACAGCTATCTCACATCTGTAATACCTCACAGTACTGTATATACATCTGTAACATCAGCCACAGCACAGCCAGCATAGAGGCACCCACTACTGCTATCTCACATCTGTAATACCTCACAGTCCTGTGTATACATCTGTAACATCAGCCACAGCTCAGCCAGCATAGAGACACCCACTACAGCTATCTCACATCTGTAATACCTCACAGTACTGTATATACATCTGTAACATCAGCCACAGCACAGCCAGCATAGAGGCACCCACTACTGCTATCTCACATCTGTAATACATCACAGTCCTGTGTATACATCTGTAACATCAGCCACAGCACAGCCAGCATAGAGACACCCACTAACGCTCTCACATCTGTAATATCTCACAGTCCTGAGTATACATCTGTAACATCAGCCACAGCACAGCCAGCATAGAGACGCCTACTACTGCTATCTCACATCTGTAATACCTCACAGTCCTGTGTATACATCTGTAACATCAGCCACAGCACAGCCAGCATAGAGACACCCACTACTGCTATCTCACATCTGTAATACCTCACAGTCCTGTGTATACATCTGTAACATCAGCCACAGCACAGCCAGCATAGAGACACCCACTAACGCTCTCACATCTGTAATATCTCACAGTCCTGTGTATACATCTGTAACATCAGCCACAGCTCAGCCAGCATAGAGACACACACTACTGCTATCTCACATCTGTAATACCTCACAGTCCTGTGTATACATCTGTAACATCAGCCACAGCTCAGCCAGCATAGAGACACCCACTACTGCTATCTCACATCTGTAATACCTCACAGTCCTGTGTATACATCTGTAACATCAGTCAGCATAGAGACCCCCACTACTGCTATCTCACATCTGTAATACCTCACAGTCCTGTGTATACATCTGTAACATCAGCCACAGCACAGCCAGCATAGAGACACCCACTACTGCTATCTCACATCTGTAATACCTCACAGTCCTGTGTATACATCTGTAACATCAGCCACAGCTCAGCCAGCATAGAGACACCCACTACTGCTATCTCACATCTGTAATACCTCACACCCCTGTGTATACATTTGTAACATCAGCCACAGCTCAGCCAGCATAGAGACGCCCAATACTGCTCTCTCACATCTGTAATACCTCACAGTCCTATGTATACATCTGTAACATCAGCCACAGCTCAGCCAGCATAGAGACACCCACTACTGCTATCTCACATCTGTAATACCTCACAGTCCTGTGTATACATCTGTAACATCAGCCACAGCTCAGCCAGCATAGAGACACCCACTACTGCTATCTCACATCTGTAATACCTCACAGTCCTGTGTATACATCTGTAACATCAGCCACAGCTCAGCCAGCATAGAGACACCCACTACTGCTATCTCACATCTGTAATACCTCACAGTCCTGTGTATACATCTGTAACATCAGCCACAGCTCAGCCAGCATAGAGACACCCACTACTGCTCTCTCACATCTGTAATACCTCACAGTCCTGTGTATACATCTGTAACATCAGCCACAGCACAGCCAGCATAGAGACACCCACTACTGCTCTCTCACATCTGTAATACCTCACAGTCCTGTGTATACATCTGTAACATCGGCCCCTCGCGCACAATTACAGCAGGACTGACCTGCCGCAGACTCTGCAAGTCCTGTTGCGATCAGTGAGTACACAAGCTGCGTATGCAGTCTCAGTGGCTAAACTATGCACGCCCAGGAAACGGCGTTCAAGCGGACAGACGCGCCAGCGTTTCCCTGACCACTCCCTCGTCATCACCTCCAAACGCTCACAGCCCTTCACTACCTCTGCGATGGCTTTTATTCTGCTTGAGTGATCACAAATCAATCGTAAGGCTAACTCACGCACGATCTGTGATGTAGGTGCGATCCATGCTTACCGTATATACTCGAGTATAAGCCGAGTTTTTCAGCACAAAAAATGTGTTGAAAAAGTACCCCCTCGGCTTATACTCGAGTCAAGTGTAGCGCTGACCGGACGGCAGCTGCGTGTTTGCTGTAATCAGCAGCCGCTGAGTCTCAGTCAGACTCTCAGCGGCTGCTGCTGCTCCCACTGCGGGAGCCATCTTCCGGCTCCCGCAGTGGGTGATGGCGACGTCTCTCCCATACAAAGCGGCCGGAGGAGCGGACAGCGGCGGGACCAGGAGCGGGAGTTTCAGGTAAGTGATTTATTTTTTTATTCTTGTCACGTCTCTCTCTACTGGGGGGGGGACACACCAGGGGGCGATTACTACAGGGGGCACTAAAAGGGGGGATTACCACTGGGGGAACTACCACGGGTGGGATTACTACAGGGGGCGATTACTACAGGGGCACTACCAGGGGGGGATTACTACAGGGGGCACTAAAATGGGGGATTACCACTGGGGGAACTACCAGGGGGGGATTACTACAGGGGGCACTACCAGGGGGGGGATTACCACTGGGGGAACTACCAGGGGAGGATTACTACAGGGGGCACTACCAGTGGGGGATTACTACAGGGGGCACTAAAAGGGGGGAATTACTACTGGAGGCACTGAAAGGGGGGATTACCACTGGAGGCACTGCCAGGAGGGATTACTACTGGGGGCACAACCAGGGGGAATTACTACTGGGGGCACTACCAGCTGCTGCCATTTCCCACACTAGGCTTATACTCGAGTCAATAAGTTTTCCCAGGTTTTTGTGGTAAAAGTAGGTACCTCGGCTTATACTCGAGTATATACGGTAATCAGGCCCCTTTTCCGCTGTTAGAAGGCACTGCCATCTTTTACCTGGTACTTAAAGATGGCACTGCTGTCGTCTACCCATTATCCCCTGACACATGGCACTGCTGTCATCTACCCGTTATCCCCTGACAGGAGGCACTGCTATCTTCTACCCGTTATCCCCTGACAGGAGGCACTGCTATCTTCTACCCGTTATCCCCTGACAGGAGGAACTGCTATCTTCTACCCGTTATCCCCTGACAGGAGGCACTGCTATCTTCTACCCGTTATCCCCTGACAGGAGGCACTGCTATCTTCTACCCGTTATCCCCTGACAGGAGGCACTGCTATCTTCTACCCGTTATCCCCTGACAGGAGGCACTGCTATCTTCTACCCGTTATCCCCTGACAGGAGGCACTGCTATCTTCTACCCGTTATCCCCTGACAGGAGGCACTGCTATCTTCTACCCGTTCTCCCCTGACAGGAGGCACTGCTATCTTCTACCCGTTCTCCCCTGACAGGAGGCACTGCTATCTTCTACCCGTTCTCCCCTGACAGGAGGCACTGCTATCTTCTACCCGTTCTCCCCTGACAGGAGGCACTGCTATCTTCTACCCGTTCTCCCCTGACAGGAGGCACTGCTATCTTCTACCCGTTCTCCCCTGACAGGAGGCACTGCTGTCTCCTACCCGTTCTCCCCTGACAGGAGGCACTGCTGTCTTCTACCCGTTCTCCCCTGACAGGAGGCACTGCTATCTTCTACCCGTTATCCCCTGACAGGAGGCACTGCTATCTTCTACCCGTTATCCCCTGACAGGAGGCACTGCTATCTTCTACCCGTTATCCCCTGACAGGAGGCACTGCTATCTTCTACCCGTTATCCCCTGACAGGAGGCACTGCTATCTTCTACCCGTTATCCCCTGACAGGAGGCACTGCTGTCTTCTAATAGTTATCCCCTGACAGGAGGCACTGCTATCTTCTACCCGTTATCCCCTGACAGGAGGCACTGCTGTCTTCTAATAGTTATCCCCTGACAGGAGGCACTGCTATCTTCTACCCGTTATTCCCTGACAGGAGGCACTGCTGTCTCCTACCCGTTATCCCCTGACAGGAGGCACTGCTATCTTCTACCCGTTATCCCCTGACAGGAGGCACTGCTGTCTCCTACCCGTTATCCCCTGACAGGAGGCACTGTTGTCTGTGACAATAGTTGCTCTAATCACTAAAACGCTATTATATAACAAATCCAATAACAATACCAAAATCCAATTTAAAAAGGACTAACGTCAATAAGGAGCGCGTGTATGTGACGAGCGCGTGTATGTAGTCGTATGTAGGACACAGTTATAACAGCTTTGTCAGCAACAAAAATATTCCATTGTTTTCTATTTTTAAATCTGTCAGCAGATTTGCTCAGTTGCTGCTCCGCTGCGCAGCGTTATACATCGGATATAATATACGTACAGGACTCTGATGCATTATGGTGAGAAATTCCAGCTCGGGGTCTGGGTAACGTTACAGAGGATCTGGGGAGCACGGTATGTGGACGTGTGTCAGTGAGTAACAAGAAGATTCACCCTGAGGCAACCTTAACTAGCTCACCCCAAAAATGATGAAAACAAGTATCATCTTAAGTCTGATGAGCCGATACTATCCCCGAGGGGTCTGACGGCGGACAAATGAGAGATTACAGGTCACCGGGATAAGGGGAGAGACGTATACACATCAGAGGCAGCGACCCAAAACAGTGACCGTCTGTAACATGTCTAATACAGGGGCCAGCACCACATCACCATGTATGAGATACGTACGGTTCTCCTTCTCCACCTGGCTCTTCTTTGGGATCCGATATACTTCCTAGAGAGAGCAGAGAGCCCAGGTTACAGTCACAGCACATTATACACATACACAGGAGAATAGGCAAAGAGTCGCTAAACAGGGATACACGTCCCTGACTGAGGGCAATCCGACGGGCATCGCTCTACAAAGCAAAATAACATTCTGCACCCAAGCTTTAGCATGAAAGACAGAGTACCCGAATCTTAGGGTGATCAGAATACTCTGCAGCAACGCAACATTCAACACAACAACAATCAGTTTACAGATAACGCTTCTTATACAAAGTACACAAATCATAAACAGCTTACTATATATAGGGCACACAGCTTAATATACATAGGGCACACAGCTTACTATACATAGGGCACACAGCTTACACAGCTTACCATACAAAGGGCACACAGCGTACCCAGCTTACTATACATAGGGCACACAGCTTAATATACATAGGGCACACAGCTTAATATACATATGGGGCACACAGCTAGCTATACATAGGGCACACAGCTTACACAGCTTACCATACAAAGGGCACACAGCGTACCCAGCTTACTATACATAGGGCACACAGCTTACTCAGCTTACTATACATAGGGCACACAGCTTACTATACATAGGGCACAGCTTACTATACATAGGGCACACAGCTTACTATACATAGGGCACAGCTTACTATACATAGGGCACAGCTTACTATACATAGGGCACACAGCTTACTATACATGGGGCACACAGCATACACAGCTTACTATACATAGGGCACACAGCGTACACAGCTTACTATACATAGGGCACAGCTTACTATACATAGGGCACACAGCGTACACAGCTTACTATACATAGGGCACAGCTTACTATACATAGGGCACAGCTTACTATACATAGGGCACAGCTTACTATACATAGGGCACACAGCGTACACAGCTTACTATACATAGGGCACAGCTTACTATACATAGGGCACAGCTTACTATACATAGGGCACACAGCGTACATAGCTTACTATACATAGGGCACACAGCTTACTATACATAGGGCACACAGCTTAGTCAGCTTACTATACATAGGGCACACAGCGTACACAACTTACTATACATAGGGCACACAGCTTACTATACATAGGGCACACAGCTTACTATACATAGGGCACAGCTTACTATACATAGGGCACACAGCGTACACAACTTACTATACATAGGGCACACAGCGTACATAGCTTACTATACATAGGGCACACAGCGTACACAGCTTACTATACATAGGGCACAGCTTACTATACATAGGGCACACAGCGTACACAGCTTACTATACATAGGGCACACAGCTTACTATACATAGGGCACACAACTTACTATACATAGGGCACACAGCGTACACAGCTTACTATACATAGGGCACACAGCGTACACAGCTTACTATACATAGGGCACACAGCGTACACAGCTTACTATACATAGGGCACACAGCTTACTATACATAGGGCACACAACTTACTATACATAGGGCACACAGCGTACACAGCTTACTATACATAGGGCACACAGCGTACACAGCTTACTATACATAGGGCACAGCTTACTATACATAGGGCACACAGCTTACTCAGCTTACTATACATAGGGCACAGCTTACTATACATAGGGCACACAGCGTACATAGCTTACTATACATAGGGCACACAGCGTACACAGCTTACTATACATAGGGCACACAGCTTAGTCAGCTTACTATACATAGGGCACACAGCGTACACAACTTACTATACATAGGGCACACAGCTTACTATACATAGGGCACACAGCGTACACAGCTTACTATACATAGGGCACAGCTTACTATACATAGGGCACACAGCGTACACAACTTACTATACATAGGGCACACAGCTTACTATACATAGGGCACACAGCGTACACAGCTTACTATACATAGGGCACAGCTTACTATACATAGGGCACACAGCGTACACAGCTTACTATACATAGGGCACACAGCTTACTATACATAGGGCACACAGCGTACACAGCTTACTATACATAGGGCACACAGCGTACACAGCTTACTATACATAGGGCACACAGCGTACACAGCTTACTATACATAGGGCACACAGCGTACACAGCTTACTATACATAGGGCACACAGCATACTCAGCTTACTATACATAGGGCACACAGCGTACATAGCTTACTATACATAGGGTACACAGCATACTCAGCTTACTATACATAGGGCACACAGCTTACTATACATAGGGCACACAGCGTACACAGCTTACTATACATAGGGCACACAGCGTACACAGCTTACTATACATAGGGCACACAGCGTACTCAGCTTACTATACATAGGGCACACAGCTTACTATACATAGGGCACACAGCATACTCAGCTTACTATACATAGGGTACACAGCGTACTCAGCTTACTATACATAGGGCACACAGCGTACATAGCTTACTATACATAGGGTACACAGCATACTCAGCTTACTATACATAGGGCACACAGCTTACTATACATAGGGCACACAGCGTACACAGCTTACTATACATAGGGCACACAGCGTACACAGCTTACTATACATAGGGCACACAGCGTACTCAGCTTACTATACATAGGGCACACAGCGTACATAGCTTACTATACATAGGGTACACAGCATACTCAGCTTACTATACATAGGGCACACAGCTTACTATACATAGGGCACACAGCGTACACAGCTTACTATACATAGGGCACACAGCGTACATAGCTTACTATACATAGGGTACACAGCATACTCAGCTTACTATACATAGGGCACACAGCTTACTATACATAGGGCACACAGCGTACACAGCTTACTATACATAGGGCACACAGCGTACACAGCTTACTATACATAGGGCACACAGCGTACACAGCTTACTATACATAGGGCACACAGCATACTCAGCTTACTATACATAGGGCACACAGCATACTCAGCTTACTATACATAGGGCACACAGCATACTCAGCTTACTATACATAGGGCACACAGCGTACACAGCTTACTATACATAGGGCACACAGCGTACTCAGCTTACTATACATGGGGCACACAGCGTACTCAGCTTACTATACATAGGGCACACAGCGTACATAGCTTACTATACATAGGGTACACAGCGTACTCAGCTTACTATACATAGGGTACACAGCGTACTCAGCTTACTATACATAGGGCACACAGCGTACATAGCTTACTATACATAGGGTACACAGCGTACTCAGCTTACTATACATAGGGCACACAGCGTACTCAGCTTACTATACATAGGGCACACAGCGTACATAGCTTACTATACATAGGGTACACAGCGTACTCAGCTTACTATACATAGGGCACACAGCGTACTCAGCTTACTATACATAGGGCACACAGCGTACATAGCTTACTATACATAGGGCACACAGCGTACATAGCTTACTATACATAGGGCACACAGCTTACTATACATAGGGCACACAGCTTACTCAGCTTACTATACATAGGGCACAGCTTACTATACATAGGGCACACAGCATACACAGCTTACTATACATGGGGCACACAGCTTACTATACATAGGGCACACAGCTTACTATACATGGGGCACACAGCATACACAGCTTACTATACATGGGGCACACAGCGTACACAGCTTACTATACATAGGGCACAGCTTACTATACATAGGGCACACAGCGTACACAGCTTACTATACATAGGGCACAGCTTACTATACATAGGGCACACAGCTTACTCAGCTTACTATACATAGGGCACAGCTTACTATACATAGGGCACACAGCGTACATAGCTTACTATACATAGGGCACACAGCGTACACAGCTTACTATACATAGGGCACACAGCGTACACAGCTTACTATACATAGGGCACAGCTTACTATACATAGGGCACACAGCTTACTCAGCTTACTATACATAGGGCACAGCTTACTATACATAGGGCACACAGCGTACATAGCTTACTATACATAGGGCACACAGCGTACACAGCTTACTATACATAGGGCACACAGCTTAGTCAGCTTACTATACATAGGGCACACAGCGTACACAACTTACTATACATAGGGCACACAGCTTACTATACATAGGGCACACAGCGTACACAGCTTACTATACATAGGGCACAGCTTACTATACATAGGGCACACAGCGTACACAGCTTACTATACATAGGGCACACAGCTTACTATACATAGGGCACACAGCGTACACAACTTACTATACATAGGGCACACAGCTTACTATACATAGGGCACACAGCGTACACAGCTTACTATACATAGGGCACACAGCGTACACAGCTTACTATACATAGGGCACACAGCGTACACAGCTTACTATACATAGGGCACACAGCATACTCAGCTTACTATACATAGGGCACACAGCGTACATAGCTTACTATACATAGGGTACACAGCATACTCAGCTTACTATACATAGGGCACACAGCTTACTATACATAGGGCACACAGCGTACACAGCTTACTATACATAGGGCACACAGCGTACACAGCTTACTATACATAGGGCACACAGCGTACTCAGCTTACTATACATAGGGCACACAGCTTACTATACATAGGGCACACAGCATACTCAGCTTACTATACATAGGGTACACAGCGTACTCAGCTTACTATACATAGGGCACACAGCGTACATAGCTTACTATACATAGGGTACACAGCATACTCAGCTTACTATACATAGGGCACACAGCTTACTATACATAGGGCACACAGCGTACACAGCTTACTATACATAGGGCACACAGCGTACTCAGCTTACTATACATAGGGCACACAGCGTACATAGCTTACTATACATAGGGTACACAGCATACTCAGCTTACTATACATAGGGCACACAGCTTACTATACATAGGGCACACAGCGTACACAGCTTACTATACATAGGGCACACAGCGTACATAGCTTACTATACATAGGGTACACAGCATACTCAGCTTACTATACATAGGGCACACAGCGTACACAGCTTACTATACATAGGGCACACAGCGTACACAGCTTACTATACATAGGGCACACAGCGTACACAGCTTACTATACATAGGGCACACAGCATACTCAGCTTACTATACATAGGGCACACAGCATACTCAGCTTACTATACATAGGGCACACAGCATACTCAGCTTACTATACATAGGGCACACAGCGTACACAGCTTACTATACATAGGGCACACAGCATACTCAGCTTACTATACATAGGGCACACAGCGTACACAGCTTACTATACATAGGGCACACAGCGTACTCAGCTTACTATACATGGGGCACACAGCGTACTCAGCTTACTATACATAGGGCACACAGCGTACATAGCTTACTATACATAGGGTACACAGCGTACTCAGCTTACTATACATAGGGTACACAGCATACTCAGCTTACTATACATAGGGCACATAGCTTACTATACATAGGGCACACAGCGTACATAGCTTACTATACATAGGGTACACAGCGTACTCAGCTTACTATACATAGGGCACACAGCGTACTCAGCTTACTATACATAGGGCACACAGCGTACATAGCTTACTATACATAGGGTACACAGCGTACTCAGCTTACTATACATAGGGCACACAGCGTACTCAGCTTACTATACATAGGGCACACAGCGTACATAGCTTACTATACATAGGGCACACAGCGTACATAGCTTACTATACATAGGGCACACAGCTTACTATACATAGGGCACACAGCTTACTCAGCTTACTATACATAGGGCACAGCTTACTATACATAGGGCACACAGCATACACATCTTACTATACATGGGGCACACAGCTTACTATACATAGGGCACACAGCTTACTCAGCTTACTATACATAGGGCACACAGCTTACTATACATAGGGTACACAGCGTACACAGCTTACTATACATAGGGCACACAGCGTACACAGCTTACTATACATAGGGCACACAGCTTAGTCAGCTTACTATACATAGGGCACACAGCGTACACAACTTACTATACATAGGGCACACAGCTTACTATACATAGGGCACACAGCGTACACAACTTACTATACATAGGGCACACAGCTTACTATACATAGGGCACACAGCGTACACAGCTTACTATACATAGGGCACACAGCGTACACAGCTTACTATACATAGGGCACACAGCGTACACAGCTTACTATACATAGGGCACACAGCATACTCAGCTTACTATACATAGGGTACACAGCGTACTCAGCTTACTATACATAGGGCACACAGCGTACATAGCTTACTATACATAGGGTACACAGCATACTCAGCTTACTATACATAGGGCACACAGCTTACTATACATAGGGCACACAGCGTACACAGCTTACTATACATAGGGCACACAGCGTACACAGCTTACTATACATAGGGCACACAGCGTACTCAGCTTACTATACATAGGGCACACAGCTTACTATACATAGGGCACACAGCATACTCAGCTTACTATACATAGGGTACACAGCGTACTCAGCTTACTATACATAGGGCACACAGCGTACATAGCTTACTATACATAGGGTACACAGCATACTCAGCTTACTATACATAGGGCACACAGCTTACTATACATAGGGCACACAGCGTACACAGCTTACTATACATAGGGCACACAGCGTACACAGCTTACTATACATAGGGCACACAGCGTACTCAGCTTACTATACATAGGGCACACAGCGTACATAGCTTACTATACATAGGGTACACAGCATACTCAGCTTACTATACATAGGGCACACAGCTTACTATACATAGGGCACACAGCGTACACAGCTTACTATACATAGGGCACACAGCGTACATAGCTTACTATACATAGGGTACACAGCATACTCAGCTTACTATACATAGGGCACACAGCTTACTATACATAGGGCACACAGCGTACACAGCTTACTATACATAGGGCACACAGCGTACACAGCTTACTATACATAGGGCACACAGCGTACACAGCTTACTATACATAGGGCACACAGCATACTCAGCTTACTATACATAGGGCACACAGCATACTCAGCTTACTATACATAGGGCACACAGCATACTCAGCTTACTATACATAGGGCACACAGCGTACACAGCTTACTATACATAGGGCACACAGCGTACTCAGCTTACTATACATGGGGCACACAGCGTACTCAGCTTACTATACATAGGGCACACAGCGTACATAGCTTACTATACATAGGGTACACAGCGTACTCAGCTTACTATACATAGGGTACACAGCGTACTCAGCTTACTATACATAGGGCACACAGCGTACATAGCTTACTATACATAGGGTACACAGCGTACTCAGCTTACTATACATAGGGCACACAGCGTACTCAGCTTACTATACATAGGGCACACAGCGTACATAGCTTACTATACATAGGGTACACAGCGTACTCAGCTTACTATACATAGGGCACACAGCGTACTCAGCTTACTATACATAGGGCACACAGCGTACATAGCTTACTATACATAGGGCACACAGCGTACATAGCTTACTATACATAGGGCACACAGCTTACTATACATAGGGCACACAGCTTACTCAGCTTACTATACATAGGGCACAGCTTACTATACATAGGGCACACAGCATACACAGCTTACTATACATGGGGCACACAGCTTACTATACATAGGGCACACAGCTTACTCAGCTTACTATACATAGGGCACACAGCTTACTATACATAGGGTACACAGCGTACACAGCTTACTATACATAGGGCACACAGCGTACACAGCTTACTATACATAGGGCACACAGCGTACACAGCTTACTATACATAGGGCACAGCTTACTATACATAGGGCACACAGCTTAGTCAGCTTACTATACATAGGGCACACAGCGTACACAACTTACTATACATAGGGCACACAGCTTACTATACATAGGGCACACAGCGTACACAGCTTACTATACATAGGGCACACAGCGTACACAGCTTACTATACATAGGGCACACAGCATACTCAGCTTACTATACATAGGGTACACAGCGTACTCAGCTTACTATACATAGGGCACACAGCGTACATAGCTTACTATACATAGGGTACACAGCGTACTCAGCTTACTATACATAGGGCACACAGCGTACATAGCTTACTATACATAGGGCACACAGCTTACTATACATAGGGCACACAGCTTAGTCAGCTTACTATACATAGGGCACACAGCGTACACAACTTACTATACATAGGGCACACAGCTTACTATACATAGGGCACACAGCATACTCAGCTTACTATACATAGGGTACACAGCGTACTCAGCTTACTATACATAGGGCACACAGCGTACATAGCTTACTATACATAGGGCACACAGCTTACTATACATAGGGCACACAGCTTACTCAGCTTACTATACATAGGGCACAGCTTACTATACATAGGGCACACAGCGTACATAGCTTACTATACATAGGGCACACAGCTTACTATACATAGGGCACACAGCTTACTCAGCTTACTATACATAGGGCACAGCTTACTATACATAGGGCACACAGCGTACATAGCTTACTATACATAGGGCACACAGCGTACACAGCTTACTATACATAGGGCACACAGCGTACACAACTTACTATACATAGGGCACACAGCGTACACAGCTTATTAAACATAGGGCACACAGCTTACTATACATAGGGCACACAGCGTACACAGCTTATTAAACATAGGGCACACAGCTTACTATACATAGGGCACACAGCATACACAGCTTACTATACATAGGGCACACAGCGCACACAGCTTATTAAACATAGGGCACACAGCGTACACAGCTTATTAAACATAGGGCACACAGCTTACTATACATAGGGCACACAGCGTACACAGCTTACTATACATGGGGTACACAGCGTACTCAGCTTACTATACATAGGGCACACAGCGTACATAGCTTACTATACATAGGGCACACAGCATACTCAGCTTATTAAACATAGGGCACACAGCTTACTATACATAGGGCACACAGCATACTATACATAGGGCACACAGCGTACACAGCTTACTATACATAGGGCACACAGCATACTCAGCTTACTATACATGGGGTACACAGCGTACTCAGCTTACTATACATAGGGCACACAGCGTACATAGCTTACTATACATAGGGCACACAGCTTACTCAGCTTACTATACATGGGGTACACAGCTTACTATACATAGGGCACACAGCATACTCAGCTTACTATACATGGGGTACACAGCGTACTCAGCTTACTATACAAAGGGCACACAGCATACTCAGCTTACTATACATAGGGCACACAGCTTACTATACATAGGGCACACAGCTTACTATACATAGGGCACACAGCTTACTCAGCTTACTATACATAGGGCATACAGCGTACTCCGCTTACTATACATGGGGTACACAGCTTACTCAGCTTACTATACATGGGGTACACAGCGTACTCAGCTTACTATACATAGGGCACACAGCGTACATAGCTTACTATACATAGGGCACACAGCATACTCAGCTTATTAAACATAGGGCACACAGCTTACTATACATAGGGCACACAGCATACTATACATAGGGCACACAGCGTACACAGCTTACTATACATAGGGCACACAGCATACTCAGCTTACTATACATGGGGTACACAGCGTACTCAGCTTACTATACATAGGGCACACAGCGTACATAGCTTACTATACATAGGGCACACAGCTTACTCAGCTTACTATACATGGGGTACACAGCTTACTATACATAGGGCACACAGCATACTCAGCTTACTATACATGGGGTACACAGCGTACTCAGCTTACTATACAAAGGGCACACAGCATACTCAGCTTACTATACATAGGGCACACAGCTTACTATACATAGGGCACACAGCTTACTATACATAGGGCACACAGCTTACTCAGCTTACTATACATAGGGCATACAGCGTACTCAGCTTACTATACATGGGGCACACAGCTTAATATACATAGGGCACACAGCATACTATACATAGGGCACACAGCTTACTATACATAGGGCACACAGCTTACTATACATAGGGCACACAGCTTACTATACATAGGGCACACAGCTTACTATACATAGGGCACACAGCTTACTCAGCTTACTATACATGGGGCACACAGCTTACTCAGCTTACTATACATGGGGCACACAGCGTAAACAGCTTACTATACATAGGGCACACAGCTTACTCAGCTTACTATACATAGGGCACACAGCATACTCAGCTTACTATACATAGGGCACACAGCATACTCAGCTTACTATACATAGGGCACACAGCATACTCAGCTTACTATACATAGGGCACAGCTTACTATACATAGGGCACAGCTTACTATACATAGGGCACACAGCTTACTATACATAGGGCACACAGCTTACTCAGCTTACTATACATGGGGTACACAGCGTACTCAGCTTACTATACATAGGGCACACAGCGTACATAGCTTACTATACATAGGGCACACAGCTTACTATACATGGGGTACACAGCTTACTCAGCTTACTATACATAGGGCACACAGCATACTCAGCTTACTATACATAGGGCACACAGCTTACTCAGCTTACTATACATAGGGCACACAGCATACTCAGCTTACAATACATGGGGCACACAGCTTACTATACATAGGGCACACAGCATACTATACATAGGGCACACAGCATACTATACATAGGGCACACAGCTTACTATACATAGGGCACACAGCGTACTCAGCTTACTATACAAAGGGCACACAGCTTACTATACATGGGGCACTCAGCTTACTATACATAGGGCACACAACTTACTCAGCTTACTATACATAGGGCACACAGCTTACTATACATAGAGCACACAGCGTTCTCAGCTTACTATACATAGGGCACACAGCTAACTATACATGGGGCACACAGCTTACTATACATAGGGCACACAGCTTACTCAGCTTACTATACATGGGGCACACAGCTTACTATACATAGGGCACACAGCTTACTATACATAGGGCACACAGCTTACTCAGCTTACTATACATGGGGCACACAGCTTACTCAGCTTACTATACATGGGGCACACAGCGTACACAGCTTACTATACATAGGGCACACAGCGTACACAGCTTACTATACATAGGGCACACAGCTTACTCAGCTTACTATACATAGGGCACACAGCGTACACAGCTTACTATACATAGTGCACAGCTTACTATACATAGGGCACACAGCATACACAGCTTACTATACATAGTGCACAGCTTACTATACATAGGGCACACAGCATACACAGCTTACTATACATGGGGCACACAGCTTACTATACATAGGGCACACAGCTTACTATACATGGGGCACACAGCGTACACAGCTTACTATACATAGGGCACACAGCTTACTCAGCATACTATACATAGGGCACACAGCATACTCAGCTTACTATACATAGGGCACACAGCATACTCAGCTTACTATACATGGGGCACACAGCTTACTATACATAGGGCACACAGCTTACTATACATGGGGCACACAGCTTACTATACATGGGGCACACAGCTTACTATACATGGGGCACACAGCTTACTATACATGGGGCACACAGCTTACTATACATGGGGCACACAGCTTACTATACATGGGGCACACAGCGTACACAGCTTACTATACATAGGGCACACAGCTTACTCAGCTTACTATACATAGGGCACACAGCATACTCAGCTTACTATACATAGGGCACACAGCATACTCAGCTTACTATACATGGGGCACACAGCTTACTATACATAGGGCACACAGTGTACACAGCTTACTATACAAAGGGCACACGGCATACTCAGCTTACTATACATGGGGCACACAGCTTACTCAGCTTACTATACATGGGGCACACAGCGTACTCAGCTTACTATACATAGGGCACACAGCGTACACAGCTTATTAAACATAGGGCACACAGCTTACTCAGCTTACTATACATAGGGCACATAGCTTACTATACATAGGGCACACAGCGTACTATACATGGGGTACACAGCTTACTATACATGGGGTACACAGCTTAGTATACATAGGGCACACAGCTTACTAAACATAGGGCACACACAGCTTACTCAGCTTACTATACATAGGGCACACAGCTTACTATACATAGGGCACACAGCGTACTCAGCTTACTATACATAGGGCACACAGCTTACTCAGCTTACTATACATAGGGCACACAGCATACTCAGCTTACTATACATAGGGCACACAGCATACTCAGCTTACTATACATGGGGCACACAGCTTACTATACATAGGGCACACAGCATACTCAGCTTACTATACATAGGGCACACAGCGTACTCAGCTTACTATACATGGGGCACACAGCTTACTATATATAGGGCACACAGCGTACTCAGCTTACTATACAAAGGGCACACAGCTTACTATACATGGGGAACACAGCTTACTATACATAGGGCACACAGCTTACTATACATAGGGCACACAGCTTACTCAGCTTACTATACATAGGGCACACAGCGTACATAGCTTACTATACATAGGGCACACAGCGTACACAGCTTATTAAACATAGGGCACACAGCTTACTATACATAGGGCACACAGCTTACTCAGCTTACTATACATAGGGCACACAGCGCACACAGCTTACTATACATAGGGCACACAGCGTACACAGCTTACTATACATAGGGCACACAGCTTACTCAGCTTACTATACATAGGGCACATAGCTTACTATACATAGGAAACACAGCGTACACAGCTTACTATACATGGGGCACACAGCTTACTCAGCTTACTATACATGGGGCACACAGCGTACACAGCTTACTATACATAGGGCACACAGCTTACTATACATGGGGCACACAGCTTACTATACATGGGGCACACAGCTTACTATACATAGGGCACACAGCTTACTATACATAGGGCACACAGCATACTCAGCTTACTATACATGGGGTACACAGCGTACTCAGCTTACTATACATAGGGCACACAGCATACTCAGCTTACTATACATGGGGCACACAGCATACTCAGCTTACTATACATAGGGCACACAGCTTACTATACATAGGGCACACAGCTTACTCAGCTTACTATACATGGGGTACACAGCGTACTCAGCTTACTATACATAGGGCACACAGCATACTCAGCTTACTATACATGGGGCACACAGCATACTCAGCTTACTATACATAGGGCACACAGCTTACTATACATAGGGCACACAGCTTACTATACATAGGGCACACAGCTTACTCAGCTTACTATACATAGGGCACACAGCTTACTCAGCTTACTATACATAGGGCACACAGCTTACTATACATAGGGCACACAGCTTACTCAGCTTACTATACATGGGGTACACAGCGTACTCAGCTTACTATACATAGGGCACACAGCATACTCAGCTTACTATACATGGGGCACACAGCATACTCAGCTTACTATACATAGGGCACACAGCTTACTATACATAGGGCACACAGCTTACTATACATAGGGCACACAGCTTACTCAGCTTACTATACATAGGGCACACAGCTTACTATACATAGGGCACACAGCGTACACAGCTTACTATACATAGGGCACACAGCTTACTCAGCTTACTATACATAGGGCACACAGCGTACACAGCTTATTAAACATAGGGCACACAGCTTACTCAGCTTACTATACATAGGGCACATAGCTTACTATACATAGGGCACACAGCGTACTATACATGGGGTACACAGCTTACTATACATGGGGTACACAGCTTAGTATACATAGGGCACACAGCTTACTAAACATAGGGCACACACAGCTTACTCAGCTTACTATACATAGGGCACACAGCTTACTATACATAGGGCACACAGCGTACTCAGCTTACTATACATAGGGCACACAGCTTACTCAGCTTACTATACATAGGGCACACAGCATACTCAGCTTACTATACATAGGGCACACAGCATACTCAGCTTACTATACATGGGGCACACAGCTTACTATACATAGGGCACACAGCATACTCAGCTTACTATACATAGGGCACACAGCGTACTCAGCTTACTATACATGGGGCACACAGCTTACTATATATAGGGCACACAGCGTACTCAGCTTACTATACATGGGGAACACAGCTTACTATACATAGGGCACACAGCTTACTATACATAGGGCACACAGCTTACTCAGCTTACTATACATAGGGCACACAGCGTACATAGCTTACTATACATAGGGCACACAGCGTACACAGCTTATTAAACATAGGGCACACAGCTTACTATACATAGGGCACACAGCTTACTATACATAGGGCACACAGCTTACTCAGCTTACTATACATAGGGCACACAGCGCACACAGCTTACTATACATAGGGCACACAGCGTACACAGCTTATTAAACATAGGGCACACAGCTTACTATACATAGGGCACACAGCGTACACAGCTTACTATACATGGGGCACATAGCTTACTATACATAGGGCACACAGCGTACACAGCTTACTATACATGGGGCACACAGCTTACTCAGCTTACTATACATGGGGCACACAGCGTACACAGCTTACTATACATAGGGCACACAGCTTACTATACATGGGGCACACAGCTTACTATACATGGGGCACACAGCTTACTATACATAGGGCACACAGCTTACTATACATAGGGCACACAGCATACTCAGCTTACTATACATGGGGTACACAGCGTACTCAGCTTACTATACATAGGGCACACAGCATACTCAGCTTACTATACATGGGGCACACAGCATACTCAGCTTACTATACATAGGGCACACAGCTTACTATACATAGGGCACACAGCTTACTATACATAGGGCACACAGCTTACTATACATAGGGCACACAGCTTACTCAGCTTACTATACATGGGGTACACAGCGTACTCAGCTTACTATACATAGGGCACACAGCATACTCAGCTTACTATACATGGGGCACACAGCATACTCAGCTTACTATACATAGGGCACACAGCTTACTATACATAGGGCACACAGCTTACTATACATAGGGCACACAGCTTACTATACATAGGGCACACAGCTTACTCAGCTTACTATACATAGGGCACACAGCTTACTCAGCTTACTATACATAGGGCACACAGCTTACTATACATAGGGCACACAGCATACTCAGATTACTATACATAGGGCACACAGCTTACTATACATAGGGCACACAGCGTACACAGCTTACTATACATAGGGCACACAGCTTACTCAGCTTACTATACATAGGGCACACAGCTTACTATACATAGGGCACACAGCTTACTATACATAGGGCACACAGCTTACTCAGCTTACTATACATAGGGCACACAGCATACTCAGCTTACTATACATAGGGCACACAGCATACTCAGCTTACTATACATGGGGCACACAGCTTACTATACATAGGGCACACAGCATACTCAGCTTACTATACATAGGGCACACAGCGTACTCAGCTTACTATACATGGGGCACACAGCTTACTATATATAGGGCACACAGCTTACTCAGCTTACTATACATAGGGCACACAGCTTACTATACATAGGGCACACAGCATACTCAGATTACTATACATAGGGCACACAGCTTACTATACATAGGGCACACAGCGTACACAGCTTACTATACATAGGGCACACAGCTTACTCAGCTTACTATACATAGGGCACACAGCGTACACAGCTTATTAAACATAGGGCACACAGCTTACTCAGCTTACTATACATAGGGCACATAGCTTACTATACATAGGGCACACAGCGTACTATACATGGGGTACACAGCTTACTATACATGGGGTACACAGCTTAGTATACATAGGGCACACAGCTTACTAAACATAGGGCACACACAGCTTACTCAGCTTACTATACATAGGGCACACAGCTTACTATACATAGGGCACACAGCGTACTCAGCTTACTATACATAGGGCACACAGCTTACTCAGCTTACTATACATAGGGCACACAGCATACTCAGCTTACTATACATAGGGCACACAGCATACTCAGCTTACTATACATGGGGCACACAGCTTACTATACATAGGGCACACAGCATACTCAGCTTACTATACATAGGGCACACAGCGTACTCAGCTTACTATACATGGGGCACACAGCTTACTATATATAGGGCACACAGCGTACTCAGCTTACTATACAAAGGGCACACAGCTTACTATACATGGGGAACACAGCTTACTATACATAGGGCACACAGCTTACTATACATAGGGCACACAGCTTACTCAGCTTACTATACATAGGGCACACAGCGTACATAGCTTACTATACATAGGGCACACAGCGCACACAGCTTATTAAACATAGGGCACACAGCTTACTCAGCTTACTATACATAGGGCACATAGCTTACTATACATAGGGCACACAGCGTACACAGCTTACTATACATGGGGCACACAGCTTACTCAGCTTACTATACATGGGGCACACAGCGTACACAGCTTACTATACATAGGGCACACAGCTTACTATACATGGGGCACACAGCTTACTATACATGGGGCACACAGCTTACTATACATAGGGCACACAGCTTACTATACATAGGGCACACAGCATACTCAGCTTACTATACATGGGGTACACAGCGTACTCAGCTTACTATACATAGGGCACACAGCATACTCAGCTTACTATACATGGGGCACACAGCATACTCAGCTTACTATACATAGGGCACACAGCTTACTATACATAGGGCACACAGCTTACTATACATAGGGCACACAGCTTACTATACATAGGGCACACAGCTTACTCAGCTTACTATACATGGGGTACACAGCGTACTCAGCTTACTATACATAGGGCACACAGCATACTCAGCTTACTATACATGGGGCACACAGCATACTCAGCTTACTATACATAGGGCACACAGCTTACTATACATAGGGCACACAGCTTACTATACATAGGGCACACAGCTTACTATACATAGGGCACACAGCTTACTCAGCTTACTATACATAGGGCACACAGCTTACTCAGCTTACTATACATAGGGCACACAGCTTACTATACATAGGGCACACAGCATACTCAGATTACTATACATAGGGCACACAGCTTACTATACATAGGGCACACAGCTTACTCAGCTTACTATACATAGGGCACACAGCTTACTCAGCTTACTATACATAGGGCACACAGCTTACTATACATAGGGCACACAGCGTACACAGCTTACTATACATAGGGCACACAGCTTACTATACATGGGGCACACAGCTTACTATACATAGGGCACACAGCTTACTATACATAGGGCACACAGCTTACTCAGCTTACTATACATAGGGCACACAGCTTACTCAGCTTACTATACATAGGGCACACAGCTTACTATACATAGGGCACACAGCGTACACAGCTTACTATACATAGGGCACACAGCTTACTATACATGGGGCACACAGCTTACTATACATAGGGCACACAGCTTACTATACATAGGGCACACAGCTTACTCAGCTTACTATACATAGGGCACACAGCTTACTCAGCTTACTATACATAGGGCACACAGCTTACTATACATGGGGCACACAGCTTACTCAGCTTACTATACATAGGGCACACAGCTTAGTCAGCTTACTATACATGGGGCACACAGCGTACACAGCTTACTATACATGGGGCACACAGCGTACACAGCTTATTAAACATAGGGCACACAGCTTACTATACATGGGGTACACAGCTTACTATACATAGGGCACACAGCATACTCAGCTTACTATACATGGGGCACACAGCGTACACAGCTTACTATACATAGGGCACACAGCTTACTATACATGGGGTACACAGCTTACTAAACATGGGGTACACAGCTTACTAAACATAGGGCACACAGCTTACTAAACATAGGGCACACAGCTTACTCAGCTTACTATACATAGGGCACACAGCTTATACATAGGGCACACAGCTTACTATACATGGGGTACACAGCTTACTATACATGGGGTACACAGCTTTCTATACATAGGGCACACACAGCTTACTCAGCTTACTATACATAGGGCACACAGCGTACACAGCTTACTATACATAGGGCACACAGCTTACTATACATGGGGTACACACAGCTTACTATACATAGGGCACACAGCGTACACAGCTTACTATACATAGGGCACACAGCTTACTATACATGGGGTACACAGCTTACTATACATGGGGTACACACAGCTTACTATACATGGGGCACACAGCTTACACAGTTTACCAGTGTTCTCCCCCGAAATTTTTTCCAGCCAGGTGGCATCCAAAAGTAGCCGGGTGGGAGCCTTCGCAATTATGCGCACGCCGGGAAAAGGGGCATCTCCCTTACCAATCCAGCCCGACAGGTCTCAGACTACTCCCCCACTGACTCTCAGTCAAAAGTGCCCATTAAGCAGTGCCCCCTGGATTTGTGCCCTTTATACAGTGCCCCCTGTAGTTTTCCCCTTTATGCATTGCCCCCTGGCTGAAGTAGTGCCTGTATGTAGTGCCCCCAGACTGGTCCCTTATTTAGTGCCCCCAGGCTTAAATAGTGTCCCTTATGCAGTGCCCCCAGGTTTAATACTGTCCCTTATGCAGTGCCCCCAGACTGGTCCTGGCCCCGGCCCCAGCCCAGCACTTACCTTTACTTGCTGGCCGCTGCCTCTCACTGACTGGAATTAACTAGATCCAGCAGGCGCGCGGGACAGGCTCCTCACATCGCGGGTAACGTTATGACGTCACCCGCGCAGTGCATCACTGGGAACACTGGCCTCTGAAGCGATCAGAGGCTTCTTTAGCCTCCGGTCACTTCAGAGGCCAGCGTTCCACAGCGGGGGTCAGCGGGGAAAAGTGCCGGGCGGCAGGCTGTTTCTGCCGGGTGATGCACCTGCAGAAAACAGCCTGGGGAGAACACTGGCTTACTATACATAGGGCACACAGCGTACTATACATAGGGCACACAGCGTACTCAGCGTACTATACATAGGGCACACAGCGTACTATACATAGGGCACACAGCGTACTATACATAGGGCACACAGCGTACTCAGCGTACTATACATAGGGCACACAGCGTACTATACATAGGGCACACAGCGTACTCAGCGTACTATACATAGGGCACACAGCGTACTATACATAGGGCACACAGCGTACTATACATAGGGCACACAGCGTACTATACATAGGGCACACAGCGTACTATACATAGGGCACACAGCATACTCAGCGTACTATACATAGGGCACACAGCTTACTATACATAGGGCACACAGCGTACTCAGCGTACTATACATAGGGCACACAGCGTACTATACATAGGGCACACAGCGTACTATACATAGGGCACACAGCTTACTATACATAGGGCACACAGCTTACTATACATAGGGCACACAGCGTACTATACATAGGGCACACAGCGTACTATACATAGGGCACACAGCATACTCAGCGTACTATACATAGGGCACACAGCTTACTATACATAGGGCACACAGCGTACTCAGCGTACTATACATAGGGCACACAGCGTACTATACATAGGGCACACAGCGTACTATACATAGGGCACACAGCTTACTATACATAGGGCACACAGCTTACTATACATAGGGCACACAGCTTACTATACATAGGGCACACAGCTTACTATACATAGGGCACACAGCTTACTATACATAGGGCACACAGCTTACTATACATAGGGCACACAGCTTACTATACATAGGGCACACAGCTTACTATACATAGGGCACACAGCTTACTATACATAGGGCACACAGCTTACTATACATAGGGCACACAGCGTACTATACATAGGGCACACAGCGTACTATACATAGGGCACACAGCGTACTATACATAGGGCACACAGCGTACTATACATAGGGCACACAGCGTACTCAGTTTACTATACATAGGACACACAGCGTACTCAGTTTACTATACATAGGGCACACAGCGTACTCAGTTTACTATACATAGGTCACACAGCGTACTATACATAAAGCACACAGCTTACTCAGCTTACTAAACATAGGGTACACAGCTTACTATACAAAGTATCACAATACAAAGTATCGAAAATGAACACATCTTATTATAAAACTTATCACAATTTATTAATATTTACTCCTATAACAAGACAAAATAATAGGGTTGGCTGGTTAAACCAAGTTTAGAAGAAAAAAAAAAAAAACTATATTAAGCTGTAACTTCTTTAAAAAAAAAAAAAAAAAAAGCCTATTATATGGGAATCCTCCTGGTATTATTCCACATTCTTGTTGCTTGTGGGCTTCATTTAAGTGAGCTGTACCAATACAGTAAACACACACACCAGAGAAATAGGGAGGATGAATCACATCAGAGAGGTACTAAATCTGCCTAGCATCAGTTAAGACTCCACAAACTCCTCCCCTAACAATCCTATAGGTCAGAGGTTCCGAAACGCGGTCCTCAATGCTCCCCAACAGTTCAGGTTTTAGAGACATCCATGGTTGAGCACAAGTAGTTAAATCAAATTGACTGCGGTACTAACTAAGTCACCTGTGCTCAAACATGGATATCTAACACACCTGAACTGTTGGGGAGCCTTGAGGATCGCGTTTGGGAACCTCTGCTATAGGGTCACATTAAAGTGACAATACACAGAGACACACATCATGGTTTAATCTCCTTCAAGTTTATTTCAATTCAAAACCTTCAGTCCTACTGAGATGAGAGGAAGGAGGACAGACTTAGGGTATATTTACTTGTGTGGGTTTAGAAGTGGAGATGTTGGTTGCCCATAGCAACCAGATTCTAGCTATTATCTTCTAGAACAGCGTTGGCTAACCTTGACACTCCAGCTGTTGTGGAACTATATATCCCAGCATGCCCTGCCACAGTTTTAGCATGCCCTAATAGCAAAACTGTAGCAGTGCATGCTGGGTTATGTAGTTCCATAACAGCTGGAGTGTCAAGGTTAGCCAACACTGTTCTAGAAGGTGCTGGGTAAATGTTAAGTAGAATCCGATGGGTTGTTATGGACAACATCACTTCTTAAAGCTCGCATCTTAGTAAATATACCCCTTTGTCTGGGTCTCTTTTGAGGAGATAAAAAATCCTAATAACTTTGGATTGTTAATGTTACAAAGCAAGTACTAAGTATACATAGCTTTGTATACTATGTAACAATACACAGTGGGCCTGATTCAGCGAGGATCGCTATTCTGCTAATACGCAGGCAGCGCAGTTGCTAATATCAGCGGTGATATGTAAATGTTTGCATTCGCATTGCGATAGCAGCCTAACATAAGGACGCCCACTTCACCTCACTCACATCCGTATACACTCGAGTATAAGCCGAGTTTTTCAGCACAAAAAATGTGCTGAAAAAGTGCCCCCTCGGCTTATACTCGAGTGAAGTGTAGCGCTGACCGGACGGAGTTCGGTCAGCGCTACACACTGCCAAACACACAGCCGCCGGCCCCGGCAGCTGCGTGTTTGCTGTAATCAGCAGCCGCTGAGTCTCTGTCAGACTCTCAGCGGCTGCTGCTGCTCCCACTGCGGGAGCCATCGTCCGGCTCCCGCAGTGGGTAATGGGAGACACGTCGTCACGACGACGTCTCTCCCATGCAAAGCGGCCGGAGGAGCGGACAGCGTCGGGACCAGGAGCGGGAGTTTCAGGTAAGTGTTTATTTTTTTTTTATTCTTATCACGTCTCTCTCTACTAGGCGGGGGGGGGTGGACTACAGGGGGCACTACCAGGGGGCGATTACTACAGGGGGCATTATCAGGGGGTTGATTACTACAGGGGGCACTAAAAGGGGGGATTACCACTGGGGGAACTACCAGGGGGGGATTACTACAGGGGGCACTACCAGAGGGGGATTACTACAGGGGGCACTACCAGAGGGGGATTACTACAGGGGGGGGATTACTACAGGGGGCACTAAAAGGGGGGGATTACCACTGGGGGCACTACCAGGGGAGGATTACTACAGGGGGCACTACCAGGAGGGATTACTACAGGGGGCACAACCAGGGGGAATTACTACTGGGGGCACTACCAGCTGCTGCCATTTCCCACACTAGGCTGATACTCGAGTCAATAAGTTTTCCCAGTTTTTTGGGGTAAAAGTAGGTACCTCGGCTTATATTCGGGTCGGCTTATACTCGAGTATATACGGTACTTGGGCAACATAGCACAACAATTGGTAACATCGGAGCCATACGCACAGATAAGGCAGGTCAGACCTCACTGAGGAATTGCTGACCTCAGCGCACGCTATGAGGTCTCAGCCTGCGTATGGCGCAGTGGCGAAGTGGATCATTTATGCATGCCTCTGCAACGCACTGGCACACCTGCGTTCACCCGCCCACCCCCCGTCGCCACCCGCAGACGGCACTTCCGGTCAATCAGTCTGCTCTGGGTTTGCGTAGCCTCTGCAATCGCCGTTCGGATCGCAATTGCTAGTTGGCGCATGTGCACTGTGATGCATGTGCAGTAAGCAAACAATCGATTGATTGCGTGCGTATCAGCAACCGCGTTCCCTGCTGAATCAGACCCAGTGTACACGAGTTACAGTACACACTAACTGCACAAAGTGTACACAACTAATTATACAATGTATCTCAATGCAAATTGCACAAAATACCTCAAAATAATTTAAACACACAAATGAACAATAACGCACAACAATGAATTGCCGCATCCGGACACTGGGCCTAATTCAGACCCGCTCGCGAGCGCTGCAAAGCTGGTCGATGTTGGCCAAGTGCGCATGCGCACGAGGTAGCCGGCTCCGTCGTACGCATGCGCGAGGCCCGGATAGCGATGGCCAAGCCGTCGCTATGGGTCTCGCTACAAAGGGGGCGTGCGGTCGATGGTGAGTGACAGCACGTCCCCTTTGATGGGCGTGCCGGAGGCGTGGCTGCCCGGACGGAGACGTTCCCATAGGAACGCCAACTGTCTGGGGCCGGCCCCACTGACATCACAAGTGATGTCAGTGGGAGTGCTCTCGGCTCTGATAGAGCCAAAAGCTCTCTGGGGCTTTGCGGCAGCGAGACCCTACCACAAGGGTCTCGTCGCAAGCCCGATGGTCGTGATGGTCTTGACCATCGCGACCATCTTCCTGGCCGCTCGCTATAGCTGTGGGTGGTAACCCACAGCTAAGCGAGCGGCCAGGAGGCCGCTCTAAAATTCCGAGGGACGGCCCTGATTCAGAGCGAGCGCTCTCAGAGCATCCGGCTCTGAATCAGGGCCACTGTTTGCACCAATGAAGCACAGGGCGGCCATGTAACCCCAAGCCTACAATAGTCACTGTCCTGAAACTCCGGATACGTGTAGATGAACAGGGCCAGCGGGTGAGAGTCACGGAGTGGCCTGTGCAATATGCCGGCCAATGGCAGCACGGTGTTAGGGGCAGAGCGGTGTGGGTCATTATCCTTGGCGCACATTAAGACGCAGGGCATGGGGCTGGCTATTGTCAGAATCAGCCAGGAGACGTCTATGGTCAGGTACAAGCATGTAATAAACACCCACAGTGTTATCCCTCTGCAAATGGTCACAGGACCTGAATACAGGGAACAGTGGGGGGGGATGTAAGGAGTCCAGAATGTGATGTGATGTGCGCTGATACCGCTTCTGCCCGCTGTATGATCGGGGGTTTGGCAGTAAATGACTGGGGGCGCTATGTCATTATCGGCGCTGCTATCTACAAGACAGCAGCGCCGGTAGCCTGGGCCATGTATGAACGGTCAGATCACCTCAGGTGACTTAATTAGTATCTCAGCCAATTTGATTTAGCCACCTATGCTCAACCATGGCTCTCTCTAAAATCTGAGCTGTTGGGGAGCCTGATCACATTTGGGAACCTCTGTTTTAACCAATATCCCCATCCAATGACGAATTGGCCAGGACCCCCAGGATAATGGGAACACTCGCTATGGAAGGTCAGTTGTCGCAAGCAGAAGTGAATTGGAATCTGCTGGTAAAGTGGGGCCAGTCGCTGGGTGCAGATGGGGCAAATCAGAAATCTCCCACGAGCCAGGACATTCCCTCCCTGTGTAGTAACACATTCCCTCCTCTCACTAGTCAAATAGGAGAGTCACACCAACTGCCAGTGATGTTTGGCAACACCGTCTTGGGGTGACAGTTGGTGTTTGAATAGTCAACTGTGCTGCAGCCACGGTGATTGCACAGGAAACATTTTAGCCCTTTTTACCCCCTCAGGAGTCGAATTTCGAATAATCCCTTCTCATGATTTTCATGTTTCTACGTCCAATATATTATTTATATATATATATATATATATATATATATATATAATTTATTTTTTTGTTTCTCAGTGTGTCATCCCTACCTCAGAGAGGTGCTTAACAGTCCTTTGTGAGGGCTATTTATGAGTATTACACATATTACTGCATGATGCATATTAGTTGCATTATTCTTGTGACCGAAGGATAAGAGCTAACACTCTAACCCATCGCCTGACTGTCCTGTGTTGTAAGCAAAATCCTCTTCCTGCTACCCTGCAGTGCTGACCACAAGTCATAAGTTAGTGGTCAGCAGGAACCAGACCGTCTCCAGCAAAGAGGCGCTGCAGCAGCTACACAATACCCAGCAGTCAGCGGTTCCAGGGAGTACCCTGGTTGTGGTAGCGATTACTCTCCTACAACCCAGCTTGCACACACACACACAGAGTCAGGTGAGTGACACAAACAGGAAAGGTCAGTAACAGCAGGGAACCCCCAGGCCAGAGGTTCTCAAACTGGAGCTAATGATTTCACACCTGGAAAACATGCACTGTCTGGGGTCCTGAGGGCCGAGATCCTGTGCCCTAGACACAAACTGGTGCGAGATAGCATGACTAACAATACTATAGGTATTTAGAAATACACTTTTACACATCAGTCTATGGGTGACAGTATGCAGATTAAGGAGCTCTATGTCAGGGGTCTTCAAACTTGGCCCTCCAGCTGCTGTGGAACTACACATCCTAGCATGCACTGCCACCTTTTTGATATAACAGCATGCTAAAACTATGTGCAGTGCATGCTGGGATGTGTAGTTCCACAGCATCTGGAGGGCCAAGTTTGAAGACCCCTGCTCTATGTGCTAAATGTTCTTAGGTCATCAACCCAACTATTATAAGACAGTAAAGTAATAAAGCTTCATGGCTTATTTTCTATTCAGCCAGTGGCGGCCATGTTGATTGTGTTATAACGCAGGCTATGCCAGCTCTCTGATGTACCCAGGGAAGGGGGGGGGGGTGGCATATGGGGGCATCCTCCCCCATATTGTTATTTCCATTCCAACCACAATCACTTACATTTTCAAAGACTGCCATTAACCAAAAACACACGTAACGGGGGCGAGGGTGGGGGTATAGTAAGGTAAGCTTTTTAATTATTGATCTAGGGTTTCAGCAGATGTGGAACCACTGGTATCAGCATGCCCAGCCACAACCTCTCCGACCTCTGCCCCCACCACAAGCAAGACGACTAATAAACCACCCCATGATTTTCAATTCTGTGGACAAATGGGCATAAAAATGGTGATTACAGGGGCCCAGAACCGACCTATTACCTAGTCCTGTCCTGATAATATCCTGCGGCTAATTCCCTCGTCTTCCAGCTGCACAATCTGCTTCCTGCAGCAGCGACCGAGCCGTCTTATGCTGTCCTCCGAGATCCCGACAGCTCGGCCCATTCTCACACGTTCTGCCGCCTCGGGCGCGGGTCTCAGTAACGCTCTGCACTACCGCAGGGCATCGGCCACGTCTAACAAATCTCAGACACATCAACCCTCCCCAACCGGCTAAGAGCCTCTGTAGTATGTAAGAAAATGGGATGGTGGGGGCTATGCACCAACATCTGCTGGAGATACAATCATTATACAGCAACCTCAGCTCATTTCTAATGAGGCAAATCATAAAGGACAACGCCCCCTGGGGGCCACAGCCAGGACAGAACGCCACCCCTGAGGGGCCACAGCCAGGACAGAACGCCACCCCTGAGGGGCCACAGCCAGGACAGAACGCCCCCCCCTGAGGGGCCACAGCCAGGACAGAACGCCCCCCCCTGAGGGGCCACAGCCAGGACAGAACGCCCCCCCTGGGGCCACAGCCAGGACAGAACGCCCCCCCCTGAGGGGCCACAGCCAGGACAGAACGCCCCCTGAGGGGCCACAGCCAGGACAGAACGCCACCCCTGAGGGGCCACAGCCAGGACAGAACGCCACCCCTGAGGGGCCACAGCCAGGACAGAACGCCCCCTGAGGGGCCACAGCCAGGACAGAACGCCACCCCTGAGGGGCCACAGCCAGGACAGAACGCCACCCCTGGGGGCCAAAGCCAGGACAGAACGCCACCCCTGGGGGCCAAAGCCAGGACAGAACGCCCCCCCCGAGGGGCCACAGCCAGGACAGAACACCCCCCCCTTGAGGGGCCACAGCCAGGACAGAACGCCCCCCCCTTGAGGGGCCACAGCCAGGACAGAGCGCCCCCCCCTTGAGGGGCCACAGCCAGGACAGAGCGCCCCCTGGGGGGCCACAGCCAGGACAGAGCGCCCCCTGGGGGGCCACAGCCAGGACAGAACGCCACCCCTGAGGGGCCACAGCCAGGACAGAACGCCACCCCTGGGGGCCAAAGCCAGGACAGAACGCCACCCCTGGGGGCCAAAGCCAGGACAGAACGCCCCCCCCGAGGGGCCACAGCCAGGACAGAACGCCCCCCCCTGAGGGGCCACAGCCAGGACAGAACGCCCCCCCCTTGAGGGGCCACAGCCAGGACAGAGCGCCCCCTGGGGGGCCACAGCCAGGACAGAGCGCCCCCTGGGGGGCCACAGCCAGGACAGAGCGCCCCCTGGGGGGCCACAGCCAGGACAGAGCACTCCCTGGGGGCCACAGCTAGGACAGAGCGCCCCCTGGGGGGCCACAGCCAGGACAGAGCGCCCCCTGGGGGGCCACAGCCAGACAGAGCGCCCCCTGGGGGCCACAGCCAGGACAGAGCGCCCCCTACATTTCCCATTCTCCTTGCAGAGTATAAAAGTTGAGCAGTGTAGCAGCACAAAGTTTACCCGCTTCCTGCCATGAGATGCTGCGCTCTTGTACGGTGACTTCCATCATTGGTACTCGTCGTTACTGGAAACGAGCCTGGTGTGTGCATTTGGGGTTACGTTTTCGGCACATTGTGAAGCAAATCCTCAAACTGATTTTGCAGAAAATGTAACCTCACGATTGGTGTAAATGAGCGTGTGGGGTGTCTGCAGTGATGGGATCCGCGGTATGGACTGACCTGCAGCAACATTTCACCAAGGACCAAGCTCTCTGGTCTGCTGGTGAAATGCCACCCACAATCCCCTGCAGCGTGGAGGTGGTGTCTGTAAGATGTGCATGTGTTGTGGTGAGGTGTACAAAAAGACTTAGCCACCTAAATCCGCTATTCACCTATTACATTCTCATTCGCTGCTTCCCAATCAGTCTTCTGTTCCTTGCCCTTCTCCAGGACGGGGGGTGAGGTGTAGAGAAAAGAAGGGGCACATTGCTCAGCTGATGGGATTGCTCCCCTGAGAACCAGATGGAGAGGGGTTCAGACGTTACAAGGCTTAATTTCACATGACCACAGCTTAACGAGGGGGAGGATTGCCACCTAAGCTCCCAGTAAATATAGATATGCACCCGCCACATGGTACTATACAGAGAGACAGCAGCTATAGAACAGATCATAGACACTGCATCCATATCCCTGCAGGAAGTAGCGGCTTTCAGGAGATATCCAAAGCCCTGGAGAAACCCCAACCACCCAACTAACAGCACTTCCGAGCGAGGCAGGTCACTGTGAGAAGCCTAGTGTCTGCAGGTCACTGTGAGAAGCCTAGTGTCTGCAGGTCCCTGTGAGAAGCCTAGTGTCTGCAGGTCCCTGTGAGAAGCCTAGTGTCTGCAGGTCCCTGTGAGAAGCCTAGTGTCTGCAGGTCCCTGTGAGAAGCCTAGTGTCTGCAGGTCCCTGTGAGAAGCCTAGTGTCTGCAGGTCCCTGTGAGAAGCCTAGTGTCTGCAGGTCCCTGTGAGAAGCCTAGTGTCTGCAGGTCCCTGTGAGAAGCCTAGTGTCTGCAGGTCCCTGTGAGAAGCCTAGTGTCTGCAGGTCACTGTGAGAAGCCTAGTGTCTGCAGGTCACTGTGAGAAGCCTAGTGTCTGCAGGTCACTGTGAGAAGCCTAGTGTCTGCAGGTCACTGTGAGAAGCCTAGTGTCTGCAGGTCACTGTGAGAAGCCTAGTGTCTGCAGGTCCCTGTGAGAAGCCTAGTGTCTGCAGGTCCCTGTGAGAAGCCTAGTGTCTGCAGGTCACTGTGAGAAGCCTAGTGTCTGCAGGTCCCTGTGAGAAGCCTAGTGTCTCTAGGTCACTGTGAGAAGCCTAGTGTCTGCAGGTCACTGTGAGAAGCCCAGTGTCCGCAGGTCCCTGTGAGAAGCCCAGTGTCCGCAGGTCCCTGTGAGAAGCCCAGTGTCCGCAGGTCCCTGTGAGAAGCCTAGTGTCCGCAGGTCCCTGTGAGAAGCCCAGTGTCTGCAGGTCACTGTGAGAAGCCTAGTGTCTGCAGGTCACTGTGAGAAGCCTAGTGTCTGCAGGTCACTGTGAGAAGCCTAGTGTCTGCAGGTCCCTGTGAGAAGCCTAGTGTCTGCAGGTCCCTGTGAGAAGCCTAGTGTCTGCAGGTCCCTGTGAGAAGCCTAGTGTCTGCAGGTCCCTGTGAGAAGCCTAGTGTCTGCAGGTCACTGTGAGAAGCCTAGTGTCTGCAGGTCACTGTGAGAAGCCTAGTGTCTGCAGGTCACTGTGAGAAGCCTAGTGTCTGCAGGTCCCTGTGAGAAGCCTAGTGTCTGCAGGTCCCTGTGAGAAGCCTAGTGTCTGCAGGTCACTGTGAGAAGCCTAGTGTCTGCAGGTCCCTGTGAGAAGCCTAGTGTCTCTAGGTCACTGTGAGAAGCCTAGTGTCTCTAGGTCACTGTGAGAAGCCTATTAAAGTTAGATTGCTATAAATTTTAAAGAAAAGTAAAATTCACAACGAATGATATCATCATCATCAATGTGTTTAACAGCAGCAACAAATCTCATCGAGCGAGAACATTTTATATCAGCTAAAAGCTCAGCGGAGCCTCTAGTGGCCATATTGTGGTAACACTGGTGAATAGGTGGCAATACACATAGCATTAACCTTCCCAATGTTTTCAGTGTAAATCATAAAACTGTCAGCTCTGAAGACCAGGGCCCTATTTACTTTTTACCTAGTTTCATCATTTTGGGACAAATGTCCAAGTCTGATTGGTTGCCAAAAGCAACGCCCTCACCCTCCGCCCACCAATCTTTTATACATGACAGAGTAGGAGCTGCAAAAACACCACTTCATATGGGAATTATTATTATTACTGTAATAGGTTACCCATGAACACATGGTGCATAGTGAGCAATATGATCCTGTTGGATGCTAAGTATTGTCCTGGAGCTGTTCTACTGTTCTCTATCCCCCTCCCCAAATGGGACATTCGCGCACGTCCCCTAATAGAGTGGTATCCAGGACTGCCTTATGTAATGTGCCCTGATGCCATTAGCTCCTAGGGAATGAATAGGTGGCATTCAGATAAAAATGGCCGCCACCAGCAAGTCCATGAGATAGGCGACGTCAATGAGCAAGGTAACGCGTTTTCCTTTATAGACATGAGCAGAGATGTCCGGCAGCTGCAGTAAGCCGGTGTACACACAGGAGGGAGACTATTAGCACACAGGTCGGTCAGTCAGAGCACGAGCAGGTTTGCCCGGCGTTGATAGGAGGATGGTGCACTAGCCAGATGCTGCAAGGCCACCATGGTTTGTGTACAAGGAGGAGGCCATGTGATCGTTACTCCGGGGCCTTTTCATGAGGATCACAATGGGATCTCTAGTGACCTCATCATTTCCTTGTGGTTCAGCTGTCAGCGTAGAGTCCACCATGCTGTCACTCCTTACACTGCTCCCCCTTACATTCCAAAACTCCTACCTACGCCCCACCTCCTCTCTCTATGACCTCCCAGATTTTTCCGGCCCCACTACCAAGCTGTGCAAATGCCTGCGCCAAACCGTCAACGCTCCCCCAAATCCCATCTCTTTACCATATAGCCTACTGACACCAGGCACACCAAGTCCTGTTACTACAGCTCTGTATAAACTACAGCTCTGTATAATTGTCCCTCAGCCTTCTGTCTCGGCACTGTGATAATTTACAATTCGCTCCGACTTGCCTACCTGGATTTATGTACTAACGGTTGTCTCCGGTGCCCTACAAATAAATATTCACTATTATTATTACTACTACTACTAATACCACTACTAATAGTATCAGCTTCTGAATTTGTCACCTAAACCATTTATTTTGTCCCCAAACAGTGGAGATTGGTGAATAATCAAAAAACTGAACAGCTAGCGAACTGAATTCACTCAAAACATGAAACCACGTGGGGCGCGATTCAATGGGCATCATCGGCGGCGGTGGCTGTCAGTGCCAGGCGCCCGATGGAGCAATTCAGTTGTTGCTTCGTTCAGTCGCCAACAGCGGCTAGCACCGGCATTCCGGCTTGTCCCCGCCTGAGGCGGCAAGCATAAATGTGCGATAAGTCCTGGTTTGGGGCACCATAACCAGGACTTTAGATGGGTTTAGCCGTTACATGCGGATGAACCCGGTCTATTTAGCGCAACGAGAGATAATTAATGGTGCCCAAATACAATTCAATTGCAACATTGAGCGCCCATCAATTAGAGGGCCTTAAAAAAAACAATTGAAATCGCCTCTATGGTTCATACAATAGTAGAGTAGGGACGTGCTAGCCCGGTTACAATGTACCACACACTGTACAATCCCATGCCGATCACAGGTTTCCGACACAGATGACACCTCCAGGTCTTGTTTACAGTGCACAGATGGGCTGAACCAGGCTCAGGTCCAAATGGGGAGAACACCACAGGTCGTTGTGAGAAGAACAGCAAGCACCACACACAGTGTACCGCCTGGTCCTAACATATATACCCTAAGCCTTCCATTAATGGTTACATTTCCCTCCCTCCCACAACAGAGGCAATTATGGTGCAGAGATTGCGATATGCAAAGTGCTTTCTCATTCTTTAGTTACGCTTACTGTAATCTCTGTATGAAGCGCACACCCTAAATGTTTTGCACATTAATAAGTAGTTATGTAGATGGAAGCCAGATAACCATAAACCCCCAATAAGTTTATACTTAAAAATACATATTGTACACAAATGTTTCAGAAGATTAATAGACTAAAGCATAGGACGTGTGATAAAATGAAATCTCTCGTATCACCGGGGACCTCAGACTTCCTGTTAGAAATCTTACAGAAGAACTGATCACAGAGGCAGCTATATACCTCCTCAGATACAGACACAATCTCTCGTTATAGGATGGGAAGATTTATGTAACAAGAGGACTTATTACTGTACTCATGTGGAAGTATGGCTAGAGTACGGCAGTTATCAGCATAAACCAGACCGGTCAGATAAGAACATGAAAACGCAAGATTAGAGCATAACAAAGGCAGAAGAGCTTTGATAAAAGAGAAAAAGTTTGTAATCCCACGATTTACAGCCTTTATTAAATAGAAGTAGACAATACAACGCGTTTCGCCGCCAGAATTCGCTTTCTTACCTTTAGATCTTTCCATCCATCCAGGAGTTTGATGGCCAGTTCACTCATATCCAGCACCTGCTCCTGGCTTCTCTCACTCTCCACATCAGAAACGCCTTCTTCCTCATCCTGAGAAGGAGTCTCCACAGCAGAGGCCTCTTCCACTTTCAGGCCGTTGGCCTCCTTGGCCTCAGTTTCCGCTGCTGGTTCTTTGCTCCCCTCAGAGTCTGGATCATTCTCAGTTTTGGGGGTCAGGAGCGGCTGCTCTTCTGTGGTTGGTGGGGGAGGTGGAGCGTCTTCCTTTGGCTGCTGGTCAGTGGCCGGCGTCTCTGCCTTCCTCACTGCTTCCTTCACCTCGAGCTCGCTGGCCACATCAGACACTGCACTGTCCATGCTGTTCTCGCTAATTATCTTCAGCCTCCGCAACACCAGCTTCTTGGGGGTTTCGCCTTCCATCTCAACATTTAGCTTGGCACCGGGATCAGGGGTGTTAACAGGGGTGTTGAGCGGGGTGTGTGCCCGGGAGGTGTTTTCACTGGAGTACCCATCGCCTTCACTTAGCTGTGGAATCGCTGTTTTCGTCTGGGCCCATCGGTGAATGATGGGCAGAATCTTGCTCTCTTCCAGCATGTTTTTATTGGGGATGGGGAGCAGTTCCAAAGTTTTTATGATCTAACCAAAAGGTAGAAAGGGGGTAAGTGTTCCACACTAGAAAAATTTATACAATCTAACAAAGTCTGAGGCAAATAACTATAAACACTACATCCAGTCTTCCATCTTATACACTCAGGCCAACTGAGGAAGGTGTCAGTGCCAGGGCTAAACCACAGTGGCAGAAGGCAACTGTGGAGGGCGTCAGTGACAGGCCCAGAGCACGGTGGCAGAAGGCAACTTCGGAGGGCGTCAGTACCAGGCCATTGTGGCAGAAGACAAATGAGGAGGGGTGTCAGTACCTGGCCTAGAAGACTGTGGCAGAAGACAAGTGAAAGGACTGACTGCAGAAATCACAGACACACATTCAGGTGACAAGAAAATCACTTTGTCAAGGGGGTTTCCTCCACTCTCTAGCTTATTAGGCAATATGACAATAGAGGTAGAGTGAAGGCAGCAACCAACTCTGTGAGATAGGCTGGACGTCCGGTCTTACGGAGAGGGATGTTACAGTCACACTTCCCCTAGTGTCCAGCTCCACTTAGCCCTGTGTCACAGCTGACCTGAGCCTAGTGTCCTGCTCCACTTAGCACCGTGTCACAGCTGACCTGAGCCTAGTGTCCTGCTCCACTTAGCCCTGTGTCACAGCTGACCTGAGCCTAGTGTCCTGTTCCACTTAGCCCTGTGTCACAGCTGACCTGAGCCTAGTGTCCTGTTCCACTTAGCCCTGTGTCACAGCTGACCTGAGCCTAGAGTCCTGTTCCACTTAGCCCTGTGTCACAGCTGACCTGAGCCTAGTGTCCCTGTGTCACAGCTGACCTGAGCCTAGTGTCCCTGTTCCACTTAGCCCTGTGTCACAGCTGACCTGAGCCTAGTGTCCTGTTCCACTGAAACAGGTGTCACAGCTGACCTGAGCCTAGTGTCCCTGTTCCAATTAGCCCCTGTGTCACAGCTGACCTGAGCCCAGTGTCCTGTTCCACTTAGCCCTGTGTCACAGCTGACCTGAGCCTAGTGTCCTGTTCCACTGAGCCAGGTGTCACAGCTGACCTGAGCCTAGTGTCCTGTTCCACTGAAACAGGTGTCACAGCTGACCTGAGCCTAGTGTCCTGTTCCACTTAGCACTGTGTCACAGCTGACCTGAGCCTAGTGTTCCTGTTCCACTTAGCCCTGTGTCACAGCTGACCTGAGCCTAGTGTCCCTGTTCCACTTAGCCCTGTGTCACAGCTGACCTGAGCCTAGTGTCCCTGTTCCACTTAGGTCAGCTGTGACACAGGGCTAAGTGGAACAGGACACTAGGCTCAGGTCAGCTGTGACACCTGGCTCAGTGGAACAGGACACTAGGCTCAGGTCAGCTGTGACACAGGGGCTGAGCCTAGTGTCCTGTTCCACTGAGCCCTGTGTCACAGCTGACCTGAGCCTAGTGTCCTGTTCCACTTAGCACTGTGTCACAGCTGACCTGAGCCTAGTGTCCTGTTCCACTGAAACAGGTGTCACAGCTGACCTGAGCCTAGTGTCCTGTTCCACTTAGCCCTGTGTCACAGCTGACCTGAGCCTAGTGTCCTGTTCCACTGAGCCAGGTGTCACAGCTGACCTGAGCCTAGTGTCCTGTTCCACTTAGCCCTGTGTCACAGCTGACCTGAGCCTAGTGTCCTGTTCCACTGAGCCAGGTGTCACAGCTGACCTGAGCCTAGTGTCCCTGTTCCACTTAGCACTGTGTCACAGCTGACCTGAGCCTAGTGTCCCTGTTCCACTTAGCCCGTGTCACAGCTGACCTGAGCCTAGTGTCCTGTTCCACTTAGCCCCTGTGTCACAGCTGACCTGAGCCTAGTGTCCTGTTCCACTTAGCCCTGTGTCACAGCTGACCTGAGCCTAGTGTCCCTGTTCCACTTAGCACTGTGTCACAGCTGACCTGAGCTTAGTGTCCTGTTCCACTTAGCCCTGTGTCACAGCTGACCTGAGCCTAGTGTCCTGTTCCACTGAGCCCGTGTCACAGCTGACCTGAGCCTAGTGTCCTGTTCCACTGAGCCCTGTGTCACAGCTGACCTGAGCCTAGTGTCCCTGTTCCACTTAACCCTGTGTCACAGCTGACCTGAGCCTAGTGTCCTGTTCCACTTAGCCCCTGTGTCACAGCTGACCTGAGCCTAGTGTCCCTGTTCCACTTAGCCCCTGTGTCACAGCTGACCTGAGCCTAGTGTCCTGTTCCACTTAGCCCTGTGTCACAGCTGACCTGAGCCTAGTGTCCCTGTTCCAGTTAGCCCTGTGTCACAGCTGACCTGAGCCTAGTGTCCCTGTTCCACTTAGCCCTGTGTCACAGCTGACCTGAGCCTAGTGTCCCTGTGTCACAGCTGACCTGAGCCTAGTGTCCCTGTTCCACTTAGCCCCTGTGTCACAGCTGACCTGAGCCTAGTGTCCTGTTCCACTTAGCCCTGTGTCACAGCTGACCTGAGCCTAGTGTCCCTGTTCCACTTAGCACTGTGTCACAGCTGACCTGAGCCTAGTGTCCCTGTTCCACTTAGCCCTGTGTCACAGCTGACCTGAGCCTAGTGTCCCTGTGTCACAGCTGACCTGAGCCTAGTGTCCCTGTTCCATTGAGTCAGGTGTCACAGCTGACCTGAGCCTAGTGTCCCTGTTCCACTTAGCCCTGTGTCACAGCTGACCTGAGCCTAGTGTCCCTGTTCCAGTTAGCCCTGTGTCACAGCTGACCTGAGCCTAGTGTCCCTGTTCCACTTAGCACTGTGTCACAGCTGACCTGAGCCTAGTGTCCCTGTTCCACTTAGCCCTGTGTCACAGCTGACCTGAGCCTAGTGTTCCTGTTCCACTTAGCCCTGTGTCACAGCTGACCTGAGCCTAGTGTCCCTGTTCCACTTAGCCCTGTGTCACAGCTGACCTGAGCCTAGTGTCCCTGTTCCACTTAGGTCAGCTGTGACACAGGGCTAAGTGGAACAGGACACTAGGCTCAGGTCAGCTGTGACACCTGGCTCAGTGGAACAGGACACTAGGCTCAGGTCAGCTGTGACACAGGGGCTGAGCCTAGTGTCCTGTTCCACTGAGCCCTGTGTCACAGCTGACCTGAGCCTAGTGTCCTGTTCCACTTAGCACTGTGTCACAGCTGACCTGAGCCTAGTGTCCTGTTCCACTGAAACAGGTGTCACAGCTGACCTGAGCCTAGTGTCCTGTTCCACTTAGCCCTGTGTCACAGCTGACCTGAGCCTAGTGTCCTGTTCCACTGAGCCAGGTGTCACAGCTGACCTGAGCCTAGTGTCCTGTTCCACTTAGCCCTGTGTCACAGCTGACCTGAGCCTAGTGTCCTGTTCCACTGAGCCAGGTGTCACAGCTGACCTGAGCCTAGTGTCCCTGTTCCACTTAGCACTGTGTCACAGCTGACCTGAGCCTAGTGTCCCTGTTCCACTTAGCCCGTGTCACAGCTGACCTGAGCCTAGTGTCCTGTTCCACTTAGCCCCTGTGTCACAGCTGACCTGAGCCGAGTGTCCTGTTCCACTTAGCCCTGTGTCACAGCTGACCTGAGCCTAGTGTCCCTGTTCCACTTAGCACTGTGTCACAGCTGACCTGAGCTTAGTGTCCTGTTCCACTTAGCCCTGTGTCACAGCTGACCTGAGCCTAGTGTCCTGTTCCACTGAGCCCGTGTAACAGCTGACCTGAGCCTAGTGTCCTGTTCCACTGAGCCCTGTGTCACAGCTGACCTGAGCCTAGTGTCCCTGTTCCACTTAGCCCTGTGTCACAGCTGACCTGAGCCTAGTGTCCTGTTCCATTTAGCCCCTGTGTCACAGCTGACCTGAGCCTAGTGTCCCTGTTCCACTTAGCCCGTGTCACAGCTGACCTGAGCCTAGTGTCCTGTTCCACTTAGCCCTGTGTCACAGCTGACCTGAGCCTAGTGTCCCTGTTCCAGTTAGCCCTGTGTCACAGCTGACCTGAGCCTAGTGTCCCTGTTCCACTTAGCCCTGTGTCACAGCTGACCTGAGCCTAGTGTCCCTGTGTCACAGCTGACCTGAGCCTAGTGTCCCTGTTCCACTTAGCCCCTGTGTCACAGCTGACCTGAGCCTAGTGTCCCTGTTCCATTGAGTCAGGTGTCACAGCTGACCTGAGCCTAGTGTCCCTGTTCCAGTTAGCCCTGTGTCACAGCTGACCTGAGCCTAGTGTCCCTGTTCCACTTAGCACTGTGTCACAGCTGACCTGAGCCTAGTGTCCCTGTTCCACTTAGCCCTGTGTCACAGCTGACCTGAGCCTAGTGTCCCTGTGTCACAGCTGACCTGAGCCTAGTGTCCCTGTTCCATTGAGTCAGGTGTCACAGCTGACCTGAGCCTAGTGTCCCTGTTCCACTTAGCCCTGTGTCACAGCTGACCTGAGCCTAGTGTTCTGTTCCACTTAGCCCTGTGTCACAGCTGACCTGAGCCTAGTGTCCCTGTTCCACTTAGCACTGTGTCACAGCTGACCTGAGCCTAGTGTCCCTGTTCCACTTAGCCCTGTGTCACAGCTGACCTGAGCCTAGTGTCCCTGTGTCACAGCTGACCTGAGCCTAGTGTCCCTGTTCCATTGAGTCAGGTGTCACAGCTGACCTGAGCCTAGTGTCCCTGTTCCACTTAGCCCTGTGTCACAGCTGACCTGAGCCTAGTGTCCCTGTTCCATTGAGTCAGCTGTCACAAAAGTTTCCTTTCGTGAAAATAATCATTTGAAATTTGATTTTGCAGCTGGAATCAGTAAGTTAGCCCTCGATAAATGAGATGTTGCCCTGAAAAAAAATGTTAGTTGTATCTAGTTCAACCATTCTTGTGAAGTAAGATTAGACACCAACTACCATCAATACACAAGACTGTTCTATATGAGAGTGACAGTAAGATGGTTTCCTAAGGTCATCCAGGTAACGGGGGAGACAGATTACGGACCTCTAGCTGCAGCTTGATGCTATTACTGGTGTTCCCCCGGTTGTCTCCAAGTTCAGCCATCCAGATCCACAGCAGGGAGAGTCCGTGACATTCCAGGAAAGACTTCAGACAGGACTGGGACTGTGTGTTCTATGGACAGGACACATACATACATGTACATATGTTACACAGCACTATACAGTCACCTGTGTACCCAGCCGGAGAACATAAATGATGGCTTCAACAAATGCAAACCAGCCATTACTAAATAATCCATTTAGCGGGAAGGTGTCTGTCAGTCAAGTGTGTCCATAGTCTTCAGGATCCCTGTAACACAGGCAGCAATGCCATAAGGCCCACAAGGGCACTGCGGTGCCCACGGAGCGGCCAATGGGGGCAAGTTACATAAGGGCACTGCGGTGCCCATGGAGCGGCCAATGGGGGCAAGTTACATAAGGGCACTGCGGTGCCCACGGAGCGGCCAATGGGGGCAAGTTACATAAGGGCACTGCGGTGCCCATGGAGTGGCCAATGGGGGCAAGTTACATAAAGACAAGCGGTGCCCACGGAGCACCAATGGGGGCAAGTTACAAAAGGGCACTGCGGTGCCCACAGAGCACCAATGGGGGCAAGTTACAAAAGGGCACTGCGGTGCCCACAGAGGACCAATGGGGACAAGTTACGTAAGGGCACTGTGGCGCCCACGGAGCACCAATGGGGGCAAGTTACATAAGGGCACTGCGGTGCCCACGGAGTGGCCAATGGGAGCAAGTTACATAATGGCACTGCGGTGCCCACAGAGCGCCAATTGCGGCAAGTTACATAAGGGCACTGCGGTGCCCACGGAGCGCCAATGGGGGCAAGTTACATAAGGGTACTGCGGTGCCCATGGAGCACCAATGGGGGCAAGTTACAACACGTTACTCAGAGGGGGCTAACGACATACACAAGTTCTGTAAGGTCCCGCAAGGCAGCTAATTGAAGCAAATCCTCCACTACAGTAATTAACGTGGAAACAATAACTTCTAGTCAGCTCTAAACACGTAATACAAGTCAGGAATAGGAAACTGTTTTCCATCAGGTAGGGTACACCTCAGTTGCACTTATGTAAAACGTGGCGTTTGTATGTACTTACCACATGTGCGCTGATTTACGGAAGAATTAACAATTCTCAGGGAAATTCTGGGTAATATAGTGGCGGGATTTTAAGAAACAAATGTTAATAAAGGAGTGTTATGGTAAAACTTACCCTTGTTAACGCGCTCCCTTTGAAGTCCATAGGGTCCACAGGAAGACAATGGAGTCTAGGTGGGACTTGGAGGACCAGACACCAACAGCAAAGCTTTTCTATCCCAGTATGCTCCGGTCCTTCCCCCTATACCACGCCCACAGCCTGAGGGCAACTCTGTTTTGTTAACAAGCCCAAGGCAGGAGCAGGATAGGAGAGAAGGAATACTGGTACACTGAGGAATCACACTCTCACACAGAGAAGGAAACAAGTGACCAATAGAAGATGCCCATAGAAGCCAGGAGCATCAGGGCGGGTGTCCTGTGGACCCTATGGACTTCTAAGAGCGTTAATAAGGGTACGTTTCACCATAACTCCTTTTCTTCTTCAGGGTCCATAGGGCTCCACAGGGAGACAATAGGGATGTCCCAAAGTAGTTGTTCAAGTACGGGGACGCTCCTGTGCTGAGAGGAGAACCTGGTGCCCGAAGGAAACATCCCGAGAGGCAAATGTATCAAAAACATAAAACCTAAGAAAGGTGTGGACAGAAAACCACGTAGCCTTGCATATATGTTCAGCTGAGGCGCCACGCCGGGCGGCCCACGAGGGGCCCACAGAGAGAGTAGAATGAGCAGATACTGTAGCCAGCACAGGAAGGCCTGTCTGCGTGTAAGCCTGTGATATAGCCATGCGAAGCCATCTGGCCAGAGTCTGGTGTTAGCTGGTCATCCCTTCTTATGGAATCCATATAGGATGAAGAGTGTCAGATTTCCTGACGGAACTAGTACATTCCACGTAGATCTTCAGAGCTTGGGCCACATCTAAAGAAGCCTCACCAGCCGAGAGGTCTGTTGATTGAAAGGCAGAAACTACAATTTCCTCATTAAGGTGGAAAAAAGAGACCACCTTGGGAAGGAAGCCCAGGCGCTTTCTAAGAACAGCCCTATCCTGATGAAAGATTAAAAAGGGGGAGCAACATGAAAGCGCCCTTAAATCCGATACAATACGGGCAGATGCTATAGCCAGAAGTAAGTATTCTCAGTGAGCCACTTGACATCCACTGATTACAGGAGTTCAAATGGAGGTTCCTGAAGTGCATGGAGAAGCACTGACAAACCCCACGGAGGCACAGGAGGGACAAAGGGAGGTTGTATACGTAGAACACTTTGTAGGAAGGTGTGAACATCCGGTAGAGGAGCAATTCTGCACTGAAACCAGATGGACAGAGCAGAGACGTGCACTTTCAGAGATGCTAGGCGGAGTCCAAGTTCAAATTCTGCCTGAAAAAAGGCAAGTATTCTAGAAACCTTAAAAACTTGAGGGTCATAGTTTCTTGAAGCACACCACTGGAAATATGTATGCCATATCCGGTGATCAATTCTTGCCGAGGCCGGTTTACGTGCTCTGAGCATGGTCTGGACCACAGAGCTAGAAAATCCCTTAGCCCTTAGGAGGGATGTCTCAAGAGCCAAGCCGTTAAAGACAGGCGGGCCAGGTCCAGATGTAGACAGGGATCCTGAGACAACAGGTCTAGTCGTAGAGGAAGTTGAAGAGGAACATCTATGGATAGGCTTTGAAGATCGGAGTACCAATGGCGCCTGGGCCAAGCCGGAGTTAGCAACAGGACTGTGCCCCCTTCCTGTTTGAACTTCTGAAGAACCCGAGGAAGAATGGATACTGGAGGGAAGAGGTACGCCAAATGGAAGGTTCACCTCAAAGATAATGCGTCAATCAAGGCTGCGTTGGGGTCCCTTGTCCTGGCTCCATGCACTGGAAGCTTGTAGTTGTGTCTTGAGGCCATGAGGTCCACATCCGGTAGACCCCATTTGTCCACCAGTTGAAAGACATCTGGATATAAAGACCACTCTCCTGCATGCATGTCGTGATGGCTGAGGAAATCCGCTTCCAAATTTAGAATTCCTGGGATGAACACTGCGGAGATGGCGTTTGGCTCATATGAGAATGCGGGACACTTCTGCCATCGATGTCCAACTTAGAATGCCTCCTTGGTGATTGAGGTAGGCCACTGCCGTGGCGTTGTCGGACTGTACTTGCACTGGCCTGCCCTGAAGAATATCCTGAGCCAGAGTGAGAGCTCTGTAGATGGCTCGGAGTTCCAGGAAGTTGATTGATAAGACCGCCTCGGCTGGAGTCCAGCGGCCTTGGAAGGAGTGCTGGCCGGTCACTGCGCCTCACCCACAGAGGCTTGCGTCCGGGGTGAGGAGTGCCCAGTCCGGGATTCAAAAAGGGCATCCCTTGTCTAAGTGGGACGTCTGTAGCCACCAGGCTAGGGACAGGCGAACCTCAGGTGTTGTAGGGCCCTGGATTGAAACTGAGCAAACTCCACCATGTCGAAGGTGGACACCATGGATCCCAGGGTCTGCATTGCAGAGTGAATTGACACTGTGACTGTGTAGTAGTTTGCGCACCCGGTGTTGTAATACCGAGATTTTGTCTGCTGTTCGAAGATTCTCTGAACCAGAGAGTCTGGGAGGGCTACCAGATGTACCATTCGTGGATAAGGTGTCAAAGAAGACTTTTTCCAGTTGATCAGCCAACCGTGCATTTGTAGAAAGGCAATGGTTACCTGCAGATGGCAGTTAAGAATTTTCGGGGAGCTGGCCAACAGCAAGAGATAGTCTAAATATGGGAGCAGTCTGATCCCTTAACGACGAAGATAGGCCGACATAACTGCCATGATCTTGGTAAAGACCTGAGGCGCTGTTGAAAGGCCAAAGGACAGAGCCTGAATTTGGTAATGTTGCTGTAGTATAGAAAACTGGAGATATTGTGGATGAGAAGGCGCTATAGGTACATGTAGGTAAGCCTCCTGAATGTCCTGAGACAGCATAAAGTCTCCAGGCTCCATACGAAACCTGGGTACCCTGATCAACTTGTTTAGATATTTGAGGTTGAGGATAGGCCGAAGAGACTCGTTGGGCTTCTGAACTAGAAAAGGGTAGAATAACAGCCCTTCCCTCGCTATGAGAAGGGGACCGGACTTATTACTCCTGAGAGCAGTAAGGACTGAACGGCCTTTTTGAGCAGCAGGGCCTTGCTTTGGTCTGATGGAGGTCCTGTGCAAAAGAACTGCTGGGGGGGTCGCCTCAGGAAGGAGAGGGCATATCCGTGGGAGACCACTTCTCTTATACAGGCGTCTGATGCGGTGTGACGCCAGAACTGGGTAAATTGAAGAAGTCAGCCTCTCACCCTGGGAGCCCCCAGGGAGAGGCCCATCCCATTAGGCTGAAGGCGTGTTCTCAGATTTGGTAGGTGGATGTCTAGTAGCCCAGGTCTTTTTGGTCCTAGGCTTGGAGGTCTTAGTTGCTGCCTGATGCCTTGGAAAGGACTAACCTTTAGCTATTCCTTGAGGACAAAAGGACCGAAAGGATGATATCCGAGGCTTTGCATTATATGCAGAGGGCAGGAACCCGGTCTTGAGGGCTGCCAAGGTAGTCACAATTTCGTCTAAATTCTGTGCCAAACAGGATATCCCCAGATTAATTCAGAATCTGATAGCTGGGTGGACTGGGAAGATAATAGCACTCTTAGTAGGTTTACTAGGTAAGAGTCTCTCCTTTTGCAGCATTTGATGAAAGGCTGTAGAGCAGGCACGTCAAACATGCGGCCCGAATAAACATTTTCTGCGGCCCTAGAGTGTGGGCTCACATCTGCATAAGGAGCACTACTAAGGACATTACAGGGGGCACAACATAAGGAGCACTGCATAATGGGCACAAACTCAGGGGACACTGCAAAAGGGTCTCTAATACAGGGTGGAATTGCATAAGGGGCACTGCATTGGGTTTTATTAATAAACCTTTCAAAATTGCATATAAGATTTTCTTCTGTTTGTTGCGGCCCACACACTCGTAGACGTTGAATATTCGGCCCGGTTGGTATTTTGAGTTTGACATGCCTGCTGTAGAGGTATCTGCCAGACTCTGCACTGAGGTAGAAAGTACGTCTACCCATGGGGGAGGCAAAGGAGTTGGAGGGAGTACCTGCTGTGGCCATCTCATAGAGGGAGCTACCACAGGCACCGTTAGGTGGTCCGCAAATTTTGACAGCACCTATGAAAAAGTAGCCTGGGGGGGGGGGGTCCTGTGGAGAGGACACTGGAGCTAATGGGCCCGGGGCAGTATAACAAGATGCACAAAGACCATCCTCTGAAGCTGAGCAGGACTTATAAGACACCAGATTGGGAGCAGCAGGCTGCTTGTTATTCTTGCCTCTGCCAGACATAGCTGCAAGGATAATGTAACACACAATATGTGAGCAACCAAGATGTATGTGTAATATGGCACAGTGTAGTACGCAACAGCGATATATAGCATGTGATAACCCTCACAAATATAGGGAGATGTGAGGTACAATGAACCCCCTTATACCTTAGTATGCCAGGGATATAGTAGAAGAAAGGGAAAGGTATAAGCTGACAGTAATAGCACAAGTCACATACAATGCAGAATATGCAATATAACTGCAATGGGCACTAAAATCAACTACACAGACTGCAGTGGCTGGTAGGATATAGCACTGTATAACCTGGCCCTTGGGAGAGGTATACAAGGAGAAAATGGCTGCCGTGAGTCGCAGAGGGTGAGGGAGAAGCAGCTTAGGGATTAGCAAGACCGCAGTGGAATGGCGCCCTGAGCTGGGGGAGGGTCTGCAGGGAGAGTGCCTTCTCCCCTATGCCGACATTAACCACAGGGTCCCCTGGCTTTAAATGTGCCCTGCGCCAGTGCTAGTAATGTCCTGGTGGTCTAGCGGAGTCCTGGATGAACCAGTGTCTCCTGGGGCAAGACTGCGCATAGACGCAGGTCCTCACCAACGGGATCTGCCTTACCTGTCCCCTTGAGTCCCAACTGCAGCAGGGGTCCGGGAAGCCTTGCTAGCTAGGCCCCCTCAGAGCTCCGCCGGGAGTACCTAGCCTAGGGCTGGTGTGTCAGCGCCGCAGAGGGGCGATGGAGCAGCAGTGCAGACGTACAAAGGACTCTCTCGTGCTGCTGCTCAGTAGTAAAATAAATGAAAATAAAAGTAAATGATAAAAATAAGCTTAATGCAGCCCCACTGGTAAAACGGTGATCCAGCTCCTGCCGGGCACCAACGAAACAGAGTTGCCCTCAGGCTGTGGGCGGGGTATAGGAGGAAGGACCCGAAGCATCCTGGGATTGAAAAGCTTTGCTGTTGGTGTCCGGTCCTTTAAGTCCCCCCTACACCCCATTGTCTCCCTGTGGAGCCCTATGGACCCTGAAGAAGAAAAATTTCATTTTTAAAAATTCTGCCAACAATTAATTTCCTACTAATAAATAAATTTTTCCGTAATATTTTGGCAACTGTATCTAATATAATAAATATCCCCTACTGTGTTCCAGGCTCCAACCCTCAGTGGCTGAGAAGTCCCCCTCCCCCCCAATCCTGGCTGTCGTCCGCTGTCCTTACCCTTATCAGTTTCATACAGGTGAGCTTCTGCTCCAACGTCTCGATTCGGACCATGAGCCGAGATAAGCTGAGCACCTGGTTCTTATCCGACAGCCCTTCCCCGTTCTCCAGCAGCGCCTCCAGCTCGCCATCCACCTACAGCATCGCAGGGAGAAGACCATCACCAGTTACAGCAGGTTCTAAGGACATGGCTCAGCTACATGGCCTACACTCAGATATTCATTATTATGCAGTCTGTGATTTAGACATGTCACTGGCTCCTAGTACATGGACAGACTCAATATTAATTCATCCCACAACTTGGCTGCATGAACGGTGTGAGGGCAAATGGTAGTGGTACTAAAGGGGGGCAATCGCCTTAGCCAGACCCATTGGCAAACGTGTTACCCCTAATGTCTCTCTCTGAGCCCCTAGACAGAGGGAGGTGTGTTGCCCCCTCTTACAGTAATTTGGTAACATAACAGTGGACAGAACTGCAGTGACCACGGGACTCACAGAATCCTTCTTGCGGGATCTTTCCTTCTTCATCTTGCCCCCGGCTGCTCGAACGCTGACGCGGTTTTCCCCGCCAAGGTAACCCCGGCAATTGGCAGAGCCACAGAAGCATTTCTGAGCCTCTTTGCTGTGAATTAGTATAGAGACAGGGGAAATGAGCGCATTTTAAGAGGGGATCATTTATTAGTGAGAACGCTTCTAAATGAAAAGGAAAACTCCACTTGCATAAATACAGAATCCACGGTTTATGAGTGAAGGCCCCCATACATCAGAGACTGATTGCAGCAATCGTGCAATTTACAATCGATTGTGTATAAAAATCTTTCCCTTTTTCAATCGATTGCAAATTGCACGATTGCTGCAATCAATCTCTGATGTATGGGGGCCTTAAGTTGTAATTACAAGAACTAACAAAGAAACCGCTACCATTATCTTATCTTACGTTACAATTCCTCGCTATTCCCCGGAGGACAAATCACTGTTGTTAACGAGAATGCAAGTATGGGGGAGTGCGGCGACAGGACGCGGAGCAGCCGCGAGCTGGCAGACTACGCAAGGCATGAAGTCCACCAACTGGTCTTACCCGTATCTCTGGAACTGGTAATCAAAGGTCAGCTCTGCGCCTCCAGGAACCAATCGGGTGGTAAAAAATCCCACCCTTACCTGGCCATTCACCGTCCACTGCAGGAGACAAACACACCGGCGTTATACAGGACCCCGTTATTACCGCCAGGAGGGGACCACAAGGTTCAGGAGACCCTACAATCACCAAACTATGCCCAGTGGGAAAACAAAATATAATCTAATACTACAAAGAGAATAAGAGAATTCAGGGGGGGATTCCTCACCTTCTGGGTCTCACAGTTGGGGTCACAGCTGTGATTCATGAAACGAGAGCAGTTGCCCTTCTGGGTGGCATCAATAATCTGTAACAGGACAATAGTGACAGGTAATATAAGTGCGTGTATAAGCTACAGGCATAGGGGGCAGACGCTCGGTCGGCAGGTGGCATCGTGTCCGGTCACCTGATGAACATCAGCCATGAAGTGCCAATGTATAGAGCAGATTTTTTCAACCACTGTGTCGCGAGTGGTTGCCAAGTGTGCCATGGCGGCCAGCTCAGCGCGGTTGTCAAGTGTGCCATGGCGGCCAGCTCAGCGCGGTTGTCAAGTGTGCCATGGCGGCCAGCTCAGCGCGGTTGTCAAGTGTGCCATGGCAGCCAGCTATTCCTGCGGAGGCCAATGTGTGTGTTTTATTCCTGCGGAGGCCAATGCAGTGTGTTTTATTCCTGCGGAGACCAATGCAGTGTGTTTTATTCCTGCGGAGGCCAATGCAGTGTGTTTTATTCCTGCGGAGGCCAATGTAGTGTGTATTCTTTAATGTGGGAGCCAATGTGAATGTGTATAGTGTGTTGCGTGCCTCGAGTTGAAAATCACAGATATAGAGTATACGGTCTGCGAGCGGTATGTAGCCAGCCAGTCCCGGCACAGTGAGCTCAGTACATACGCACATAAAACATCTACAATAACAGTATAGACGCGGTCACACATTGCACGTGTGCCCAGCATGTCGCCCACTTCTCCATCCCCAAGAACCGCCCTGGAAAAGTTATCTCCATGCTTAGCTGAAACTACATGGGTGAGAAACTGAGGAGTCTCGTCAACGTCTAGGATCTGCCCTGTACGCTATTAGAGTGAGGGGATGTTGGACGCTTTGCTGCGCCCCCATCAGAGTTGTGAATGTTTTTACTGTACTGGTAGTAATGCGTCTGGAATGTGCGAGATGTGACCTGTTAAAAGGTCTCTCTCTAAGGTGGTCAATAAAACAAGACCTTTACTGCGTGTGGTGGGAGGGGGGGGGACACAAAGCAGGGAGCTCCTCCCCTTACATGCGCCCCCCGCTGCTTCTTTACTCTCCTTAAACAATCAAAGATCACATTTTGCATTAATGCTCCCAATCTGCGAGGAATGTTTCCCATCTGCCCCAGGGCCATCTCTACCTATAGGCTAAATGGGCAGTTGCCCAAGGGCCCCAGGATTCCAAGGGCCCGTGGCCGATAGTACCCCTACCCCCCATTGCATAGCTGCCACCGCTGATAGTCCTGCATGGGGAGGAGGTAGAGGCGGGTACGGCTCAGCGGGGGAAAGAGCGGCGGTGCACTGTACCGAGGCCCACTATGGTGCAGGGGCCCATAGCAGCCGCTGCACCTCCGCTAGTGTCCTCCGGGTCCCAAGTGTAGGGCAAACCGCAGTGAGCGCGGTCTGCCTTACACAGTTTACAAACACACAGCCACCAGTGGCGGCTGTGTGCTTGTTATAGCAGCCAGTGAGACTCAGACAGACTCTCATTGGCTGCTGCATCATCCACGGAGGGAGCCAGCTGGAGCTCACTCATCAGCAGAGTAAGAGCAGGCCCGGAAGAGTGGACAGCAGCGGTCGTAGGTAAGTTGCTTTTTTTTTTGTGTGTGCATGTAAGGGAGCATGGGGAGTCGCAGAGCATAGGTGGGGCTACTTGGGGCACTCTATAGGGGGGTGCTACTGGGGGCACTGTATGGGGATGGTGGCCGCTACTGGGGCATAGTATCATGGGAGGCACTACTAGGAGCACTGTATAGGGGGCCGCTACTGGGGGCACCGTGTGGTAAGGGTGGCCGCTACTGGGGGCACTGTATGGAGGGGACCACTACTGGGGGCAATGCATAGGGAGGATTATTACTGGGGACACTGCATAGGGGGGATTACTACTGGGGACTCTGCATAGGGGGGACTACTACTGGGGGACACTGCATAGGGGGGACTACTACTGGGGGACACTGCATAGGGGGGACTACTACTGGGGGACACTGCATAGGGGGGACTACTACTGGGGGACACTGCATAGGGGGGACTACTACTGGGGGACACTGCATAGGGGGGACTACTACTGGGGGACACTGCATAGGGGGGACTACTACTGGGGGACACTGCATAGGGGGGACTACTACTGGGGGACACTGCATAGGGGGGACTACTACCGGGGAAAACTGCATAGGGGGGACTACTACCGGGGAAAACTGCATAGGGGGGACTACTACCGGGGACAACTGCATAGGGGGGACTACTACCGGGGACACTGCATAGGGGGGACTACTACCGGGGACACTGCATAGGGGGGACTACTACCGGGGACACTGCATAGGGGGGACTACTACCGGGGACACTGCATAGGGGGGACTACTACCGGGGACACTGCATAGGGGGGACTACTACCGGGGACACTGCATAGGGGGGACTACTACCGGGGACACTGCATAGGGGGGACTACTACCGGGGACACTGCATAGGGGGGACTACTACCGGGGACACTGCATAGGGGGGACTACTACCGGGGACACTGCATAGGGGGGACTACTACCGGGGACACTGCATAGGGGGGACTACTACCGGGGACACTGCATAGGGGGGACTACTACCGGGGACACTGCATAGGGGGGACTACTACCGGGGACACTGCATAGGGGGGACTACTACCGGGGACACTGCATAGGGGGGACTACTACTGGGGACACTGCATAGGGGGGACTACTACTGGGGACACTGCATAGGGGGGACTACTACTGGGGACACTGCATAGGGGGGACTACTACTGGGGACACTGCATAGGGGGGACTACTACTGGGGACACTGCATAGGGGGGACTACTACTGGGGACACTGCATAGGGGGGACTACTACTGGGGACACTGCATAGGGGGGACTACTACTGGGGACACTGCATAGGGGGGACTACTACTGGGGACACTGCATAGGGGGGACTACTACTGGGGACACTGCATAGGGGGGACTACTACTGGGGGCACTGCGGAGGGGGGACCACTTCTGGGGACACTGTATAAGGGGCACTACTGGGGGCACTGGATAGGAAATCTGTTGTACGGTACATGTTCAGGCTGTGACTTGTGTTTTTTTCCTGTAGATGACTTCTGTTTTTCTGCCGAAAGCCAACACCCCCCCCTCCCCGGCACAGTCTCCACCGATAGCATCCCATCCCTGGCAGAGGATTGTTTAATAGGGGCCCCAGTGCATTGCTTTGCCCAGGGGCCTGCACTGCTGTTAAGACAGCCCTGATCTGCCCTACTCCTCCCATCGGATGCTGCACATTTTATTAAATACCCAGAGAAGAACCCTGCCGTTATTCAGATGCAGTCCCTGCTTCATTGCTTTCTACAGCAGAGATCTTCAGATGGGAATATGCAGACGGTATTTCTGGTTTATTTGCCGGTTAGCTCGGTGCTGCCCCCTGCTGGCGTCTCATCTCACCTCATCATTCTTCAGTGCCATGAAATAGTAGTGGATGTTCTTGTTGCGAGCGTACTCCTTCACTCGGGATTTAAACTCCTTATGGTCCAGGACCTCTCCGCAATACTCCAGTACAAATGTATTCCTAAGGGGAAGCGGAATCCAATCAGAGGGAATTAGACAGAAGAAGAAAATAAATGAAGAATGGACGGAACGCCAGGTCTATGACACCCTTGCCCGCCCCCCGTTCCGGTGGCTATGCTGCACAGTAAGGTTCCGTTGTAGCCTAGTGACAGACTGGATCTCTGTCATATTAAATAGCGATTTATGCCAGTGGCCCCAAACGGTCTATTCATTCTCAGGACTTTTCCTTCTACTAGAAGTTGTGTTTTGCAGCAAAAGTGCTTTATTGCCGGAAGACGGACCGCTCTCCCTCAACAATGGGATTGTCTAGCGAAGTACAAACCGTGTAACTAAACTAACACAAAACTTTATCTATCGTGGGAACCAACCGAAAACCAGCCTTGGTATCAGAGACTGGGGCTACAGGTTAAAGGGGATCCCAACAGCATCTGCCGAAAGAGTCTCCAAACAAACATCATAATACGACATATACTGTTACATGAAAAAGTATAGATCTGTCTGTCAGAGCGCCCCACTGGCAAGAGCAGGTTCTTGTCCTGGCACCTGGATGTAAGCTACGCAGCAGGAGATGGCATCAACAGAGGTCGGGATAGGACAGGAGATATGGATCCATGTGCATGCAAGATTACTTCCATTGGGGGGGGGGGGGAATGCGAAATAGCTTACTGTATATACTCGAGTATAAGCCAAGTTTTTCAGCACATTTTTTGTGCTGAAAAAGCACCCCCTCGGCTTATACTCGAGTCATGCCCGCATGGTACGCTGCTGAGTAGCGTACCATGCGGGCCGCGGTGCAGACTGTTTCACTGTGACACCGCGTGTGTAGCGCTGACCGGACGGAGTTCGGTCAGCGCTACACACTGCTAAACACACAGCCGCCGGAGCCGGCAGCTATGTGTTTAGTGTAATCAGTCTGTCAGACTCTCAGCGGCTACTGCTGCTCCCACTGCGGGAGCCATCTTCCGGCTTCCGCAGTGGGTAATGGGAGAGACGTCGTCATGACGACGTCTCTCCCATTATGCAAAGCGGCGGAGGAGCCTGTAGCAGCGTCGGGACCAGGAGCGGGGTTACAGGTAAGTGTTTTGTTTTTTTTTACATTTCTTTCTACTGGGGGGGCTACTACCGGGGGGTACTACCAGGGGGGGATATCGCTGCTGGGGGCACTACCAGAGGGGGGGATTAATAATGGGGGAACTTCCAGGGGGGGGATGTTGCTACTGGGGGCACTACCAGGGGGGGGGATTAATACTGGGGGCACTACCAGGGGGGGATATTGCTACTGGGGGCACTACCAGGGGGGGTATTACTACTGGGGGCACTACCAGGGGGGGGATATTATTACTGGGGGCACTACCAGGGGGGGATTACTACCAGTAGCTGCTGCATTTCCCACCCTAGGCTTATACTCGAGTCAATAAGTTTTCCCAGTTTTTTGCGGTAAAATTAGGTACCTCGGCTTATATTCGGGTCGACTTATACTCGAGTATATACGGTAATTCACAAAAAAGCAAGAAACCGTCTATTTACGCTAACTGCAAACATACGATAATGCTGGTGTCCATTATAACTTACGGTTTAAGATCTTTGCCGGCTCGGAGACCCCAGCCCTTTTTCTCCGTCAAGATGACTTCAACATCAGCATGTTGCTTCCGCTGGAAGCGCCGGTTACAGCAGTAATCGCCATTTGGGCATCTTGAGGAGCTGGAGAAATGGGGCAGAGAGACCTTTATGGTAAAATACAGAGGGGTAATGCCACGCTAAATTACTTCTCCTAAATATTAGTAGACATTTGGTGATGTACAATCGAGGGCTCCGATGTCTGGGTGGTGTGTAAGCACATTATAGCCCCTCACACTCATGGTAATAGGCAGGCAACAACTGTTTGCACAAAGAAGAAATACAGGTGCACAACTCCAAATTACCGGTAACTGATTATATATAAATAAATACATTTTGCAGTAAATACAATAGAGGTATTTGGCATAATCTTGGCCAAGGTTATGGGCCTGCCCACCATATCCGGGTAATCTCTTGTCGGGCAGGTCCCTAACATACTAAGGCTCAAATCCAGAGCGCAGGACACCCCCAAACTAGCCCAGCTAATCCACCCCAAAGCACCACTCTAATAAGAAAAGTGAAGTGTTAAGAGCAGCCGCTGGCCGCATATAAAGCATAAAAATAAAAAAGTTAAATACACATATATATATACACATATATACATACATACACACATTATATATATATATATATATATATATATATATATATAAAGGAAACAGACAGTGAAGTATTAAAATGTGTTAAAGGAAAATGTGTTATACTGCGGTGCCCTGAAGCAGATCCTTAGTATGTTAGGGACCTGCCCGACAAGAGGTTACCCGGATATGGTGGGCAGGCCCATAAGCTTGGCCAAGATTATGCCAAATACCTCTATTGTATTTATTGCAAAATGTATTTATTTATATATAATCAGTTAATTTGGAGTTGTGCACCTGTATTTCTTCTTTGTGTATATATCAATGGTCTCCACAGGTAGCACCTCCAATTATATATATATGTCCAGAATGTGCAGTCTGAGATCTCTTTTCTTTGTAAACGACTGTTTGCAGACTGACTTGATGATCAGACGTTTTACTGGACAGATACAGAGATATAAAGGGTACTTCTAATATACAGATGTTGATGTAAGACGTGTTGGATATTTGGACTAAACGGCTTCCACTAGGGCAAAAAATTACCAGTGGTGAGAAAACGATCTGATGTATCCCGATATGCGATTCCTCTCATCCAGACATCTGTGGGATAACTTCCCATATAAGAAGCAGACTGGCTCCCGCTACAGCAGGTCCTGGGTGGGCCGGTCTGCCATTAATGCTCACAGCCGGTCTGAGGGGCTGGACACCTAGCTACCCAAGCCTGTTTCATCTGTTATGTCCACCATGAGGAGCAGAGAAGTGTCTTATGGGGGTCGGACATCTGAAGGCGGGACAGAAGGAGTGAAATCTGTGACCTCTTTCCCCCCCCGTGCCATGGAAATAAACTAATCCTGATGAGGACCTTCTCAGAGAATGGTAGAGACTTTTGGACTCCACTGGCTCAATGCAATTAGGTGCGAGCGGTGCCATGCGCTGCTGCAACGGCACGAAACGTCCGCCACGGCACATCAGCTTGTCCTGGACTCACGGATTTTTGTGCGCAGCCCTAAGGAGCTGCTTATGCGTGCGCGTAATGTACTCGCGGCATCCCCATAGGTGAGCGTGAATGCTGGCCTTCCGTCACACATGCCAGGTATTCAACAGTGTCAAATCTGGGCACTGTACCTCTTCTGAGCTTGGCCATGGAGGAACTCACCATGCCAGGCACAGCGAGAACGTGGGTATAAAGGAGAGGGCATAGATGCAGTGCTCAATCCAAAGTGGCCAAGTAACTGCAGAACAGACACCGAGCAGCAAATGAGAGAGCCCGTAGGCACCCCCAAAACAGTCTCAACTACTCCCCTGCAGAGATGAGGGTCCCGTGTCACTGCCTGCGGAGGCCGAGCCCCCCCATGCGGCTGCCTCACATACATCATGTGTCATCTCTCATTGGTCAGTGCAGTCACATGACTTAGCATATACACAGCACTGCACATCCACTACAGACGTCAGTCACAGGAAAACATGGCACTGCAGTGATATCGGTGGGTAGGTTGGAGGTTTCCAATAACGTTTTCATTTATAGATCATAAAATATGAATTACTCACCACTCAATCATGAGGAGGCGATTCAGGCAGTCCTCTCCGCAGGCCATCTCTCCCTGATGTCGTTCCTCCTTAGAGAGCAGAGGACACTCGCACTGCATCCGCTTTATGTCCCGGTGACTCTTATTCTTCTTTCTGCAGAATGGAATTCATCAAAGGGGAAAGTCTGAAGGAGCAGTTTTGAGAAGCCAGTAATCTAAATCTGCAGACTATCACTATGCATCTGTCAGGGGGGCAGAGCAATGTTCTGCAGATCCCTAGAGAGGTCAGTAAGGTAATAATCTGCAGAGTTTATCGCTATGTTCCTGTATGGGGGGGTACTTTCGGTGGAACAGTGCAATGTTCTGCAGATCCCTAGAGCGTGCAGTAATGTAATAATCTGCAGAATATATAAAAGCCAGCTTGCCTGAACACCTGGGAGAACTACTGGCTGGTGGGAGACTGCTTTGTGCTCTCAGGGAATCTAAGGAGGAGGAAATTCCATCATAAAACTGCTCCCGTCTGACATTCTCTGTACATAGAACCGGTGACCACAAGGAAATCATCAATATGGCCCCTTTGCAGAGACCCTGCTGCTTCAGCTCAGACTTCGTAGCGCCCAGTCAGTGGCTGAGATTGCCCCTCAACTTCTAGAACGGAGCAAGACATGGGCTGGCGTCTGCGATGTTACATCATCTGGAGTCTGAGGCTGCCCCGTATGTCATTCAGGGGTCTATTTACTAAGCAGTGTCAGGAGACAGAGTGAAAAGTGATAAGGTGCCAGCCAATCAGCTCCCAACTGTCATCTCACAGGCTGTGTTTGAAAAATGACAGATGGGAGCTGATTGGCTGGTACCTTATTAGTGTTCGCTCTAGTTCCGGCGCGAGGCAGGGCGCCGGAGCTAGAGAGGGCACGTTCGTGTGCGCTCCGAAGGCGCGCGACCGAGAAGGGGGCGTGGTCATCTAAAAGGGGGCGTGTCTATAAGACGCGTCCCCTTTTCGTCACTCTTGGGGGTGTGCCCGGCACTTACAGACACGCCGGGCAGCCCCTAAGTCCTGCAGACAGGGAGAATAGATGCCGGGCGCATGCGCCCGGCGTCTATTCTCCGGCGGTGACCGAGTCACCGCACATTTCTTCACCCGCGGGACACTGCGACCCGCGGGTGAAGACGGTTCCCGCAGGCTGTTAGGGCAGGGCGCTTTTTGCCTTCCAGAAAGAGGGCAGGGTGCCGCGCCCCGCTAAAACAGCCTAGCGGGAACGCTACTCATCACAGACTTATCACTTTTCACTCTGTCTCCTAATACTGCTTAGTAAAAAGACCCCTCAATCTGCTAATTAGGGGCAATCGTAAAATGCTAAAATCAAAACATGAAAAATGAGAAAATCCAGAATGTGAATACAAGTAATTACAGAGATTTGGGGAAATACACCTGTATGGATATATGAAAGATAATTCCTATATATTATAAAAGGAGAAAACGTGGTTAATAGCAAAATTGACTATTTGATTTATTTAAAGGCCACTCAAATGGATCTACTTGGGTACGTCATCCGGTGAAAATACCTTTCTTACCTTACAAATGCCATCTTGCCGTCTTACAGGCTGGAGCAGAAGGGGGTGGAGCCACCAGGTGAGAATCAATGTATTGTGACTGGGTGGTGAGAACTGACAGTGGCCCCTGATTGGATCACTGCTGCACCTGTCCAATCAGAGTCTCTTAGTGCACACTCCTCCTCGGCAGCGGTCTGCACTTTATAAAGCAGCTCCACATCCCCAGTATTATTGGGGTGATGATAAAAAAAAAAGACGACCTATTACATCAGGCATTTACTGTAAGACCGGTCTCAGGAGGGGAACATCCTCCAGACTTCCCTGGGATGAGGGCTGATTGCAGGAGTAACTCCATTTGCAGCGGGGTTCTTTAAAAGCAACTGTATGTCACATTACTTAAAAATCAATGCTAGTTTTATCATGTATGTCTTCAGAATAAGAGGGTTAGTCCCAGGAAAAACGCTTTTTCTCAAAAGTTACATAAAAATAAGCAACTATGGTGACTGTTGCATTGGCGTTTGTGGAGGTATAATTTTATTGGATGACCGATATTATTGCTACTGATCAGAGGTTCTCAAACTCGGTCCTCAGGACCCCACACAGGTCACGTTTTCTAGGTCACCCAGCAGATGCACAGGTGTATTCATTACTCACCGACACATTTTAAAAGATCTGCAGGTGGAGACAATTATGTCACTTGTGATTCTGTAAGGAGACCTGGAAAACATGCACCGTTCGGGGTCCTGAGGACCGAGTGTGAGAACCGATGCTATTCAAAATAAATTTAAGGAATATTCTCTGATTATAATCAACCATATTGTACGAAAGACAGAGAAAATTAACGTTAAAAGAATATTAGCGAGAACACTACTGTACCTTTCCGTTAAGTAAACATTCTCTTCAATCAGGTCAAAGTAGGGCGGCATCTTGCCTTGCTTGGAAAACTCCTTCCAGTGCTGCGACTCCCTAAACTCTTCCATGGAGCAAAGGGTGCCCGCCTTCCCCTGCTTTGAGACTGTAGAGTCCATCAGAATTGCCTCCATCTTCATTCTCCTCTTCTCTAGGGCTTCGGCGTCATTCTCAGAATCGCTCTCCAGCTCTTGCCTTCTCTTTTTGGGAGGTCCCCTGTCTTTTAGGTCAGCCCTGTCCCTTACCACTGGCTCTCTCTTCTCGGCCCGGGGTACATTCTCCTTCACAGAATTGCTGCTGATCTCATGAGCTTGCACAGAGCCTATCTCCCTAGGTTTATCATAGTAAGGCTTGCCGGGATGGTGTGAAAAGTCCTGCACCTGGTTATTTTCCAAACCAAAGTCATCGTAGTCGTCATTGTAAGGGTTTGTAAGAGAGTCAGCAACGTGGCCAGAGGTTTTGCCATGGGGAAATACGGGGGCTTTGTTGTGGTATCTGGAATCCCAATAACGATCGTCTTCGATGTAATTCTGGGGATGATCACCGGTACCACCGCCCTGCTGGTGTTCATAACTGCAGTACATGTAACTACTATCGGGCGGCTGGTACGTGCTACTCGGTTTTTCAAAGTCCCAAATCAGATCAGACAAGTCTTCTGTTGCCTGGAACCCATCAACTTTGGAAAAGTCTCCACCCCCTGTTGCATGACTGTAAAGCGCCCCCTGCTGTCTACTGTCTGGTCGGTCTGCTGAGTTTTGAACTGGCTGCTGGCCAGATAGGATAGGCTTAGGAGGAGGAGGAGCTGGCACTGCTGGTTCTTCTGGCTGAGTAATTGCTTTGATTGGGATTTGGGCAACAGGCTCTTGCATGTTATCTTCAGTAGAGGCATCACCCTCATTTTTATCTTCAGACGCTTCCGGGTTGCTGGTGCTGACGTCAGCATCACAAGGAGGGCGCGGAACGTCAGCATCACAAGGAGGGCGCGGAACGTCAGCATCACAAGGAGGGGGCGGAACGTCAGCATCACAAGGAGGGGGCGGAACGTCAGCATCACAAGGAGGGGGCGGAACCTCTGGTTCTGGGGAATGAACAGAAAGAGGACTTGGTACTGGAGTGATGACTTCTTCCTCATCTACTAGTATGGTATACATTGCATTGCTCTCAATGACTTCAGGGATTTCATCTTTAACTTCTTCTAATGTGTTGTCTTCAGGTAAATCTTCATCCTTCTCATCAGGGGCCTCCAGCAAAATTTGTGGGCGATCTGGGGATGGGGATAAATTTGCTTCTTCCATGGTTATTGTAGATGTTTTGGGAACTACCACAACTGACTGCAAACGGTTCCTGGGTAGCCCACTGTCGTCAGAATCGGTGTCATCTGACTCGCTTTCCTCACTTTCGCTTTCTTCAGATTCTGAATAATAAGCCCGGACAGCGCTAATGAAGTTTACCGTAGGTTTAATGATGTTAGGGATTAGTTGTGGAACATCATTTTGTATCTTCTCAGCACCACCAGCTGTTTGGTCATCAGATTTATGGAGCTCCTCCTCCTCTGCAGAAGATTCATTGTTTGCCTCTTGAATTTCCAACTGTTCACTCACACATTCCGGTGGAAGAAAAGATCTTTCTTGAAGTGCCAAGTTCTCCGGAACTGGCGGTGGCGAACCACAGATTTGCAAAGAGTTTTCTTCGTCCACAGCCGGAGATAAAGGTGGGGTTTCATCTTCCATATGGTCTAGGCTATACACAGTGATTTCATTTGTAAGACAGGAGTCTTCTCTAATAAGTAGATCATCATTTGTAGTCGTCTCTAGAACATATGGCTCCTCCACCGGTGACACAAACACACATCTTTGCACAACACCACTTGAATTTGCGGAAAGATCAGAAGACTGCATGGTTTCATAAGTCAAATCATTGTCCATAGACGCCACCATACTTAATTTCCCTGGAATCAATATGGTAATGTGGGGTGTTGGTGGAACTATAAATGAAGCATGATCTTCACCCATTTGAACTGGCTCGGAAAAGTGCAATTCATCTGTGGGAGCTTCAACGTGGTCATTGCACGAGTCCATTATGCTTGAAGCATGGAGAGGACTCGACTGTTTGGCACGGTCCTCCAGGATTTGCTGGTCTTTCGTCTCACTCTCAGAAATTGGTTCATCTTTCTGTGTAACAGAAGCAGAACATTCACCATGGGCATTTGCAGAGACATACTCTTTGCAGTGATCATACACCCCTAACCCATTAAGCTGATGTGTTGTATGAGCCTCTTCCACAACCTCCAATTTATCTGGCGTTTTAGTCAGGCTGTGAGCTGCGATAGGTGGGGAGTCTGGCTCTTCCACATTTGGTGTGTCTAAATGACAAGTGTCAGCGCATTGCGTCTCATTATGCTCTTCTGTTGGAGCATCTTCTGTAGAACTGAGGGTCAAAAAATCCCAAGTGTGTCCAGGGGAGAGATCATAATTTATTGAAGGACTTTTACTTTGGTTCTCATCGGTTGTTGTCCGAATAGAACTTTTTCTGGCAGAATCCCGACTGCTGGTAGATTCGTTTTCTGTGAGAGAGGAATGATTGGCCTTTTCAGAGCAAACACTGAAAGAAATCTGCAGATCAGCCTTCACGTGGACAGGTACGTCTCCAGACACGGCTTCTTCTCTTTTGACTATTTTCTGCTCCTCTCTGTTTATCAGCTTCTCCTCCAAATCCCATTTAGAAATCTTCGCTCCAGATTTCAGATGATCTGGTTTGGTGTCTGCTATTTTGGAGGAATTTGATTTGAAACTGGAACTTGCACCACTGTCCACTCTGGAGTGAGAAGGGCCTTGTTTAACTTCGGTTTCTTTTTGAGGAGAGCTTTTTTTGGGGCACTCTCTTTCAGAGGATCTGAGATCTTTTTCAGCTCTGCTCGGCGCTCTTCCCCTTCGATCGGAGTCGTGAGACGACTCGAATTTAGTATCCTTGTCATATTTTGAATGTGAAGAAGTCCTGGTTTCTCTGAAAGATGAGGAATGAGAGCAAGACGATGGGCGTCTGGAATCGCCTGATCTGGAATGAGTTCTTCTATGATCATCATCTGAATCCGAACTGTCTCTTGCTCTGCTGTCTGCATAGGAGCGAGAATATCTTGTCCTGTAAGGGGAACTTCTATGGTACCTTCGCTCAGACTCGTAATAATGTGAACGGTCGGTTCTGGAATATGAGGAGCTACTTTTTGGACCTCTGTCAGACCTAGACCTGGAACGTGATCTGGAATGAGACCTACTCCGTCTCCTGTCACGGTCTGACCTAGAATGCGAGTAAGAGTATTTTGAATCTCTGTCTGACTTGGAATAACTAGAATGTTTCTGATCTTTTCCAGACTTCGATCTTGATGAAGAATATTTCCCACCGTCATCACTTCTCAAACACATTGAGCTCCTTTTGGAGTCCCTTTCCCTACTTGTAGCCGTTTTTATCTCATGCGATCGGTGACTTGAGGAGGTCTGAACTGAATCTTCGTCAGACTCTGAACCAGCTACCAATGAATCCGAGTGGAAGAGTTTTGTTTTTGCACTGGGTTTCTCAGGGCTGGGATTTGATTTAATGCTTTGTAAACTGGCTGAATTCTTACCGTCTCTCCCAATATGGGAGTTCTCTTTTGACGGACTTGTCTCTGCCTTGTCAGCTACTGTTTGAGTGCTCGGACTTTCTACAACAGAAGCTATGGAGCGCTCTTTACTGTCCTTTTTGCCAGTTCTCTGTGTGTCAGAAGGCGATAACGACCGATCCTTTGAGAATGAAATACACGTAGGCGCTTTCTCGGGGGATGGTGGCACAGCCAAGTTGGTGGCAGATGATGCTACTTCAGGTTCCAGAGAAGACTTCGTGTTTTCCAATGGTGACGCTTGTGCGGAGGCCAAAGGGGATGTAGACACTGCTAATGGAACTGTAGGTGGTGGAGGAGGCGGCGGCGGTGGTTGTGGTGCTGATAGCTTGCTTGTAACACTAAGAAGATGTTTTTTTAAATGAATTTTTCCAAGTTCAACCTTGAGTTTTGTAGGTGAAACCTCCATAGCGGCCCCGGTGGATTCGGCAAAGTCCATCTTGAGCTTTGAGATTTGCTCGGCTGGACTGAGAGCGGGTAGTGCAGTCTGTGAATCATTCTGCTTATCGTTGACTAACGAAGACGTCAGCAATCTGTTCTGTAAGGTTTTCTTTGTAAAACTAAAGCTAAAGGAGACCTTCTGCCGTCCCTGTTCTTCCAAATTGACCTTAGATTTGGTTCCTTTCGGTAGAAATCTGCTTGAGGAAACACCCTTGAATGTGGATGACGTTTTGCCGAATCCAAGCTTCGATGAGCCTTCATTCTTGGCCTGAAATGAAACAGAATATATATAGATTTCTATATAATGAAAAAAGACAACTAAATTTCACTTAACATCAGATTAGAAGTCATGACGAATGCTCAACAGCGCCATGTTATATTTCAGTGTACACAGACGGCGGTTACGTCTCACCTCCAGGAGACGGGGCGGTGGAAGACTCCTGTGGCGTTTTCAGGGAATAGGAACCGAAGATAATGTGACACATTTTGAGAAAAGGGCCACGGAAGCCATCACCATGGGGGAAAAGCCCAGAGAGCTGGCCACAGGCCAAAAATGAAATCCCGAAATAGGAAGTCAACTTAGTAAAGAGCAAAAAAAAAAAAAGGAGGGTATTGCCGGTGTTCCTCCATGTGGGGATATAAAAAACAGGATTTTGGTACCTACCGATAAATCCCTTTCTCCGATTCCACAGGGGACACTGGAGTTCAAGACAGTGGGGTATAGACGGTGGTAGAGCAGAGCCTGGCACTTTAAATAATTACTGAAGTGTGACTGGCTCCTCCCCCTCTATGCCCCATCAGCCCCAGTTTTAAGAACTGAGCCCGAGAGGAGACGGTAAGGAGAAGACCACAGAACGGAACAATACCGACTGAAGGAGAACAGAGGAACCCACTGCAGGGAACACATGCAGTCACACAACTAGATAAGGACCCAACAAAACGTCAGGAACGCAGCGCTGGGCGGGCGTCCAGTGTCCCCTGTGGAATCGGAGAAAGGGATTTATCGGTAAGTACCAAAATCCTGTTTTCTCCTTCATCCACTAGGGGACAGTGGAGTTCAAGACAGTGGGGACGTCCCAAAGCCAACCTCCCGGGTGGGAAGCGCGGAGATCTTGCCGACCTTTCGGCCAACCGAAACAGGGACAGCCCAAGACTGGAGGCATGTCGTAAAGCCAGGAGACAATCAGAGCTCCTTGCTGAACAGTCACAGACATTCCACAACTTACAGCGTAAATTCAATGGAATACGGCTAGAGAGTAGCCGCAGATGAGAAGCATCAGAACACCGTAAGCTCAGCCAAAAACAGACCAAGCAAGACCGCTGGGAGCAGAAAAACCCCAACTAGAATCCATAGAATGGCAGTAACATGAGAACAAAACTCGAGAAAACCGTACCAGCGACAACTACAGGAAGCTGCAACAGTCTCAGACAGCAGAATCCCAGCACTGCGGGACATCAATCATATAGATAAAAGTATAATGATACCAATATACAGAGACGGAGCTGAACCCGTCCACAGACTCCTAACCAAGCAAACAAGGAGGCAAGAGTCACGACCTAACAGTCGCCCATAACCATTCTCGAGGTCCAACTACTAAAGGGTTGGTAACCAGTGGAAGGTTTAGACCATAGAAGTTGTCAACGAGTGGCGATCCCACTGGGCATGAGGCGGATACGAGAGGATTGAGACTACAATTCCTTCCAGTGGGTCAGACGGCAGTACCACCCCTCCTGTCAAACAGCAGACAACTTCCTACATGATGGTAGAGTGTAATCAGTACCAACTACTGGCCTGAACATAGTATGAAAACACCCAGGATACCCTTAGCAGAAAAAGAGCACGGATGCCACCTCCACCCAGGGAGAGTTACCAATATAGGGAAGTATCCCATCCGCAAGGCTAAAGCACTAGGACAACTATGAAGGTACCATTCAGGTACCTGTCAGTGTGCTGAATTTATCAACAGATACTGAACAGGAAACAAACCAGGCCCCCTGTATGGAACATAGAGACTGTCACACTTTATAGTAAAAATGTGCATTAGCCCATAGATGCGCTTCAGTCCATAAACCCAACAGATTCCAGTAGAATAGGGTCACAAATCTCAATGTTACAACTATGCACCTACACACCAGGAAAGCTCTAAAGTGTACAGCCAACTGATTTAAAAGAACTGAAGGCTGCTAGGACAGCAGCTAGGGTGCGTAAGATAGAATAACAGCTATGTCAGGATGCATGAAAAGGAAGCATCTTCCGAGGTATTAGTGGGGTAAGCCCGCTTACCTGTGAGCGACCAGAAGCCCTCTGGACGCTATGTAGAATGTCACTGACCTTATTCATCTCACAGCAACCCACCACGACAGGTACAGAGAGTCGCCTCAGTGGGCAAAGATCAATGCTCTACAGCACGGACTTCAGTCTGGAGATGCTGCAGAAGAAAATACTGTAGAAACTAGCAAATTGTTAGTGGAGACAAGAAGGCCGTACAACAGGACGCTATACCTGAGCCTGTTCCATTAGGGATATGTATCCATATAGAGATTACACATACCCCAAAAACGGTCTGCTAGTGTATCCTTACATTAACACTTATAATGGTGAAGTGTGTATTACGCCCACAATCTGATACAACCCAGGCCAGACCCTGCCTATATCGGCGGGTGGCCCTAGGCCTCATGTAAATTAACGAAATAAGCCATGAGGATGGAATAGATCCTGGATTCTCTATGTACTGAAAGGAAATGTACCCAAGGGACCATCAGATACCCATTTTATTGAGATATGCGACAAGACAATAATATAAAGTACCAGAATCGATACTGGGAAAGGTACCTGTACATAGACATAGAATGCGTTAATTATCCCAAGTAAGAAGAGATATATATATGTAGTGATAACGCCAGTCAGGGCCAAAAACAGATTTCTCCAATTATTAGGAAAATTCATACAAGGAACGGGAATATATCAGTATATATACACATACACACACACATAAACATAGCTGCATGAAAAGGCAAACTCTTTGAAAGGAAGAGTTAGTACCGACATAGTAAGTCAGTTGTCAAACTCCTGCACCAGGAGATCAGCACGCTACATACATAACACACACACATATATATATATCCCGCAATAGGAGATCAGCATGCTATATCTATATATACACACACTGCATTCCTAGTGTCTTACAAGTTGGTTACTAAGTGCGCCCTAGAGTGTAGTTGTAATTAATAGGTCACCCGAAGTGGACGCCGTAGATATAGACTGATGGAAACAGGACTATAACCCGAGGCGGGTGTAAGTACATATACATGTGTGGACATACAGGAAGGCCCCAGGACATGTATAGAGTCCATACTAGAAGCAATGTTGTAGGAGCCTGTGACAATCCTATGTAAGCCATAGACAACATGACTGTAGTCTATAGAGCCACCATATAATATGTATGTATATAACAGACAGCTTCTGGTAAACCCTGGCAGCTTTCCAGACGTGGAATAATATGTACCTTAATGATTGTGGAAGTATAGGCATACCTACACATATCCATAATTATATACATATACACACACACCACCCAATCCCTAGGGAGAGATGGTGTAAGAGGAGCTATAGAACAAACTACCGGATCAGGAGAGTCCAGCCTCTCGTCGCAGCATCCTCTTTAAATATGCTAGGTATCAGACATAAAACTGAGAAGAACATATCCCACCCCTGCTTTAATGGTAAGGATAAGAAGCAAAATATATATATATACATATATATATATATATATACATATATACATACACACACACACAAATCCCCACATGCCTACGCGTACCTACATACAAGATTAGTAGGTGACGATATAATTTGAAAAATATAACATGGGCAATAGTTAGAGCCATGGAAGGAACTGAGCCCCAGGTCTTAACGCCGGGTTTAGTTTAAAATACAAGTATATACATACATGTGGCTTACCTCCACGCAGGGAGACTGCTCATGTGCCGCGCGTGGCTGTCATTCTGCTACGGCGTTGGGGCAAGAAATGTTAGCAACGTACTATCCCAGACTGATTGCCATCCTGGGACCCTTCCGTTACCGGTGTACTCGCCTTATCAGGTGTGCCCTTCTGGCTCCAGATGATGGAAATCAAAAGATGACCTCAGTGATGCGAGACAGCAATGCCAACCACCACAACGGCCATATGTTACTACTTCGTGTTGTGTGTGCTGCCGAAGGGAATAAATAAGATATAAATCCATATAGATGCACAGATGCATACCTTCTAAGGTAAGCACCGAAGGCTGTTGAGATTTAACATATATGCATGAGAAGAGTACGGCTCATTGTTAAGGTGAGCCAATGTGAGGCATAAGCCTGGGGATGGGACGCACCCTTTTTGTAACCTTGAGTTAAAGATATGCAATAACCGTAATTTCTGGCAGCAGCCAGAACAGTGGCCCCGACTATGCATACTATGCACATTTAGGCAGAGTGATCTCTGGCAGCTATAGATGGAAGAAACACACTGCATTATTCTGTTACACATCAAGCATATTTGCCCCAGATGTTCAATGTAATAAGCCTGCTGCACCTGGTATACCCAGGCGGTCTCCCATCCAAGTACTACCCAGGCCTGGCGCTGCTTAGCGTCCAAGATCAGACGAGATCGGGTGTGTGGCCGTAGGCGCTGATAGATATGTGGTGGGCAAAGTGGCATGGACACAACCTCTATATTAGGCTGTGGCATGTTCCTCCCTGTGCTTCATTCTTTTTTTTTTTTTTTTTTTTAAATATAATATTAAACCAGTACACTGCCCAGTTCCGTAGGGGAACTACCGACGTGCAATATAACAGAGATGAGGCAGAGCCAGAATCTATATAAAGACTGCAGGTTAAATTACAAACTCCACAGTTGTGCCGTTAAACCTAATAAGACCAGGTGCTGTAGGTTTAAGTAAAGAAAAAAACGGAAGAGGCCATATGCAAGCACAGGGAGAACATACAAACTCCAAACAGTTAGGGACGTACTGGGAATAAAACCCACAACCCTGTTAAGGGTTGCACCCCCCACAGAACTCCAGAGTGAGGATGCAGGAGATGCTGGCAATAAGCCCTGGCTCCTTTTAAGGCAGGTGCATATGCTGTTTTAGAATACTCGCTGGAGGTAATGGCGGCATCTGTGCACGCCAGCATGGACTAGACTCCGCCCCTTATCAATAAGCGGGCGGGGCGCAAACAATGGCTGGTATAGCAGGCATAATGCGAGTGGGGGAGCGGGAACGTAATAGCCAGCGCCGGTGCATCTTCATACAAGCACCGGCGCCGCAACCAGCAGCCGAGAGCGCTGTGAATAACAGCCTCGCTCTCCGGCGGCTGTGTGCAGAAGCCAGCGCTTCTACAAGCACCAGCGCGGCAGGGAACAGCCGCGCTGAGCAGCTCCCAAAGCCCCGCCATGCGGCCAATTGTAGCCAGCGCCGGTGCAATCTCCGGCGCCGCAACCAGCAGCCGAGAGCGCTGTGAATAACAGCATCGCTCTCCGGCGGCTGTGCTCCTCCCCCTGCAGAAGCCAGCGCCAGTGCTTCTTCAAGCGCCAGCGCAGCAGGGAACTGCGCAATGTAGACTCCCTTATGGGAGTAGCGGTCACGGCAGGCTCCCTCCCCGTGGGGATATAGCAGAGGGAGGATTCGGCTCTCGTGAGAGCAGCAAACAGAGCGCTGTCAGGCTCTATAAAGTAAGACAGCGCTCATCGTGCAGGGATCAGGCATGCTGCTAGGCAGCAACATTACAGACTGTCTGAACAGTCTCCCTGTACATGTATCCGCGGTACCTCCGCCCCTTGTAATAACGCTAGCGGCGTTATAACAGGATTCCAGGAGGGGTTATACTACAGTATATACCACCTGAGCCTGGGAGGGGGCAGAGGGGCCGCAGATTAAACTCCGTTCCCCATAAGGGGAACAGAGCTATACTTACCACTGCTGGCATCAGGGCTGCGGCTAGGCATTCGGAAGCACGGACACAGCCTCTATATTAAGCTGTGGCGTGTCCTCCCTGAGCTACTGCCAGGGTGCCTGGGACTCCGACACACACTCTTTTTAGTGGTGGCGGGTCTCCTGATGCCTCCATGTAGCAGGCTGACAGACGCAGTACTCTGTCAGCCTGTCCTCAATGCTTTGTGAAAGCTAGAAATTAAAATAAAGTTGAAATAAAAGAAAAAATACTAAGTGTGGGCTGGAGCTCAGCCCTATGTGACCGGCTCTCTCGGGCACATTCTAAAAACTGGGGCTGATGGGGCATAGAGGGGGAGGAGCCAGTCACACTTCAGAATTATTTAAAGTGCCAGGCTCTGCTCTACCACCGTCTATACCCCACTGTCTTGAACTCCAGTGTCCCCTAGTGGATGAAGGAGAAACAAGAAGCTAAGAAAGCCTTGATGCAGGTACATGAAAGGGAAACGAAGGGAAAGATGTACACCTAGGTGGCGCTACCAGAGAATAGTAATAAAGCACAGGTTAAAAAAAATTAGCGATAGGCTCCTTACTCCAACAATACAAAAGAACAGATAATGAAACAATTTCTTACATCAAAAAAAAAAATAGGTAAGTGGATATCAGTATAATAAGCGAGAAAGCGTGTGTCTGTCTGTGCACGGCCAGAGTTTTGGACCTAGCTCCACCAAATTTTGCATGGCGGTGTAGTTTGACCAGGATGAGGTTTTTGCCTAGGTTTGAACTTCATCAGGGCCACACATTCTCACACAAACCCTAAAAATGGGGACACTCTTAAGTCACACAGATTCCGGGGCTGGCTCCAGTGGAAATTGGCAGTCTACCAACAACCTGTGAGAAAGCTACAAAAAGTATTATTTTAACTTGAGGAAACTCAGAGCAAACTTGTTGACTCATGCAAGTTCCACCGGTCTGCTAGCTCAGATTGCCTCGCGAAAGGCGGCGCTGTCTCTCCATGACTGTCTGCCACTGCGCCAGCTGTAATCAGCTGCTGGGCCAGCACCAAATCAACATCGCTGACACCTGAATTCCCCTCAATGGCCCTGACTGGACGGGCCCACCTTGTGCGCGTGATTGGGTGCAGAGGGAGCGGCGGGCCACAGAGGCAGCTCGGGCACCATAGCAGCAGCACTCCTTGCACCCACGGAAGCTACGTCACTGTTTGCAGGTATTTTAGCAAACATTGGAAATGTACAGCTTATTCTGTACTACCTCTAAGCTGGGATGATTGTTTGGGCGGGGGGGGGGGGGGGGGGGGGGGGGCTATGAGCAAAGGGCTCAAAAACTCTAGAGACATTTTGACCCCACAGAAGAATCTGCTGTCCCAGCACTCGTACTATTTGGCAGTCTGTGCCATGTGTGCTGTACATTCCAAGCAGGAGTTAGAGTGGGCATTTTCCTCGACAGCTGACACCATGAGTGCTGTGCATGGCGTCTTCAACCTTATTAGCAGAGCACAACATCGCTTTCCAGTCATGAGAAACTGCCCACTCCGACAAGCTCAGGGGTCCGAGGACTGCAATACTGTCAGCTGCTGGAGAAGATGAGAGCGACAGAGGGACGGTCGACGCCGTCAATGACCCATAACGCTAAGTGCCCAAGAGTCCACTTAGCACGTGGCTGATGCCAGGAAGCGGGTGCTTTATGGGCAGGTGGAAGTAACGTAGTACAAAAATATACAAATAGGATGTATAACAAAGTAGGTTAAGCAAATCCCTGTGCCCACGTCTAATGTGCGTGTTGCAAATAACGGGGGTAGTCAGCGCCCTGCATCCATGTGGTAGAATATAACCAACCGTCTGTGCCCACCTGCAGCACAAGGAGAAGAGGTTGTACTGAGAATGCTGGAACTAAAGAGGTAATTATAATAAGGTGCCGAAAATAATGAAATCATTATCATTCAGGTTTACAGCTAATGATTCCAATACATTATACAGATAATAAAAAACGGGTAACGCTGACCTTACCTCGTTTTCTTCTTCTCTGTAACGCAAAGGAAAAGACATGCAACAAAAAAAAGAAAGATCATTAGAGAGATTGAATGTACACATCAAAATAATTTAACAGCAGGGGTATATTTACTAACGTGCGGGTTTATAGAAGTGGAGAGGTCTATACCAACCAACCACATTCCAGCTATTATCTTCTAGAAGGTGCTAGTTAAATAACTAGAATCCGATTGGTTGCTATGGGTAACATCTCCACTTCTATAGAAACGCACTTTAGTAAATATACCCCCTAGGAATCATTCGGACATCAATATTGCATCCTCCGTGGCTTATAAACTGTATCAGGATATACAACCCAACGATGAAATGAGAAGAACTAATAATGAGCTATTGGATTTGGTCAATGAGGCATTCGGCCTATTCTCAGACATTGCTGAAAGACACAGCTTCACTACAGCTACGCGCCAAAAGGTTTGGCCAACGCTTGGCAGGTTGCAGGCCAGCTGGTCAACACGAGCAGTGTACTCTAATCCCGAGGCTGGCATGGCATTCTGGGAAATGTAGTTTCATACCACACACACACACACAAGAGACCACAACGTGCCCTAGTCTCAGTGTGGGTAAGGAAAGAATGGACATCTGCTTTGTTTGTATGAAAAGCAGATTATAAATTGATGAAGAAACTCTCCTAGGACATGTATGCACGTGTGTCTGAGAGGAGTTCCATTTACCACACGTATGTAACAAGGCCACGTGTTCATAAAATGGAATCACAGGTCCCTTCAGGTTTAGCTTTAAATGGAAAGAGCCCAGAACTTGCGCTAAATCTCCTGTCTGCTCTCTTGTACAAAGGGCCAGATTCAGCATGGATCACTATGGCAGCAGCGATTACGCACGGGAGGCCTGCAGCAAAAATATGCTAATGAATACAAACGCAAAGCCATCGCACAGCCAGCATAGAGACGCCCACTAGAGCTCTCTCACATCCGTGATACGTTGTAGTCCTGCGTATACATCAGTAACATCGGCCCCTCGCGCACAATTACAGCAGGTCTGACCTGCCGCAGAAATAGCAAGTCCTGTTGCGATCAGTGAGTACACAAGCTGCGTATGCCGTCTCAGTGGCCAATTTATGCACGCCCAGGAAACGGCGTTCAAACGGACAGGCATGCCTACGTTTCTCTGACCACTCCCCCGTCACCACCCCCAAACTCTCACAGCCTGTCACTCACTCTGCGATGGCTTTCTGCTTGAGTGATTGCAAAGTGTTCGCAATGATAACTCATATACAGCTGTGGACCTCATTCAGTGTCTCTCGGTAGCGCTGTGCACTCGCAAGCAGCCCGATGGTTTGTGTATGCGCATGCTTCGTTCTACGCGTGCGTGAACTACTCTGTGCGATCGCTGGCAACTCGCTCGCCCAGCAAAGACAGCCCAGTGCAATGAGTAACAGGAGAGGCCATTTGTGGGTGGTAACAGGGGCAGAACACTAATAACGGGGGAGTAGAGGTGCGAATGCAGGCACGCCCGAGTGTTGCAACGCCATTTTAGAGATGTGCATAATTAATACGCAGCGTCATAGTACACGTCACATGCCTGTTTTTTTACACTGAAATCCTCGCAGTGCTTGCGGTAGGGTAAGGCAACCACAAGCGCTGCGATCACTTCAGATTGTTCTCGATGTACCAGTGTTTTAATACACTTCCTGGAGATGACGTGTGCTGGCGGGCGGCTCTGCCTGTGCGATTAGGCGTACGCTGGCCGCTCGCTAAGACATGGTGGGCGTGCTTATGCCTCGGCGAGCGATCGTTTCCCGTGGCGTCACTTTGACAAATTTGCATACGCTGGGGGCGAGCGATCGCATCTAGTGAGAGACTCTGAATGAGGTCCTGTGTACGCTGTTGCAAAAAGCAATTCATGCTGAACCAGGCCCAAAGTTCAGATGGGTATTAAGTACTCCTAACAGACTGAACCAAACAAAACTAGTATTAACCAGGAGATCCACAACAGAAGTCAAATGTATTGTTCTACTTATCAGTGGTGAAATGAAGCAACAATGGCCGATCTCCTGGAGACCCCCAGCCCAATCCCCCAGTGCAGCCTCTGTGTAACCTTGGACTTGTATCTTGTATCTCAGACACCAAAAATAGAGCGCGAGCTTTATTAGGCAGCAGCTGCACCGGATACGATGCTGCATAACATTACAGGAGCTATAGGCTGTACACTATAGACAGGCACACACAAATGGTGAGGATGGATAGAACAGTGGCTGACAAATGACAAAACTTCCCCCATCGTGTGCCCCGGTATGATACGTCTGTGCTCCGTGGTTATACTTTGGCATAAAAAGCTAAATAATACACAAGTGGAGGGAGCGTCCTGTGCAGCGTTTCTAGGTCTCTGTTCCAGTAATGGCTTCCTCAGAGAGCTCAGCCAATAAGCTCCTAACTGAACTGCCCTATCGCACCCTGCAGGGGGACGGAGAGTGCCCTATTATCCTAATCTGCCCCATACGGTAACAGGCGTAAAAGGACCAATAAACGTATACTGCAAGTAAATAATAGTCCCAAGTGCGCCCACCCACTTACTTACCACGCCAACAGGCCCGCGTGTGGTCCAGGATCTATCAGTCTGGGCACAAACATCAAAATAAAACCTATACATAGTGGCTATATTTGCCCTACAATGTGCTTAGGGTGCACTATGGTTACATGCTGGTTATAGAGAAGACGTATCAGCTAAGAGGGCTTCCTGCGCTGCGTACTCAGTCCAGGGGGCTGGGGTTCCTGGCAGGGGGCAGAATATATTGGAGGGGGGTGTTGTGGACAACTGCGTTCAGCCATGTTACCCTGTGGCATTACAATTATGCTCGTTACCAGTATTCGATGCTCACTGTAGGCTTCCACAATGCAGTTACCCTTGGAAAAAAACAGGAAGGTGCCACAGCAATAGCAATACCTGGGCATGTCATTAGCGCCAGCAGGCAGTGGTCATTACGTGAAGGCACGCAGAATGCCACAGCAATAGCAATACCTGGGCATGTCATTAGCGCCATCAGACAATGACGTATAAAGGAGCGTCTGCCTCTACTGACAGGCGTGTACACCATTCATGGAACACTATTCCAGGTCTGTGATGTAAGTGCCCGCTCACTGCGCAGTCCTTGTACGGCGGGGAATGTCTTTTCGCCGTACAGACGTGAGTAACATGCGTACATACATAAGCTTTATATAGTCAACTGGTTCCTCATCACAAACAGAATGAGGCAAAAGGGTCAATCCATATCAATGGTCCAGAACGAAAGTCATTGGTTGCTTGACCATTTTTTTTTACCCCTGTAAGTTAGTAGTCAGAAACCTCCATTACTTTATTTTTATTTCCATGTATATGAAGATGGCGGCCATTTTTGTATCATGGAGTATGACATTTTTCACTGTTGCGGACGTCTGGGGTAAATGCAATATCTCATCTCAGAAAGTCATAGAAAGCTGGGATGAAAACCATTATTTTCAGCACATTCAAGCTACATTTTTTGGCTATAACTATTTCCCTACCTCACTTCCTTATGCCTGAAATTTAAGCCCAAAGTTGTCAGATTTGTTTTTTGTAAGTGTGTATTTTGGATTGTATTTCAGTGGGAAGGAATTACATTTCAGATCTGTCATTTTTTTGGGAACAGCTATATACTCATAGATCTGCCAAACAAATTTTGAGTTATCTTGTCTACTTTTTTTTATTAGAACTCGTTAAAATTACATGTAATTCCTCTGTAGGAAAATATTAAATAAAAAAAATAAGTATCAAACTCCAAATTTGTTTTTGTTTTTTTACAGTTACCCCTCATAGAGGGGTATTCAATATGAAACGTTAACTTCACTGTCGAAGTTAACGTTTCATATCGGAGTTTTTACCTGTGTTAAAGTATCAGGCGCGCTTACGCTTATCCCCGTATTCAATATAAGATTAACGAAAACGGGAAACTCCGAAGTTGGATTTGCGTAAAGTTACGAATTTTTCCTTAAAAAAAATTGTAAGACCCCCCTAAAGTTATAAAAACATGGGGGATCACTATGGGTACCCCCGTTTTAGCCTTTAATTGAAAGTCGGGGATTTAAATAGCCGCAGCAGGTGTTTTTTTCCCGACATTGAAGAAGTGATGCAGAAGAGCACTTAGGTTATTTTTTTCGCTTTTTTAAGTGGTCCAATCAAATTTGGGGTACATGAAAATGGGTACTAGCATATTTTTAAGTCCCTAAAGTAAATTTTTAAAAATTCTGCATTTGTGCACCTCCCGCTAATAATCTATTCTAGAATACACCTGCCGCTAATTATCTATTCTAGAATACACCTGCCACTAATAGCCTATTCTAGAATACACCTTCCGCTATAAATCTATTCTAGAAAACACCTTCCGCTAATAATCTATTCTAGAATACACCTGCCGCTAATTATCTATTCTAGAATACACCTTCCGCTAATAACCTATTCTAGAATACACCTTCCGCTAATAATCTATTCTAGAATACACCTGCCGCTAATTATCTATTCTAGAATACACCTGCCGCTAATAATCTATTCTAGAATACACCTGCCGCTAATTATCTATTCTAGAAAACACCTTCCGCTATAAATCTATTCTAGAATACACCTTCCGCTAATAATCTATTCTAGAATACACCTTCCGCTATAAATCTATTCTAGAATACACCTTCCGCTAATAGCCTATTCTAGAATACACCTTCCGCTAATAGCCTATTCTAGAATACACCTTCCGCTAATAGCCTATTCTAGAATACACCTTCCGCTAATAACCTATTCTAGAATACACCTTCCGCTAATAATCTATTCTAGAATACACCTGCCGCTAATAGCCTATTCTAGAATACACCTTCCGCATACTTGCAGAATAGCCCTGAACCTATTTCCCTATTGTTATACAATTTTTTTTTTTTTTTTTAAACTTTTTTTGACACAGTTCTTTTTTAAATGTCATTCCCAGGGGTGCAGGCTATTTTTTTTAAGCCTGCACCCTTAAACCCCAATTCTGCACTTTTTTTCGACACCTATTCAATGGTGAAAAGTTATCCCCGTTTTTTATCAAAGACTTTTCAAAACTGCGATAAGTCTTTGAAATTGAATACGGTGTAAAAGTAAAACCTGCGATAATGACGTCATACCTCCAATATTAACGCAAAAACGATGTTATCGCTCCCATATTGAATACCCCTAATAGAGAGTACTGTGTATTCTGTGTATGCTGGGAATTTGACATTTTTATCAGGTCCCCTACCTGAGATATCAGAGGTCAATGTAGGTGAAAAATGGATAAACGAGCAATTGTTCTCCAATAGAAAAATAGACGACAAGATAAATAACTCAAAATTTGTTTGGCAGATCTTTGGGAATATAGTTATTCCCCCCAAAAATTCCAGCTCTGAAATTGTATTTCTTCCCATTGAAATACAAAACAAAAAATATATATATTTTTTAAATCTGACTAACTTTGGGCTTAAAATTCAGTCCTAAGGAAGTGAGGATAGGAAACAGTTCTATGACAAAAACGTAGCTTGAAATATGCTGAAAATAAAGATTTTTTATCCCAACTTTCTAGCACTTTTCTGAGCTGCGATATTGTATTTACCCCAAACGTCCGCAACAGTGAAAAATGTCATACGCCATGATACAAAAATGGCCGCCATCTTCATATGAAGGTAAATAAAAATAAAGTAATGGTGGTTTCTGACTACTAACTTACAGGGGTCTTCACACATAAGAAATACAATCTTTTAAAAATGGTCAAGCAACCAGGGCTGGACCACTCCACATGGATTGACCCAAATACAGAAGGTGCCACAATCACTACATTCCCGACACTACTTCCTCTTATTACGCTTCACTTCCTGTTTGCTCTGGAGCTCCACTGCCGCGGGGAGGGGTGCGGAATGCGGGGCCTTTTCAGACTTGTCCCAAGCACGGGGAATGCAGACCGGCATCAGAGAAATTAGATCTGACCTCTACCGACATATCCAGGTTACAGGTACATGTAATACAGACCAGTGCTCAGCAAATAATATAGAGTTTAGGAGCCAAATTAGCATCTCCCTCCAAGCTCATTCCCAATGCTCCCTCTAACTCTATAACTCAACCGTCAGCATCACCATCACCCTATCTCAATGCTATTACCTCCCTCTTCCTCCTCTCCCACATGGTCCCCTATCAGCATGTCCCCCCCACTATTACAATTATAACAAGCACCCCCTGAGCTATCATTAAGCCCCCCATCCTCATTCATGTATTATCCATCTTTATTACCCCCTAGATCAGGGCTTGACAAATCCCATGGGCCAGGTCCCCATGGCTACCAGATTTTGCTGCCTGGCTACCAGATTTTGCAGTGAGGGAGGAAGCAGATCCTCATCAGCTCCGGTGGAGATTCGTGTTTATAGTATTGCGGTGTTCATATCATGCACAGGAGTGCATGTGCTGAGTGTCGCCTGCGGTGACTGCTGTGCCTGTGTCCGTCCCGGCCTGTGCTGACTCCTCCTGTCCGTCCCATCCTGCTCTGATCCCTGCTGTCTGTCCCAGCCTGCACGGACAACTCCTCTCCATCCTGGCCTGATCCCTGCTGTCTGTCCCAGTCTACGCTGATCCTCCTGTACGTCCCGGCTGTCTACTGTCTTCTATCTCTGACTGCATAGAGCTCTCCGGTAGTAGGGTCTATGCGTGGCCAGGGATTGCGGAGCGGCGTCAGAGGGATAGTGGTGTGACCACGAGGGGAGGGGGGTTTTGTTGTACATTCTGGCACCATTGTTTTATGTGAAATGTGGTCTGTTATTACTGGGGGGTGGAGCAGAGGAGCTGTGCAGAGCAGTGAGGGGGGCCTCCATGTTACTGTATCCATTCAACTGTGACCATTTGTGGACTAGTATAGTGTGTATAACACACAGAGCTGTGCTCCTCACTCACTCCTGTAATTTTTCTGGGAGGACAGTGATCTGGCTCCTACACTTTTATCCTGGCTTCTAGATTTTAGAAAAATTTGTCAAGCCCTACCCTAGATCAATAGGGAAAAATCATATGTCCCTGCTCACTGATTCTGTATGACGACAGGGCCAGCTGCATCAGGAAGGAACAGGTTTGTTATCAGTTCCCCTCTAAGCAACCTCTGCTCTCTCCAGTGATCAGCACATGGCACCGTGGGGCATCATTTGCAGCTTGGCGATGGCGGTGAGAGCGGAGGGCTCATTACAGAAGCTCTCTGCCGCTGTGTACCCCGATCCCAGTCCCCTGGCACAGAGTGACAAAGCCGCAATCGGAGAAGGACAAACGCCTTTATACGCGGCCCGTACAAGGACATAGGAAGCCTGGATTTGTCGCACTCCAACTCGGATGGTACATTGTTCTAATCCACCCATTTCTCAAAATAAGGTCACACATGTTGGACCAGGTCAGATAATGGCTTTGAGGTTTCTTGCAGAGCACACAGGCGTCAGGGAGGTCTGCGAGCCGCCAGGCCAATGTCGTGCAGCCAATACAAGAACTCGGCTAAATGCTGGATTACATCTCCCCTTATAGAAAACGCTTCACTCCAGGTCCTGACCTCTGCGAGAGAGGGATGGGGGCTCCCTAATTATCTCCTTTAGCATTTAGTAGATCTGTATAAATTCTATGGATGCTGCGGTTCATTAGAGATCTGGAATCATAATAAAAGCTTCACTACAGTGGGACGTACGGCTCTGGAAGCAGCCATTGTGTGCGGAACCAGCGACAACTCTGGGACATCACAATCCCGAACGCCGCACACATAATGGCCGCCTACACTGGCAGAACACTTTACCATTTATTATTTATATTGAAATAACTGGACACTGGGAAATACCGTAAGATTGTTCTCCAGGTTTTTTATCTTAAAGACCTCCACAATGCGCAAAAGAGGTGGTTGTGACGCAAGGTAGGTGGTTGTGACGCAAAGGAGGTGGTTGTGACGCAAAGGAGGTGGTTGTGACGCAAAGGAGGTGGTTGTGACGCAAAGGAGGTGGTTGTGACGCAAGGTAGGTGGTTGTGACTCTCTCCCCCCCCCCTTAATTTTAGGAGTTTATGCTATGATAAGAGAATAACTTATTCTCTTGCAGATGGCCTCACACGACTGCTATGTAGACCTCCCTCCTGTAGCGCCTAGGTCTGAATGCGTACAATAACCACGGCCGATATTTCTATGACAAAGTAAAAGTAACCGAGCAGAATGAGGAAAGTGTAATCCCAGCATAAAGGACAAACATGCGATTTCCCTGCCAGCCGCTGTCATCTTACTAATAATAATTAACAGTTGCATAAGGAAAGGTAAACTTCACCCCCAGCCCCGAGAGACGGCTCAGGTATCCCGTCTGCGACCGCGGATCGGGACTTTCATTAGACCGGAGCTCGCATTCCTCTCTCTCTGGTGACCGAGTCATGTTGTCACGGCAACAAGGGAGTTTAAATGACGCCAGTCACTACGGAGAAGACGGCAGCTGGCGCCCTGTTCCTGCCCACATGATAGAATGCTCTACATGGGTAACTCATAAGATACCAACATGAGGACTCTACACTTGTCTGACAGCTGTGCCATGCACACAGAAGCAACGTAATATCATATACACCTGGCATGGACCAGGGAGACAGAGCGGAAAGTAGGGATCAACCAATCTCACATAGGTAATATAACCCTGAGATGCATTCAACAACATACATTAGGGGTATGCCAACCACAGCATTATATCATCGCCCTCACATTGTGACACTGCCACTATAAACCAGTGCCCGCACACACTGCCAGTGACTATACCACCTGCCAGCCCACTACATACCAGTACCATTATAACAGTGCCCTCATATTGTGACACTGCCATCATAAACCAGTGCCTGCACACTGTGCCAGTGACTATACCACCTGCCAGCCCCGTACATACCAGCACTATTATATAATTGCCCCTTTACTGTAACACTGCCATCATAAACCAGTGCCCGCACACTGTGCCTGTGACTATACCACCTGCCAGCCCCCTACATACCAGCACTATTATATCAGTGCCCCGCACTGTGACACTGCCATCATAAACTAGTGCCCGCACACTGTGCCAGTGACTATACCACCTGCCATCCCCCTACATACCAGCACCATTATAACAGTGCCCTCATATTGTGACACTGCCATCATAAACCAGTGCCTGCACACTCTGCCTGTGACTATACCACCTGCCAGCCCCCTACATACCAGCACTATTATATCATTGCCCCCGCACTATGACACTGCCAACATAAACCAGTGCCCGCACACTGTGCCTGTGACTATACCACCTGCCAGCCCCCTACATACCAGCACTATATCATTGCCCCGCACTGTGACACTGCCATCATAATCCAGTGCCCACACATTGTGCCAATTACTAAATATACCGACCTGCCCCCACCCCCACATACCGGGAGGTAGTCGGCATCCCAGCGGTAAGTATTAGCGTTATGTTTAGGTTTGGCTGCGGGAAAGGTGGGTTAGGGGGAAGGATAGGGTACTTACCTGCATTCTGACCGCCGTGATCCTGTACCCAACTTCACAAGCCAGCACTAATACACTAGAGCCCTCACACTGTGCCAGTCACCAGACATAGCAGAAGACATAATCACAGGCTGATCACAGTTTACCAGACAGCGCAGAAGACATAATCACAGGCTCATCACAGTTTACCAGACAGCGAGAAATGTAAAACAGGGGCCGGTGGGGGTAGAACACCACAAATTGGCCACAATCACACCTAAAGTGCGAGTACGCTAATATGTGCGGATATTTTCCTGTACACAGACCTCTGCGTCCGGATTGCCCCTATCCGTGCGCACTTGCAGCTGTCCTATCCTTCATGTAATAGAGCCGCCTGAAATCTGGTGTAATCACATACACACAACGCTGTGGAGCCCGCAAATCTCGCAATACGGCGTCCCTGGCCTGTACCTAAATGCGAACACCCCGATACCACCCAGTTACGCTCAGTCAGCTGCACCTGCAGATTTAACGGAGCTGCGCTGGACCCGGTAGCACCCGTAATTCTGCGCACTCAGCACGGTAGCATGTACAGTGTGAACCCACGTAAGACATGTGCGCAGAACAGATCAGCCCCATGGGCTCCAATTTGGATCAGATCCATTTAGCCCCGATGCTTACCGCCTGGATAAAGCTCCGGGTTTAATGCCCGGAGCTATTGAATTTTTAGGCGGTAAACAACCCGCAACTAACGCGCGTTAAGCCATAGATTCTGGGTTAAGTGCCAGAATCCATGGATTACCCAGAGCGGTAAGCCCCAGAGGGTGCATTTAATGTTCCTTTTCTGTACTGCCTGAGGCTGCGAGTAAATTTCCGCATTAAGCGCACCTCCTGGGGATTACTGCGCGGGATAGCGGCACTAACTGAATAGCTCACGGCAGAGTTTTGGCTAAATGAACCTGAACCTTTAAGGGTATTTTTTCAAAGCATTGTCCCTGTGTCCCTGTCCCATCGGCAGATTCATTTTTATCTGCCATGCAATGTCCTACGTCAGGTGGATTGCGTAGGTTTCCTGTAAGAAATTGTATGCAGGAACACAGCTTTCCTTTCAGTTTTGGCGCCATTAGTGTTTTGCACAAATAAAATGATTTGCCAACGTCAGAATTGTGTGTCAGGGATGCACTTACAGACATACCAGTCATCTGCAATCTACTGTCCCAGCCTGCCCGTGTCCTCTCTGTGTGACTGGGGTAATGGCTAGCATTACTGCCTCGCCGCACTGAGGTCTTGGGTTTGACTCCCACCATGATTCTGTGTGTGTGGAGTTTGTATATTCTCCCTGTACTTGTGTGGGTTTCTCCCAGGTACTCCGGCTCCCTCCCACAATCCAAAAATATACTGGTAGGTTAAATGGCTCCCAATAAAAAAAATAAAAATGTAGCCCTAGTGTGTATGTGCATATGGTAGGGAATATAGATTGTAAGCTCCACCGGGGCAAGGATGGATGTGAATGGCCAAACATTCTCTAAAAAGCCATGAAGAATGTGTGCGATATATAAAATATATAACGACTAGTAATAAAATAAATGTATAAAGCAGCATTTGGACCCAGCCCAGTAATCAGGAGCACGCGGTATAGAACTGCGACTATCGCTAAGCGGGCTGGCAACAATCGGCAGGTAACACGCTCACATAAATGTATATTCACAAACGAACGAGTAGATTTACTGTTGGTTAGGAGGGCTCTGTACATCCTCCTGTGCTCTCTGATCATCTTTTTCTGCCCTGAAAGAAAAATACATACAAAATAAAGATCAATTTCCACACTATACCATGCTGCATAACTCAAATGTGCAAAATAAAAAACTAATACGACATTGAAAGTGTAGGAAATCGGAAGCGTGAAAACGCGAATGTAACGGGCCGTGCAATAGAGACGCATAATGCTGCCGTGACAACATGGAGGATTATAAACAGTAATAATGATACATTTGTGCAATATAAGATATATTTATCAGTGCAGGCTTAGAATGGTAATCTCAGACTTATTACATCGGAGGATTACAGAGTGTACAAAGGTTGTGCTGCCGCTTATCCTGGTCTTTGTTTGTGACTAATTAAAAGCAGTAATGAAAATACCTCACCCTGCGTCTCCTTCCCACTACACACGCTATTACCTAACCACCACAGCAGGGTACAATCAGCAGGAGTGTGGGTGGCAATCTACCAACGTCACCATATATAGACGCCCAAAACGATGGATAATGGGCAAATGATTGGTCCTACATCGCACTGAGACGACCCGCCAGCTGTGTCACATAGAAATGGTAATTTGCGCAAAGTACACATTTCTGGTTTTCATCAGACGGTCACGTGCATGACGCGATTATACAGAGATGCAACCGAAACAAATGGGCAATACGTGGTCAAAGGTAAAGAGAGAGTCCTCATACAACTAACACAGGAGATACAAATGACAGCTCGTACACAGAGGGGCTTCCCACCGCTATCGGACGCAGTCAGAGCAGCGTAAATCCAGGATCCCGACGGTTACAACGGCAAGTATTAGGGTTAGGCCATGGGAGGGGACGGCAAGTGTTAGGCTGCCGAAGTGGGATGGTTAGGGTGCGGCCACGGGATGGGGGGACGGTTAGGGTGAGGCCGCGGGAGGGGGGGGCGGTTAGGGTGAGGCGGACAGGGTGAGGCCGCGGGAGGGGGGGGGGCGGACAGGGTGAGGCCGCGGGAGGGGGGGGGGGGCGGATAGGGTTAGGATTGGGGTTGGCATGCTTACCAAAATCCATCGGTATATCGACCATTGCCATTGTGACCGGTCTGGATACCCTACCCAAATCTAATCCCAGCACTGACTTGACTTTAATGTGTCAGGAAGTAGCCAGCAGCAGTCACTGGGTGGGAGTGGAATGTATAACTACATGATATGCAGCTCCCACCAGATGAGGAACAGAATCAATGTGTCCCCACCTAGGATGCAATCTGCAGCTAACAGCGTCTAAAAGGTCATAAATCGCAGTGTGCATGGGGCCTTTCATAGACACGAGTGACCCCAAAGTATCCCCTGTATTCCTCACTTTCCCGTGCACAGGGACACATAGGAGACTCCAGGATAGTAGTGACCCTCCGGTAATGGAGCCGTGTGTACGGGTCACATCCATTAGGATTGGGTACACAGGCTGTGGTTAGGAGAGGAGAGCATACAGGCTATGGATGCCTGCTGGGGGAGCCATACTGATCCCAACAACAGGCCGGCACCTGCACACACAGTAATGAGACTCTGGGGGGACTAGGTGTCCACATCGCCCAGACACTGAGACTGCATAATGTGTCATTAGCTTTTCCTGGAAGCCTTTCACCCACAGAATATCCTCTACCGAGTATCAGGTGTTACGTTCAGTATAATAGTTGTAAAAGTTTATTTAATAATAAACTCTTAAAGAGGATTCCTCCGAATAATCAATATTGTAAAGAAAATAAAAATGATTAACCATGCAGCAAACTGCCCCAGGCCATGTGACAGGAATGTCCTGGTGTGCCGTGTGTCCTGTTACCCAGAATCCCTGGCTGCCGGCCATGCTATACAGCTGGTTATTGTCTGACCTCTCCATCAGTTGTCTGTATGGCATGCTCCCTGTCAGTGTACTCTATTAGTCCCAGTCATACAATTATGTCCGTATCCTGGCAGACGGGGCGGCTGAGCTGTGCCACAGTCAGGAAGCTGCGACTGGTGATCTCAGGAGCATTTTAGGAAAAAACATCAGGGGGTCAAAAAAAAAAAAAAATAAAAGCTCCATTTATTTCCATCTCTACGCTCACTTTGAAAACCGCTTCATGTTAACGTGCGCCCTGGACACTCGTCTGATTGGTCAGATGCTAACATGGCCCCTTCCCACAATGCCCCTATTCCCCTAGAGCAGGGCAATAAGCCGCCCTCAGCTGTTATACTATACCCCTCTAAGGATTTGTAGTCTATCACCTCTCACACGTCCCATACTGCATGGCAATCCAGATATCCTACGACTAGCCGCTGATAATGATATCACGCCCCCTTCTTTATATACAGCACAACGACAGAGGCTACAATATGCCTTAGTAATACGTCCATGCTGGACTGCTGCGCAGGCTAATGGCGCAGAACGCAAAAAAATAGTTCCGCAACGCAACCACGTCGGTGAGGGGGGGAGGGGGGGGTGTCACTGGATCCACCGTGGCCCAAGCGCATGCTCTTACTATATGGATTTTGTTGCTTGGATATAAGGGACCTTATTTATTGTTAATAACATTTCTGGTTTATTCCGGCACTTGGGTAGTAGAAAAAAACAAAACACACACACACACACACACACCACTACACAAACACACACACATCACTACACCCACACACATCACTACATAAACACACACACACACACACCACTACACAAACACACACATCACTACATAAACACACACACACACCACTACATAAACACACACACACATCACTACATAAACACACACACACATCACTACATAAACACACACACATCACTACATAAACACACACACATCACTACATAAACACACACACACATCACTACATAAACACACACACACACATCACTACATAAACACACACACATCACTACATAAACACACACACATCACTACATAAACACACACACACACACACCACTACACAAACACACACACATCACTACACCCACACACATCACTACATAAACACACACACACACACACCACTACACAAACACACACATCACTACATAAACACACACACACACCACTACATAAACACACACACATCACTACATAAACACACACACACATCACTACATAAACACACACACACACATCACTACATAAACACACACACACACACATCACTACATAAACACACACACACACACATCACTACATAAACACACACACACACACATCACTACATAAACACACACACACACATCACTACATAAACACACACACACATCACTACATAAACACACACACACACATCACTACATAAACACACACACACATCACTACATAAACACACACACACATCACTACATAAACACACACACACATCACTACATAAACACACACACACATCACTACATAAACACACACACACATCACTACATAAACACACACACACACACACATCACTACATAAACACACACACACATCACTACATAAACACACACACACACACACACATCACTACACAGTGTCTTCCTCTTTTTACACGAGAGCGGCTTCCTCACTTCCGCAGAACTACAAGATAGTCTGTGCCTTGTTCTGACCTGTACATTGTCACCGAAGCGTTTCGCCATCTAAACAAAGAGAACGTGGAACGATCCGATCACCGATTACTGGATGGAGACAATAAGAGGGCGACCGCTAAACCTGCAACAGAGGACGACCCCGCATGAAGAGACACCTTGTGCGATATCCACAAACACGTAGGAGAATGAGGTCTGGAGTGTGACCGCACATACGGGCAGCTGTTCTGTGGCCAATAGATCCAAGTCTTAAGGTTCCCACCCAGTAGACGATTAAGTTGAGCGATTGAACGATAAAGATAGTTAAATCGTTCACAAATAGTTTGCAAAAATGTCTAAAAGCGATGCGCGCGCCCGCTGGTCGTTTAGACATCTATCATCGTGCAAACATGCTGGTCATAACGCCGCCAGGTTGAGCATGTCTGCAGATGATTGATGAGCCTGCACTGAACGACATCTTGTTCATTACAGGCATCACTGACTGACAAACGACTGCACGATTACAATGTCATAATGGTGCAGTGGTTTTCATGTCTCCTAGTGGATGGGCACCTTTAGCATTGTCTATACTGACCGGGGTTACCTGGGGGGCTCCTGGTTATTTACACCTGGGTACCGCAATATCTGAGAGACTTATGGTGGACCCTGCTCATTGCACTCAGCAATACAATGTCAATTTATCAAAAAAATGTAGCAAAGAGAGCATACGGTCAGGTGCATAAATATTGGGACAGTGACAGAATTTTCCTATTTTGGCCTCTATTCACCACCACAATGGCTTTGAAATGAAACAAACAAGATGTGATTTACCTGCAGACTTTCACATTTAATTTGAGGGTAATTACATCCAAATCAGGTGAACGGTGTAGGAATTACAATGGTTTCTATATGTGCCTCCCACTTTTTAAGGGGCCAAAAGTAATGGGACGATCAACTCAAAAGCTATTGCATGGACAGGTGTGGGCTATTCCCTCGTTATTTCATTATCAATTAAGCAGGTAAAAGGTCTGGAGTTGATTCTAGGTGTGACATTTGCATTTGGAATCAGTTGCTGTCGACTCTCAATATGAGATCCAAAGAGATGTCACTATCAGTGAAGCAAGCCATCATTAGGCTGAAAAATCAAAACAAACCCATCAGAGAGATAGCAAAAACATTAGGTGTGGCCAAATCAACTGTTTGGAACATTCTTAAAAAGAAAGAACGCACCGGGGGAGCTCAGCAAAACACAAAAAGACTCGGAAGACCACGGAAAACAACTGTGGTGGATGACAGAATAATTATATCCCTGGTGAAGAAAAACCCCTTCACAACAGTTGGCCAAATCAAGAACACTCTCCAGGAGGTAGATGTATATGTGTCAAAGTCAACAATCAAGAGAAGACTTCACAAGAGTGAATATAGAGGGTTCACTACAAGATGCAAACCATTGGTGAGACTCAAAAACAGGAAGACCAGATTAGAGTTTGCCAAACAACATCTAAAAAAGCCATTACAGTTCTGGAACAACATCCTATGGACAGATGAGACAAAGATCAACTTGTACCAGAGTGATGGGTAGAGAAGAGTATGGAGAAGGAAAGGAACTGCTCATGATACAAAACATACCACCTCATCAGTGAAGCATGGTGGTGGTAGTGTCATGGCATGGGCATGTATGGCTGCCAATGGAACTGGTTCCCTTGTATTTATTGATGATGTGACTGCTGACAAAAGCAGGAGAATGAATTCTGAAGTGTTTTGGGCAATATTATATGCTCATATTCAGTCAAATGCTTCAGAACTCATTGGACGGCGCTTCACAGTGCAGATGGACAATGACCCGAAGCATACTGCAAAAGCAACCAAAGAGTTTTTTAAGGCTAAAAAGTGGAATGTTATGCAATGGCCAAGTCAATCCCCTGACCTGAATCAGATTGAGCATGCATTTCACTTGATGAAGACAAAACTGAAGGGAAAATGCCCCAAGAACAAGCAGGAACTGAAGACATTTGCAGTAGAGGCCTGGCAGAGCATCACCAGGGATGAAACCCAGCGTCTGGTGATGTCTATGCGTTCCAGACTTCAGGCTGTAATTGCCTGCAAAGGATTTGCAACAAAGTATTATAAAGTGAAAGTTAGATTTAGGATTGATTAGTTTGTCCCATTACTTTTGGCCCCTTAAAAAGTGGGAGGCACATATAGAAACCGTTGTAATTCCTACACCGTTCACCTGATTTGGATGTAATTACCCTCAAATTAAATCTGAACGTCTGCAGGTAAATCACATCTTGTTTGTTTCATTTCAAAGCCATTGTGGTGGTGACTAGAGGCCAAAATATGAAAATTCTGTCAATGTCCCAATATTTATGCACCTGACTGTACAATGAGGTGACAATACAGACGATATACGCGGTGCAGGTCATGCACAAGTATACCGTATAGGGGCCATTACCTATAGAGAACGTCAGAGCAGGAAAAGCCATGTATAATAAGGATGTGCTTTCTCTTCATCAACGTCTGGGAATATACTGCACAATATTTATTTAACCTATAGCCCAGAGGTTCCTAAACTCCGCCATTACAGTCCAGGTTTTAAGGATATTCATGCCTCAATCCAGACGGTTAAATCAAAGTGACTGAGGTACTAATTAAGTCACCTGTGCTCAAGCATGATATCCTTAAAATGTGGACTGTAATGGTAGATTTTGGGAACCTCTGCTATAACCTCTTCTGTCTTAGGGAAGAATTAAATAGTTTTTAGCGCGGTTGTAACTAACTAATGGGCGCACGACAGAGCCAATTGATTGTTGCTCTGATCGGGCACCCATTATTTCTGCTCGCACTGCCCTGTGGTGACGAAAAGAAATCCGCAAAAAGTCCGTCTATTGGGCGCTCAAAAAGCATTCTCCTTGTCGCGCTCAGTACTTAAGACGGATTTAGCTGCTAGAGCAGTAAGGGGATAGAGCAGTAAGGGAATTACACAGCCTAATGATCAGTCATGACAGACAAATATAGGAATCATTTTATAATGGATGTAAGTTATGAAGATGATCTCGGTAGCAATTAATGTGAATATATTTGGGATTTAGTTCTGATGCACATATATATTCTGGTGCGTAAGAAGAGTGTTCCGACAGCAGGAATCGCACATACAGGTAGGTAGAGATCCGGGTGCAGGTAAATGATAGTTAGAAATGGAAGATATCAGACTGGAATAAAAGTATCAGTGGTAAGGCAGGGATCGCTGCCGGCCTCCGTCCTTTGTATAAATGACCTGGTAGATGGCCTACTACGTGAGGTTTCCGTATTGCTGCTGACACAGTTCAATTCTTTTCCCCGACGCAGCTCCGCTCTAAAGTGACCAGGAGCAATTCAATGGGAGTAAAAGCAGCGGACGCCCATTATTTTTGCTCGCACCCTCCTCAGGCGGTGAGTAGAAACCCCCAAAGTCCGACTTTTGGGTGCCCAAACTCATCGCGCCCTGTAGATTTGCATGGAATAACCAGCTTTATGCTGCCAATCCTGGTGCATTGGGGTGAAACACGCGCGGTAAGTAATGGGGTCCGCGGCACTCGTGCCCATTGGCAAAATTATTAAATATCGCCCGTTGGCTGCCAAAAGCTTCCTAGGTTTAGTAACGTGGAGCAGGATTGTAACTCACTACAGGAAGACTTATAAAGTTTGGGAAACCAAGCTGCTATCTGCCAGTAGCCGTGCACCTAGGCTGCGGTGGTGACTTCTGTAGGCTACATCCACAATCGTGTTATTAATAAAATGAAATACTAAATATGAATGATATAAATGAAGATTATCTGTCACTGTTACCCCCCTGAGTTCTGCAGTCTTGCTATGACCCAGATCCTATAGTTCACCACCCCCCCCCTTCAGTATTACTTCACTGACAATTGTTTTGTACATAGAGAATAACTTCTGTTTAAAACTTATTTTAAGCTGCATATTGTCCCATTGTTTAAAAGCGCACACTGCCCAAATAAAGAGTGTGCATAGCTAGATGTGTGACGCTATTGTTTCTATGTGGCTGTCAGAAAGCAGATACAGAGATATGTGTAATCACTGAATGTTCCCGCTGCCGGAGGCACACGCTAACAGACTCGCCCGCCAGCAACAATACAGACTCGCCCGCCAGCAACAATACTACAAAGTGCAAAGGAAAGAATATAAAGAAACCGTACACTAAATTCCAGCTGAGCAACTTCAGCTCAGAAGTGTCCGAAGGACGAAAAACAGGCAAAACTGCTTAATGCACCTCGGGGGTCACCCGTGTTACAGCAGCCCGTTACCACTAATTATATGCAGTGTTCTCCCCAGGCTGCTTTCTGCGGGCACATCGCCCGGCAGAAACAGCCTACTGCCCAGCCTACTGCCCTGCACTTTCCCCACCTACCCCCGACCCCTGCTATGGAACGCTGGCCTCTGAAGTGACCGGAGGCTAAAGAAGCCTCCGATCGCTTCAGAGGCAAGAGTTCCCAGTGATGCAGTGCGCGGATGTTCGTCATGACGTCACCCGCGACGTGAGGAGCCTGCCCCGCGCGTCTGCTGGATCTAGTTAGACGGGAGTATGAGCGCGAGCGGCCAGCAAGTAAAGGCAAGTACTTGGCTGGGGCTAGGACCAGTCTGGGGGCACTACAAAGGGGGACCGGACTGAGAAGAACCAAAATACTATTCAGGTCAGAGACAAAGGGGGACCGGACTGAGAAGAACCAAAATACTATTCAGGTCAGAGACAAAGGGGGACCGGACTGAGAAGAACCAAAATACTATTCGGGTCAGAGACTAGGGGGACCGGACTAAGGAGAACCAAAATACTATTCGGGTCAGAGACTAGGGGGACCGGACTAAGAAGAACCAAAATACTATTCAGGTCAGAAACAAGGGGGACCAGACTAAGAAGAACCAAAATACTATTCAGGTCAGAAACTAGGGGGAGACCAGACTAAGAAGAACCAAAATACTATTCAGGTCAGAGACTAGGGGGACCAGACTAAGAAGAACCAAAATACTATTCAGGTCAGAAACTAGGGGGACCAGACTAAGAACCACCAAAATACTATTCAGGTTAGAGACTAGGGGGACCGGACTAAGAAGAACCAAAATACTATTCAGGTCAGAAAGACTAAGAAGAACCAAAATACTATTCAGGTCAGAAACTAGGGGGAGACCAGACTAAGAAGAACCAAAATACTATTCAGGTCAGAGACTAGGGGGACCAGACTAAGAAGAACCAAAATACTATTCAGGTCAGAAACAAGGGGGACCAGACTAAGAAGAACCAAAATACTATTCAGGTCAGAAACTAGGGGGAGACCAGACTAAGAACCACCAAAATACTATTCAGGTCAGAGACTAGGGGGACCAGACTAAGAAGAACCAAAATACTATCCAGGTCAGAGACTAGGGGGACCGGACTAAGAAGAACCAAAATACTATTCAGGTCAGGGACTAGGGGGACAGGACTAAGAAGAACCAAAATACTATTCAGGTCAGAGACAAATGGGACCGGACTGAGGCCATTTTACACACATTATTTGAAGCTCCCAAACTGCAGGTATAATCCATGGAAACCAGGTTATATAGGGACACAATTGACACATCCTGAGATAATAACTGGCAGTATAAACACACCTGACATATACTCAACTCTGCCCTGGTACTAGATTAGCCCAGCTTCCACAGACTGGTGTCCTACTGACTTATACCCATTGGGGTGGGAAACTCTCCGCTAGTCTAACCACCACAGCAACAAGCGCACAACAATACTACAAGTACAGACAAGACTACTGCATGACGGAAGCCTCTGATCTATTTATTACAATTTGGACAATAGCCGTGAACTTGATCTCTCACCTGTGTTATATTCAGCAGATACACCTGTACATATACTGGATGGGGGAATAATTATTATACGACGCCCCAGAGAGGTGAGCTGTCCCCATACTGTGAATATCGTGCTCAGTATTTGTCACTGTGCCCTGGAAATGTAGGCGGATTGCTGTGACAAAGCGCAATGCTACGTCTAGGTAAGTGTATCAGAAATGTATCAGCGTGATGCTGACTGTTACTTTACTTCAAATGACTTTCAGGCTTCCTATGAGAAGAGCCGGGATGTGAGGCCGAAGAAAGCGCAGTTTATCTGATGACTAAAGGACTTATGAATAACTTAAGGCGCGTACACACTAGACCACTCGCAAAAGATGCGATTTCAGCAACGATTTCCCTCTAACTCCCCCGGGCAGCTCCCCTGCACCCCCCCAGACAAATGATATGTTGTCCAATCTGACAAACGACCTTAATCTTGTTAACGAGATTGATAAATCTTGCCTGCTGTAGGCAAGATTAGCCAAAGATGCGATGTACGACCAGCGAGGACGCGCATCGATATCGTGAGTGGCCACTCGCCGTTTGGATATATTTTACACGATTTGTCGTTCCGATGCGTCGAAATCGGGCAAATCATGCAAAATATTGCCTAGGGTATACGCACCATTAGAGACGGACTGCGCGATGGGTCAGGCAGAAATGGCGCCAGACTCCGTGCCATGGGTGGCGTTACCCACATAGTTCTGCGTTAGTATAAAGTGCTACATGTTTCATGCATTGCCCCGTGTGACCCACCAGAAAATAACTAATTATCCCTATTCTGTCTTACATGTCATTCAATTTATAATTTTCTGCTTAACTCAATGTAACTATTCAAAGGTGACCGGTTACATTGCTGAAAGATCAGGAGTTATACTGAAAATTCATTTTATAAAGGAATTAAAGAACAACAACAAAAAATCTGCTTAAACCAAATGCAAAAGCTGCCAAAGAAAATCCCCAATGTAATAATATATATATATATATATATATATATATATATATATATACACACACACACACACACACATACACACACAGGGCATTTTATTAATTATATATAGGGTATTTTACATGGTTGACAATTTTAAAGGATAAGAAAAATGAATTTACCATTAATACATTATGATTTTACATATTATACATTCATGCTTCACACCAAGGTAAGCAGTCTCACACAGACATTAATCTCAGTTAGGTGACACTCCAGGAGTAACGTGATCTATCCCATATTACGTCTGTCTATCCCCAACCGTCATCTGCTGCTTTACATTGTTCTCAGTGTTTAGTACAAAGGTTACCTCATTAACGCCAACTCTAATCCCTAAGTCTATTTGCAGAAGCCATTTTGCTGGAGACTAGAGTTGAGCATTTAATGCCCTTTGATCTCTAACAAAATGGCTGCAGCATTATAGAATCAATGATCACATGAAGAATTTCCTCCTATACCTACATTAAATCAGTCTGCTGACAGCCAGAGCCCCCCCCCAAAAAAAACCCAAACTCCAGGGACCCTTAAAGAGGACATTACTTAGGGGAAAACAAAGGATCTGAGAATAACTAAGAGCCAGTGATTAGCGGATACTAAATTAGGATAAACACGGCGAGTTGTGTAAGCGACAATGTGGTATAATAATAGTAATATTATAACACAGCTGTGTGCGCTTTACATGGTAACGGTCCCAGGTTCTGCCCCTGACTGGCATATGGGGGGTATATGGCAATGGTCCTCAGGTGACCCTTACCTGGTATCAGGTATAGGGTTATCCTCCTGATACAGATTACATGTAGCTTCAGCTAATACACACATAGCGACAGACACTACACGGCACACCAGCCAGCTCCGTCACATATATTCTAGGGGTCAACTCCTATAAAGAAAAGGTGAGAAGCTTAGAGCCAAATGCGTACGTGAAGTCATGCGGTTGTATGTTATTTGTTTCAGGACCCCATAATGTACTGAGCTATGTAATATGTTGGCGCGTAATATAAAATAAGTGCCCCGTAGGAGTGCATTGCATTTTACTGAGTGTTAACGCTGCTGCCCACTGTGGGCAATGACACAAGTTACGCAGAGTGAACAGAAGGTTTGTGTACAGGGCGAGGGCGCAGGAATCGTTCTCCCGGAAGCACCCAGGACGGGCGGCTTTCCATGCTGAGTATTACAATTACAAACATAAAATAAATATCAAAGTTCTCACAAAAAAAAATAATAAAAAGCCAAACACGCAAGTGTCACCCCTCTCCGGTTACTGCATGGCCAGTGTGGTTCAATACCATTAGGTATGACCGGTTAGCGATCATGCTGAGACGCGGGGTACCTGCACGCATACAGCGCTGACCGTATAACACGCCATAGTACCAATAACAGATATGCAGCACCCGGCGCTGTATTATTCTTACGTCACCAGTGAGCAGGCTAGCGGCCCGGTTCCATGGTTTCCATACGATCAGGAAACATTATAGACACCCTCAGCTATATTTGGTGGTATGTGAAGCCCCCCCGAACGCAGCGATTCAGGGTGAACTGGTCTCAATGAATGTCATGTGAGGCAGAGACACGACTGCTCGTGTTACATACATGCACTTATTACATCTCTACATACTTCACCTATTGGATTGGGAATTGAACACCAACAAGAAGAAGGACAGAAGCTTTTTTCCACATGCTGTTATGTTTATTGGATAGAAACCCTACATTTTCAGCAGGTTGAAGCCCCCCCCCCCCCAAATAGGGAAAGATTACACAGACTTTTCCCCTAATGAAAGCCAGAGCCATACATCACGGTATTGTGCTTCCCAGTAAGTATATAACCCCGTCATACGCCTCCCCTCCCCCGCCACCACAATAGAACCCAGACGGTCACATGTATCATGCCACACCCCACCGTAACCTGTCCTGGCTTCCTTTCCAAAACCAGAAACAGCCGCAGCCCAAGCTGGCGCAGTCACCTGCGGCCGTCATGGCCTCCACTCACTAATCCGTCCTCTACCAGGTTCTCTCATACTCACAGGTCATGTTTTCCAAACCACCTAGATGGTGCACAGGTGTACTGAGTCCAAAGGGAAACATCGTCAAAGATCCACGGCTTGTCTGGAAAACATGACCTGCTAGGGGTACTGAGCACTGCCTCCTATTCCCACACATCAGCCCGGCTGAGAGCCCCTCTAGGCGCAAACCTTCCCGCCTGCTGGTGACAAGTCACCGATACCCCACAGCCTGCCCTGGACCTCCGTCGCTCTCTGAACCCCACCACAGAAGGAGTCTGAATTTGGGGTGTGAGCCATAAAATGTAAGGTCATCGCGCACGGATAACTTGTGTTATAGGGAAGCCCAGACACGGAGAACCCTATAATGCGCGAGTCTCCATAGGAACCTCACAGCTACATAGTCTTCATTCTAGCACCCTGCACCTGTCACAACCCGTGCAGTTCCTCTGTCCTGCCTGAGGTGTCACCCTCTGCTCTGGTGCTTCTAGCACACTCAACTAATTTATTTATTACCAGTTATTTATATAGCGCACACATATTCCGCAGCGCTTTACAGAGAATATTTGTCCATTCACATCCATCCCTGCCCCAGTGGAGCTTACAATCTAAATTTCCTATCACATGCACACAAACACTTACACACTAGGGTTAATTTTCTTAAGACCCAATTAACCTACCAGTATATTTTTGGAGTGTGGGAGGAAACCGGAGAACCCGAAGGAAACCCACACAAGCACAGGGAGAATATACAAACTCCACACAGTTAGGGCCGTAGTGGGAATCGAACCCATGACCTCAGTGCTGTGAGGCAGTAATGCTAACCATTACAACGAATGCAAGAAACTGCTAAGATACACACCAGAGTGTGCTAGAAGCACCAGAGCAAGAGCAACAGGAAAGAAGAACTGTGCAGGTTGTGACAGGTGCAGGGTTACAGAATGGACACTAGCTTCCTGTATCTACCCCTAAACTTGATGATTACCATTGATTAAAAAGATATGGCCATACATGTATAATAGTGCATGAATCAAACTGTGCTGTTCACCGCTCAGAGCCCCAATGTTCTATGTTGGTACCTCTTACGGTGGCGCCAGATCACTGTTCATCTTACAGACATATTTGGCCACTTGGAACCGTCATCTGGACGTCCTGCTGGAGCAGTCAGAAGAGGGCCTCACACACAGGTATACAGCGGTCACCATGTCACAGTATTTCCCGCCATACCGATAAATATCCTCTAAATGTCTACGGGACCATTATCAAGAATCGTCGCCAATCTCAGCCAACACAAGGAACAATACATTGCCCAGTACTGGCTGTGACGTCACAGCGCAGCTTTACAGGCGCAGTCCAGGGGCTTGCGAGGGCTATAACGTGCAGTGTCAAAAATTAAATAAAAACCCAAATATCTGGAATCCCGTAACACAGTAATCATTTTCCTGGGACACTGCTGCTCCCCCGTGTGCACCTCAGGGCGTCACTCGTGATACTGCCTAGACGGACCTTGGAGGCACTATAATCCCCAGCATGTCATGTCCACTGGATTTGATTAGAATGCATTTTTCTTTTTACATTTTAAATACACACAATATATATATATATATATATATATATATATATATATATCTCTCTCTCTCTACACAAGAGCTAGGGAACAAGGACAGAAGGTAAGATTTGCACGCACTATGCCGAAAGAGCAGGAACGTTTATGGGGACAAGTTCTGGAGACCTGGGACGGACCCTGGGAAGTACAGACGGTTGGGAATGATGGATAAAAACGAGAGCTTTGCAGATATGGTGTAATATTAGCATTACTGCCTCACAGCACTGAGGTCGTGGGTTCAATTCCCACCACGGCCCTAACTGTGTGGAGTTTGTATATTCTCCCTGTGCCAGCATGGGTTTCCTCCGGGTACTCCGGTTTCCTCCCACACACCAAAAATATACTGGTAGGTTAATTGGCTCCCAACAAAAATTAACCCTAGTGTGTATGTGTGTGACCATGTGATAGGGAATATAGAGTGTAAGCTCCACTGGGGCAGGGACTGATGTGAATGGACAAATATTCTCTGTAAAGCGCTGCGGAATATGTGTGTGCTATATAAAAATAACTGGTAATATACAGAGACTTCTACTAAACACACAGCATAAGACGCCCAGGTGGGTTTCTGTAACGTATGAGATGCAAAGTGATGACCTCCCCCTCCCCCAATCTTTACTCTAGGTGGCCATATTATGACTTTAGTGAAAAGCACATGGCAGCGCCTTACTTCCATATTACCTCACAGGTACACAACGGTGTGGGAACGCACAGAGCGTAATGTGCCGTGGGGTAATAAGGGAGAAGATGCCAGGTTCCATGTCGGGGTGCTGTGCTGTAGGGGTGCTCTGTGAGTGTGATATACTTACTCAGTCGGGTGTTCTGGATCATAGAAATCCCCCATTGTCAGTGGTGGAGACACACATCCAGCATGGAGGGATGAGGGGGGGGAGGTTCCTCCAGATAGTGGGGTGTAGTGAGATGCAGCTGGGGAGGAAGGTTAGCGCCAAACAGGTGGATCCTCCAGATAGTGCGGTGCAGCTGGGTAGAGGGGTTAGCTCCAGGCAGGTGCGTCCACCGAGGTGCAGCTGGGGAGGGGGTTAGTTCCAGACAAGAGGATACTCCAGATAGTGGGGTGCACCAAGGCGCCAGAGGGGTTGTAGCTCCAGGTAGTGGGCTGCCAGCTGGATGGTCCTCCAGATTGTGGGGATCCTCCAGATAGCGGGGTGCACTAAAGCAGGGGGTTTAGCTTCAGGCAGGTGTGTTCTCCTGATAGTGGGGGCACCTGGGGGGGGGGGATTCAAATGGGGAGGGAGTTAACTCAAGCAGATGGGTCCTCCAGATAGTGGGGTGCACCAGTAAGGGGGGGGTAGATTTAGGCAGGTGGGTCCCCCAGATAGTGGGGTGCACCAGTAAGGGGGGGGGGTAGATTTAGGCAGGTGGGTCCCCCAGATAGTGGGGTGTAGGGGGGAGTCCTGCAATATATATAGTTCAAGCACACAGAGATGACTCCAGATAGGGGGGGGGGGGGGTAAATATTGGGGAGCAGAGAGCTGGATTCCAATTGCCCCTGCGCCCTAATGAGCGGCCTCTGCGCCTCCCATGGGTGTAGGGGGTGACTGGCACGCTGAGAGGTGCCCGGTGAGGGCGCTGGCACTGGGGCTGCACAGCCGGCTTCCCGGGTCAGGTCCTGCCCGTCACTCGGAAGCACAGCCGGGGTGATGGCCGCCGCAGCCTCCTCCTCAGGCCATGGTGCCGCGGTCAGTCAGTCTCCCTCCTCGGCCAGGGCCTCCGTGTCCCCGGCTGTCGCCTGCCCAGCAGCCCGGCCCCCCGTGCACGTCTCCCCGCAGGCGGTGTGCTGCAGGCCGCGGCGTAGGCTGTGCTGAGGGCCCGCTCCCCGGTGTCGGCGCGGCCTGTGCTCCCGGCGGGTGAGGGCGGCTCGGGGCGGGGAGTCTCACAGCCTCAGCGCGGGGGGGATGGAGCCTTTCCCGGCTGCTCTGCGCTGCGGCCTCGGGGTCTCTCTCTGGCTCCTCCTCGTACACAGCGGAAGCGGCTCAAATTCGTCAGCTTCCTCCCCCGGCAACTGCTGCTGTGACCCGGGGAGGGGGGAGATCACCACCTGCCGCCCCCACCCCACAGCGGCCCCGTCACCCTGGTTACTGCCGGCACCGACACGGAGGACTCCGCCATCGTACATGTATGTCATTATTATCATTATTATCATTATTATCATTATTATTATTATTATCTAATATTATTATTATCATCTAATATCCACCTTATTACCCCGCTCTCATCTCATCAGCTCTATAGCTGTGTCCTATATGTCATTATTATATGTCATTATTATATGTCAGTACATCTGTATTATATCTCTTTATCTCTATATTATATCAGTCTATACCTCTATATTATATACATGTATGTCATTATTATCATTATTATTATCTAATATTATTATCATCTAATATCCACCTTATTACCCCGCTCTCATCTCATCAGCTCTATAGCTGTGTCCTATATGTCATTATTATATGTCATTATTATATGTCATTATTATATGTCATTATTATATGTCAGTACATCTGTATTATATCTCTTTATCTCTATATTATATCAGTCTATACCTCTATATTATATACATGTATGTCATTATTATCATTATTATTATCTAATATTATTATCATCTAATATTCACCTTATTACCCCGCTCTCATCTCATCAGCTCTATAGCTGTGTCCTATATGTCATTATTATATGTCATTATTATATGTCAGTACATCTGTATTATATCTCTTTATCTCTATATTATATCAGTCTATACCTCTATATTATATACATGTATGTCATTATTATCATTATTATTATCTAATATTATTATCATCTAATATCCACCTTATTACCCCGCTCTCATCTCATCAGCTCTATAGCTGTGTCCTATATGTCATTATTATATGTCATTATTATATGTCATTATTATATGTCATTATTATATGTCAGTACATCTGTATTATATCTCTTTATCTCTATATTATATCAGTCTATACCTCTATATTATATACATGTATGTCATTATTATCATTATTATTATCTAATATTATTATCATCTAATATTCACCTTATTACCCCGCTCTCATCTCATCAGCTCTATAGCTGTGTCCTATATGTCATTATTATATGTCATTATTATATGTCAGTACATCTGTATTATATCTCTTTATCTCTATATTATATCAGTCTATACCTCTATATTATATACATGTATGTCATTATTATCATTATTATTATCTAATATTATTATCATCTAATATCCACCTTATTACCCCGCTCTCATCTCATCAGCTCTATAGCTGTGTCCTATATGTCATTATTATATGTCATTATTATATGTCAATACATCTGTATTATATCTCTTTATCTCTATATTATATCAGTCTATACCTCTATATTATATACATGTATGTCATTATTATTATTATTATTATTATCATTATTATCATTATTATTATCATTATTATTATTATCTAATATTCACCTTATTACCCCGCTCTCATCTCATCAGCTCTATAGCTGTGTCCTATATGTCATTATTATATGTCATTATTATATGTCATTATTATATGTCATTATTATATGTCAGTACATCTGTATTATATCTCTTTATCTCTATATTATATCAGTCTATACCTCTATATTATATACATGTATGTCATTATTATTATTATTATTATCATTATTATCATTATTATTATCATTATTATTATTATCTAATATTCACCTTATTACCCCGCTCTCATCTCATCAGCTCTATAGCTGTGTCCTATATGTCATTATTATGTCATTATTATATGTCATTATTATATGTCATTATTATATGTCAGTACATCTGTATTATATCTCTTTATCTATATTATATCAGTCTATACCTCTATATTATATACATGTATGTCATTATTATTATTATTATTATTATCATTATTATCATTATTATCATTATTATTATTATCTAATATTCACCTTATTACCCCGCTCTCATCTCATCAGCTCTATAGCTGTGTCCTATATGTCATTATTATATGTCATTATTATATGTCATTATTATATGTCATTATTATATGTCAGTACATCTGTATTATATCTCTTTATCTATATTATATCAGTCTATACCTCTATATTATATACATGTATGTCATTATTATCATTATTATTATCTAATATTATTATCATCTAATATTCACCTTATTACCCCGCTCTCATCTCATCAGCTCTATAGCTGTGTCCTATATGTCATTATTATATGTCATTATTATATGTCAGTACATCTGTATTATATCTCTTTATCTCTATATTATATCAGTCTATACCTCTATATTATATACATGTATGTCATTATTATCATTATTATTATCATTATTATTATTATCTAATATTCACCTTATTACCCCGCTCTCATCTCATCAGCTCTATAGCTGTGTCCTATATGTCATTATTATATGTCATTATTATATGTCAGTACATCTGTATTATATCTCTTTATCTCTATATTATATCAGTCTATACCTCTATATTATATACATGTATGTCATTATTATCATTATTATTATCTAATATTATTATCATCTAATATCCACCTTATTACCCCGCTCTCATCTCATCAGCTCTATAGCTGTGTCCTATATGTCATTATTATATGTCATTATTATATGTCAGTACATCTGTATTATATCTCTTTATCTCTATATTATATCAGTCTATACCTCTATATTATATACATGTATGTCATTATTATCATTATTATTATCTAATATTATTATCATCTAATATCCACCTTATTACCCCGCTCTCATCTCATCAGCTCTATAGCTGTGTCCTATATGTCATTATTATATGTCATTATTATATGTCATTATTATATGTCATTATTATATGTCAGTACATCTGTATTATATCTCTTTATCTCTATATTATATCAGTCTATACCTCTATATTATATACATGTATGTCATTATTATTATTATTATTATTATTATTATTATCATTATTATCATTATTATTATCATTATTATTATTATCTAATATTCACCTTATTACCCCGCTCTCATCTCATCAGCTCTATAGCTGTGTCCTATATGTCATTATTATATGTCATTATTATATGTCATTATTATATGTCATTATTATATGTCAGTACATCTGTATTATATCTCTTTATCTCTATATTATATCAGTCTATACCTCTATATTATATACATGTATGTCATTATTATTATTATTATCATTATTATCATTATTATTATCATTATTATTATTATCTAATATTCACCTTATTACCCCGCTCTCATCTCATCAGCTCTATAGCTGTGTCCTATATGTCATTATTATATGTCATTATTATATGTCATTATTATATGTCATTATTATATGTCAGTACATCTGTATTATATCTCTTTATCTCTATATTATATCAGTCTATACCTCTATATTATATACATGTATGTCATTATTATTATTATTATTATCATTATTATCATTATTATTATCATTATTATTATTATCTAATATTCACCTTATTACCCCGCTCTCATCTCATCAGCTCTATAGCTGTGTCCTATATGTCATTATTATATGTCATTATTATATGTCATTATTATATGTCATTATTATATGTCAGTACATCTGTATTATATCTCTTTATCTATATTATATCAGTCTATACCTCTATATTATATACATGTATGTCATTATTATCATTATTATTATCTAATATTATTATCATCTAATATTCACCTTATTACCCCGCTCTCATCTCATCAGCTCTATAGCTGTGTCCTATATGTCATTATTATATGTCATTATTATATGTCAGTACATCTGTATTATATCTCTTTATCTCTATATTATATCAGTCTATACCTCTATATTATATACATGTATGTCATTATTATCATTATTATTATCATTATTATTATTATCTAATATTCACCTTATTACCCCGCTCTCATCTCATCAGCTCTATAGCTGTGTCCTATATGTCATTATTATATGTCATTATTATATGTCAGTACATCTGTATTATATCTCTTTATCTCTATATTATATCAGTCTATACCTCTATATTATATACATGTATGTCATTATTATCATTATTATTATCTAATATTATTATCATCTAATATCCACCTTATTACCCCGCTCTCATCTCATCAGCTCTATAGCTGTGTCCTATATGTCATTATTATATGTCATTATTATATGTCAGTACATCTGTATTATATCTCTTTATCTCTATATTATATCAGTCTATACCTCTATATTATATACATGTATGTCATTATTATCATTATTATTATCTAATATTATTATCATCTAATATCCACCTTATTACCCCGCTCTCATCTCATCAGCTCTATAGCTGTGTCCTATATGTCATTATTATATGTCATTATTATATGTCAGTACATCTGTATTATATCTCTTTATCTCTATATTATATCAGTCTATACCTCTATATTATATACATGTATGTCATTATTATCATTATTATTATCTAATATTATTATCATCTAATATTCACCTTATTACCCCGCTCTCATCTCATCAGCTCTATAGCTGTGTCCTATATGTCATTATTATATGTCATTATTATATGTCAGTACATCTGTATTATATCTCTTTATCTCTATATTATATCAGTCTATACCTCTATATTATATACATGTATGTCATTATTATCATTATTATTATCTAATATTATTATCATCTAATATCCACCTTATTACCCCGCTCTCATCTCATCAGCTCTATAGCTGTGTCCTATATGTCATTATTATATGTCATTATTATATGTCAGTACATCTGTATTATATCTCTTTATCTCTATATTATATCAGTCTATACCTCTATATTATATACATGTATGTCATTATTATCATTATTATTATCTAATATTATTATCATCTAATATCCACCTTATTACCCCGCTCTCATCTCATCAGCTCTATAGCTGTGTCCTATATGTCATTATTATATGTCATTATTATATGTCAGTACATCTGTATTATATCTCTTTATCTCTATATTATATACATGTATGTCATTATTATCATTATTATTATCTAATATTATTATCATCTAATATCCACCTTATTACCCCGCTCTCATCTCATCAGCTCTATAGCTGTGTCCTATATGTCATTATTATATGTCAGTACATCTGTATTATATCTCTTTATCTCTATATTATATCAGTCTATACCTCTATATTATATACATGTATGTCATTATTATCATTATTATTATCTAATATTATTATCATCTAATATCCACCTTATTACCCCGCTCTCATCTCATCAGCTCTATAGCTGTGTCCTATATGTCATTATTATATGTCATTATTATATGTCATTTATTATATGTCATTATTATATGTCAGTACATCTGTATTATATCTCTTATCTATATTATATCAGTCTATACCTCTATATTATATACATGTATGTCATTATTATTATTATTATCATTATTATCATTATTATTATCATTATTATTATTATCTAATATTCACCTTATTACCCCGCTCTCATCTCATCAGCTCTATAGCTGTGTCCTATATGTCATTATTATATGTCATTATTATATGTCATTATTATATGTCAGTACATCTGTATTATATCTCTTTATCTATATTATATCAGTCTATACCTCTATATTATATACATGTATGTCATTATTATCATTATTATTATCTAATATTATTATCATCTAATATTCACCTTATTACCCCGCTCTCATCTCATCAGCTCTATAGCTGTGTCCTATATGTCATTATATTATATGTCATTATTATATGTCAGTACATCTGTATTATATCTCTTTATCTCTATATTATATCAGTCTATACCTCTATATTATATACATGTATGTCATTATTATCATTATTATTATCATTATTATTATTATCTAATATTCACCTTATTACCCCGCTCTCATCTCATCAGCTCTATAGCTGTGTCCTATATGTCATTATTATATGTCATTATTATATGTCAGTACATCTGTATTATATCTCTTTATCTCTATATTATATCAGTCTATACCCTCTATATTATATACATGTATGTCATTATTATCATTATTATTATCATTATTATTATCATCTAATATTCACCTTATTACCCCGCTCTCATCTCATCAGCTCTATAGCTGTGTCCTATATGTCATTATTATATGTCATTATTATATGTCAGTACATCTGTATTATATCTCTTTATCTCTATATTATATCAGTCTATACCTCTACCTATATATACATGTATGTCATTATTATCATTTATTATTATCATTATTATCATTATTATATCTATTATTATTATCATCATCTAATATCCACCTTATTACCCCGCTCCTCATCTCATCAGCTCTATAGCTGTGTCCTATATGTCATTATTATATGTCATTATTATATGTCATTATATATGTCATTATTATATGTCAGTACATCTGTATTATATCTCTTATCTCTATATTATATCAGTCTATACCTCTAATATTATATACATGTATGTCATTATTATCATTATTATTATCTAATATTATTATCATCTAATATTCACCTTATTACCCCGCTCTCATCTCATCAGCTCTATAGCTGTGTCCTTATATGTCATTATTATATGTCATTATTATTATGTCAGTACATCTGTATTATATCTCTTTATCTCTATATTATATCAGTCTATACCTCTATATTATATACATGTATGTCATTATTATCATTATTATTATCTAATATTATTATCATCTAATATCCACCTTATTACCCGCTCTCATCTCATCAGCTCTATAGCTGTGTCCTATATGTCATTATTATATGTCATTATTATATGTCAATACATCTGTATTATATCTCTTTATCTCTATATTATATCAGTCTATACCTCTATATTATATACATGTATGTCATTATTATTATTATTATTATTATTATCATTATATCATTATTATTATCATTATTATATTATCTAATATTCACCTTATTACCCCCGCTCTCATCTCATCAGCTCTATAGCTGTGTCCTGTATGTCATTATTATATGTCATTATTATATGTCATTATATAGTCATTATTATATGTCAGTTACATCTGTATTATATCTCTTTATCTCTATATTATATCAGTCTATACCTCTATATTATATACATGTATGTCATTATTATTATTATTATTATTATTATCATTATTATCATTATTATTATCATTATTATTATTATCTAATATTCACCTTATTACCCCGCTCTCATCTCATCAGCTCTATAGCTGTGTCCTATATGTCATTATTATATGTCATTATTATATGTCATTATTATATGTCATTATTATATGTCAGTACATCTGTATTATATCTCTTTATCTATATTATATCAGTCTATACCTCTATATTATATACATGTATGTCATTATTATTATTATTATTATTATCATTATTATCATTATTATCATTATTATTATTATCTAATATTCACCTTATTACCCCGCTCTCATCTCATCAGCTCTATAGCTGTGTCCTATATGTCATTATTATATGTCATTATTATATGTCATTATTATATGTCATTATTATATGTCAGTACATCTGTATTATATCTCTTTATCTATATTATATCAGTCTATACCTCTATATTATATACATGTATGTCATTATTATCATTATTATTATCTAATATTATTATCATCTAATATTCACCTTATTACCCCGCTCTCATCTCATCAGCTCTATAGCTGTGTCCTATATGTCATTATTATATGTCATTATTATATGTCAGTACATCTGTATTATATCTCTTTATCTCTATATTATATCAGTCTATACCTCTATATTATATACATGTATGTCATTATTATCATTATTATTATCATTATTATTATTATCTAATATTCACCTTATTACCCCGCTCTCATCTCATCAGCTCTATAGCTGTGTCCTATATGTCATTATTATATGTCATTATTATATGTCAGTACATCTGTATTATATCTCTTTATCTCTATATTATATCAGTCTATACCTCTATATTATATACATGTATGTCATTATTATCATTATTATTATCTAATATTATTATCATCTAATATCCACCTTATTACCCCGCTCTCATCTCATCAGCTCTATAGCTGTGTCCTATATGTCATTATTATATGTCATTATTATATGTCAGTACATCTGTATTATATCTCTTTATCTCTATATTATATCAGTCTATACCTCTATATTATATACATGTATGTCATTATTATCATTATTATTATCTAATATTATTATCATCTAATATCCACCTTATTACCCCGCTCTCATCTCATCAGCTCTATAGCTGTGTCCTATATGTCATTATTATATGTCATTATTATATGTCATTATTATATGTCAGTACATCTGTATTATATCTCTTTATCTCTATATTATATCAGTCTATACCTCTATATTATATACATGTATGTCATTATTATTATTATTATTATTATCATTATTATCATTATTATTATCATTATTATTATTATCTAATATTCACCTTATTACCCCGCTCTCATCTCATCAGCTCTATAGCTGTGTCCTATATGTCATTATTATATGTCATTATTATATGTCATTATTATATGTCATTATTATATGTCAGTACATCTGTATTATATCTCTTTATCTCTATATTATATCAGTCTATACCTCTATATTATATACATGTATGTCATTATTATTATTATTATTATTATTATTATCATTATTATCATTATTATTATTATCTAATATTCACCTTATTACCCCGCTCTCATCTCATCAGCTCTATAGCTGTGTCCTATATGTCATTATTATATGTCATTATTATATGTCATTATTATATGTCATTATTATATGTCAGTACATCTGTATTATATCTCTTTATCTATATTATATCAGTCTATACCTCTATATTATATACATGTATGTCATTATTATTATTATTATTATTATTATTATTATTATCATTATTATCATTATTATTATCATTATTATTATTATCTAATATTCACCTTATTACCCCGCTCTCATCTCATCAGCTCTATAGCTGTGTCCTATATGTCATTATTATATGTCATTATTATATGTCATTATTATATGTCAGTACATCTGTATTATATCTCTTTATCTATATTATATCAGTCTATACCTCTATATTATATACATGTATGTCATTATTATCATTATTATTATCTAATATTATTATCATCTAATATTCACCTTATTACCCCGCTCTCATCTCATCAGCTCTATAGCTGTGTCCTATATGTCATTATTATATGTCATTATTATATGTCAGTACATCTGTATTATATCTCTTTATCTCTATATTATATCAGTCTATACCTCTATATTATATACATGTATGTCATTATTATCATTATTATTATCATTATTATTATTATCTAATATTCACCTTATTACCCCGCTCTCATCTCATCAGCTCTATAGCTGTGTCCTATATGTCATTATTATATGTCATTATTATATGTCAGTACATCTGTATTATATCTCTTTATCTCTATATTATATCAGTCTATACCTCTATATTATATACATGTATGTCATTATTATCATTATTATTATCTAATATTATTATCATCTAATATCCACCTTATTACCCCGCTCTCATCTCATCAGCTCTATAGCTGTGTCCTATATGTCATTATTATATGTCATTATTATATGTCAGTACATCTGTATTATATCTCTTTATCTCTATATTATATCAGTCTATACCTCTATATTATATACATGTATGTCATTATTATCATTATTATTATCTAATATTATTATCATCTAATATCCACCTTATTACCCCGCTCTCATCTCATCAGCTCTATAGCTGTGTCCTATATGTCATTATTATATGTCATTATTATATGTCAGTACATCTGTATTATATCTCTTTATCTCTATATTATATCAGTCTATACCTCTATATTATATACATGTATGTCATTATTATCATTATTATTATCTAATATTATTATCATCTAATATTCACCTTATTACCCCGCTCTCATCTCATCAGCTCTATAGCTGTGTCCTATATGTCATTATTATATGTCATTATTATATGTCAGTACATCTGTATTATATCTCTTTATCTCTATATTATATCAGTCTATACCTCTATATTATATACATGTATGTCATTATTATCATTATTATTATCTAATATTATTATCATCTAATATCCACCTTATTACCCCGCTCTCATCTCATCAGCTCTATAGCTGTGTCCTATATGTCATTATTATATGTCATTATTATATGTCAGTACATCTGTATTATATCTCTTTATCTCTATATTATATCAGTCTATACCTCTATATTATATACATGTATGTCATTATTATCATTATTATTATCTAATATTATTATCATCTAATATCCACCTTATTACCCCGCTCTCATCTCATCAGCTCTATAGCTGTGTCCTATATGTCATTATTATATGTCATTATTATATGTCAGTACATCTGTATTATATCTCTTTATCTCTATATTATATCAGTCTATACCTCTATATTATATACATGTATGTCATTATTATCATTATTATTATCTAATATTATTATCATCTAATATCCACCTTATTACCCCGCTCTCATCTCATCAGCTCTATAGCTGTGTCCTATATGTCATTATTATATGTCAGTACATCTGTATTATATCTCTTTATCTCTATATTATATCAGTCTATACCTCTATATTATATACATGTATGTCATTATTATCATTATTATTATCTAATATTATTATCATCTAATATCCACCTTATTACCCCGCTCTCATCTCATCAGCTCTATAGCTGTGTCCTATATGTCATTATTATATGTCATTATTATATGTCATTATTATATGTCATTATTATATGTCAGTACATCTGTATTATATCTCTTTATCTATATTATATCAGTCTATACCTCTATATTATATACATGTATGTCATTATTATTATTATTATCATTATTATCATTATTATTATCATTATTATTATTATCTAATATTCACCTTATTACCCCGCTCTCATCTCATCAGCTCTATAGCTGTGTCCTATATGTCATTATTATATGTCATTATTATATGTCATTATTATATGTCATTATTATATGTCAGTACATCTGTATTATATCTCTTTATCTATATTATATCAGTCTATACCTCTATATTATATACATGTATGTCATTATTATCATTATTATTATCTAATATTATTATCATCTAATATTCACCTTATTACCCCGCTCTCATCTCATCAGCTCTATAGCTGTGTCCTATATGTCATTATTATATGTCATTATTATATGTCAGTACATCTGTATTATATCTCTTTATCTCTATATTATATCAGTCTATACCTCTATATTATATACATGTATGTCATTATTATCATTATTATTATCATTATTATTATTATCTAATATCCACCTTATTACCCCGCTCTCATCTCATCAGCTCTATAGCTGTGTCCTATATGTCATTATTATATGTCATTATTATATGTCAGTACATCTGTATTATATCTCTTTATCTCTATATTATATCAGTCTATACCTCTATATTATATACATGTATGTCATTATTATCATTATTATTATCTAATATTATTATCATCTAATATCCACCTTATTACCCCGCTCTCATCTCATCAGCTCTATAGCTGTGTCCTATATGTCATTATTATATGTCATTATTATATGTCAGTACATCTGTATTATATCTCTTTATCTCTATATTATATCAGTCTATACCTCTATATTATATACATGTATGTCATTATTATCATTATTATTATCTAATATTATTATCATCTAATATTCACCTTATTACCCCGCTCTCATCTCATCAGCTCTATAGCTGTGTCCTATATGTCATTATTATATGTCATTATTATATGTCAGTACATCTGTATTATATCTCTTTATCTCTATATTATATCAGTCTATACCTCTATATTATATACATGTATGTCATTATTATCATTATTATTATCTAATATTATTATCATCTAATATCCACCTTATTACCCCGCTCTCATCTCATCAGCTCTATAGCTGTGTCCTATATGTCATTATTATATGTCATTATTATATGTCAGTACATCTGTATTATATCTCTTTATCTCTATATTATATCAGTCTATACCTCTATATTATATACATGTATGTCATTATTATCATTATTATTATCTAATATTATTATCATCTAATATCCACCTTATTACCCCGCTCTCATCTCATCAGCTCTATAGCTGTGTCCTATATGTCATTATTATATGTCATTATTATATGTCAGTACATCTGTATTATATCTCTTTATCTCTATATTATATCAGTCTATACCTCTATATTATATACATGTATGTCATTATTATCATTATTATTATCTAATATTATTATCATCTAATATCCACCTTATTACCCCGCTCTCATCTCATCAGCTCTATAGCTGTGTCCTATATGTCATTATTATATGTCATTATTATATGTCAGTACATCTGTATTATATCTCTTTATCTCTATATTATATCAGTCTATACCTCTATATTATATACATGTATGTCATTATTATCATTATTATTATCTAATATTATTATCATCTAATATCCACCTTATTACCCCGCTCTCATCTCATCAGCTCTATAGCTGTGTCCTATATGTCATTATTATATGTCATTATTATATGTCAGTACATCTGTATTATATCTCTTTATCTCTATATTATATCAGTCTATACCTCTATATTATATACATGTATGTCATTATTATCATTATTATTATCTAATATTATTATCATCTAATATCCACCTTATTACCCCGCTCTCATCTCATCAGCTCTATAGCTGTGTCCTATATGTCATTATTATATGTCAGTACATCTGTATTATATCTCTTTATCTCTATATTATATCAGTCTATACCTCTATATTATATACATGTATGTCATTATTATCATTATTATTATCTAATATTATTATCATCTAATATCCACCTTATTACCCCGCTCTCACCTCATCAGCTCTATAGCTGTGTCCTATATGTCATTATTATATGTCATTATTATATGTCAGTACATCTGTATTATATCTCTTTATCTCTATATTATATCAGTCTATACCTCTATATTATATACATGTATGTCATTATTATCATTATTATTATCTAATATTATTATCATCTAATATCCACCTTATTACCCCGCTCTCATCTCATCAGCTCTATAGCTGTGTCCTATATGTCATTATTATATGTCATTATTATATGTCAGTACATCTGTATTATATCTCTTTATCTCTATATTATATCAGTCTATACCTCTATATTATATACATGTATGTCATTATTATCATTATTATTATCTAATATTATTATCATCTAATATTCACCTTATTACCCCGCTCTCATCTCATCAGCTCTATAGCTGTGTCCTATATGTCATTATTATATGTCATTATTATATGTCAGTACATCTGTATTATATCTTTTTATCTCTATATTATATCAGTCTATACCTCTATATTATATACATGTATGTCATTATTATCATTATTATTATCATTATTATTATTATCTAATATTCACCTTATTACCCCGCTCTCATCTCATCAGCTCTATAGCTGTGTCCTATATGTCATTATTATATGTCATTATTATATGTCAGTACATCTGTATTATATCTCTTTATCTCTATATTATATCAGTCTATACCTCTATATTATATACATGTATGTCATTATTATTATTATTATCATTATTATTATCATTATTATTATCATCTAATATTCACCTTATTACCCCGCTCTCATCTCATCAGCTCTATAGCTGTGTCCTATATGTCATTTTTATATGTCATTATTATATGTCAGTACATCTGTATTATATCTCTTTATCTCTATATTATATCAGTCTATACCTCTATATTATATACATGTTTGTCATTATTATCATTATTATTATCATTATTATTATTATCTAATATTCACCTTATTACCCCGCTCTCATCTCATCAGCTCTATAGCTGTGTCCTATATGTCATTATTATATGTCATTATTATATGTCAGTACATCTGTATTATATCTCTTTATCTCTATATTATATCAGTCTATACCTCTATATTATATACATGTATGTCATTATTATCATTATTATTATCATTATTATTATCATCTAATATCCACCTTATTACCCCGCTCTCATCTCATCAGCTCTATAGCTGTGTCCTATATGTCATTATTATATGTCATTATTATATGTCAGTACATCTGTATTATATCTCTTTATCTCTATATTATATCAGTCTATACCTCTATATTATATACATGTATGTCATTATTATCATTATTATTATCTAATATTATTATCATCTAATATTCACCTTATTACCCCGCTCTCATCTCATCAGCTCTATAGCTGTGTCCTATATGTCATTATTATATGTCATTATTATATGTCAGTACATCTGTATTATATCTCTTTATCTCTATATTATATCAGTCTATACCTCTATATTATATACATGTATGTCATTATTATCATTATTATTATCTAATATTATTATCATCTAATATCCACCTTATTACCCCGCTCTCATCTCATCAGCTCTATAGCTGTGTCCTATATGTCATTATTATATGTCATTATTATATGTCAGTACATCTGTATTATATCTCTTTATCTCTATATTATATCAGTCTATACCTCTATATTATATACATGTATGTCATTATTATCATTATTATTATCTAATATTATTATCATCTAATATCCACCTTATTACCCCGCTCTCATCTCATCAGCTCTATAGCTGTGTCCTATATGTCATTATTATATGTCATTATTATATGTCAGTACATCTGTATTATATCTCTTTATCTCTATATTATATCAGTCTATACCTCTATATTATATACATGTATGTCATTATTATCATTATTATTATCTAATATTATTATCATCTAATATTCACCTTATTACCCCGCTCTCATCTCATCAGCTCTATAGCTGTGTCCTATATGTCATTATTATATGTCATTATTATATGTCAGTACATCTGTATTATATCTCTTTATCTCTATATTATATCAGTCTATACCTCTATATTATATACATGTATGTCATTATTATCATTATTATTATCTAATATTATTATCATCTAATATTCACCTTATTACCCCGCTCTCATCTCATCAGCTCTATAGCTGTGTCCTATATGTCATTATTATATGTCATTATTATATGTCAGTACATCTGTATTATATCTCTTTATCTCTATATTATATCAGTCTATACCTCTATATTATATACATGTATGTCATTATTATCATTATTATTATCATTATTATTATTATCTAATATTCACCTTATTACCCCGCTCTCATCTCATCAGCTCTATAGCTGTGTCCTATATGTCATTATTATATGTCATTATTATATGTCAGTACATCTGTATTATATCTCTTTATCTCTATATTATATCAGTCTATACCTCTATATTATATACATGTATGTCATTATTATTATTATTATCATTATTATTATCATTATTATTATCATCTAATATTCACCTTATTACCCCGCTCTCATCTCATCAGCTCTATAGCTGTGTCCTATATGTCATTATTATATGTCATTATTATATGTCAGTACATCTGTATTATATCTCTTTATCTCTATATTATATCAGTCTATACCTCTATATTATATACATGTATGTCATTATTATCATTATTATTATCATTATTATTATTATCTAATATTCACCTTATTACCCCGCTCTCATCTCATCAGCTCTATAGCTGTGTCCTATATGTCATTATTATATGTCATTATTATATGTCAGTACATCTGTATTATATCTCTTTATCTCTATATTATATCAGTCTATACCTCTATATTATATACATGTATGTCATTATTATCATTATTATTATCATTATTATTATTATCTAATATTCACCTTATTACCCCGCTCTCATCTCATCAGCTCTATAGCTGTGTCCTATATGTCATTATTATATGTCATTATTATATGTCAGTACATCTGTATTATATCTCTTTATCTCTATATTATATCAGTCTATACCTCTATATTATATACATGTATGTCATTATTATTATTATTATTATTATTATTATTATTATCATCATCTAATATTCACCTTATTACCCCGCTCACATCTCATCAGCTCTATAGCTGTGTCCTATATGTCATTATTATATGTCATTATTATATGTCAGTACATCTGTATTATATCTCTTTATCTCTATATTATATCAGTCTATACCTCTATATTATATACATGTATGTCATTATTATCATTATTATTATCATTATTATTATTATCTAATATTCACCTTATTACCCCGCTCTCATCTCATCAGCTCTATAGCTGTGTCCTATATGTCATTATTATATGTCATTATTATATGTCAGTACATCTGTATTATATCTCTTTATCTCTATATTATATCAGTCTATACCTCTATATTATATACATGTATGTCATTATTATTATTATTATTATTATTATTATTATTATTATTATTATTATTATCATCATCTAATATTCACCTTATTACCCCGCTCACATCTCATCAGCTCTATAGCTGTGTCCTATATGTCATTATTATATGTCATTATTATATGTCAGTACATCTGTATTATATCTCTTTATCTCTATATTATATCAGTCTATACCTCTATATTATATACAT
>JAUIMM010000199.1:0-92500 GCA_031769625.1 Taudactylus pleione | reverse complement strand
CCAGGCGACCAACCTGCGCTTCCACTACCCCCTGGGACAGCGGACCGCAGCAGAGCGGTAGCGCTGCGGCGTCCCAGGGGTTAAATGCATGCCAGGGGAGCGCGCCTTCCCTGTCTCACAGCCGGCGCCTCCCCCGCTGCACACAGCCCTCTCTGCATGCTGCCGACTGGTCCTGTGGCAGCGCTCCTCCCCCAGGCCAGCCTCCTCTCTGCTCCTCGGCGGCCATCTTCTCCAGAACGCATGGTGAACGCTGCTGGAAGCGCTGGACGGAAGCATCGTGGTCTGGGTCCCCCCGCATACCTCTCCTCCGCTGTGGTCAGGTCTGTGTATGCAGCGCTGTGTCCTACCAGGCCCTGTGTCTGTGTAGTTGAGTGATCAGCGCTGTTAGTGCAGGAATTGTTATTTCTCTGCATTGTATGTGACTGTGCTAGCGCTGCCTGTAGCTTTTCTTCTCTAAACTGTCAGCTTTATTACTGTCCCTGTTCTTCTGCTAAAGCCCTTGCGGTGCGGTGCTGCAGGGTGGTCTCTCGCCTATTTAATACTTAATTGGTGAGAGAGGTCACATACGTGGTGCCATCATGTCTGAAAGTGATTTTCCCCTCCGGCTACAGTGTACCACGTGCAAAGTACCGTTAGCGGAGGGGGAGGGTAGCGCGGAGGGCCTTTGCCGGCAGTGTTTGTCCATGGCGCGGCCTATTACGGTTACAGCACCGGTACAGGAGCCGCCCTGGGCTTGTTTCGCTCAGGCGTTAACAGCTTTAGTGGGCCAGTTAGCTCCGCAGCCCGCGTTTACTCCGATGGGTTTGTCCCAGCAGTCTGTGGTGTCGTCACCCATGCAGGGGTTCCCACGACAATTGGTGGTACCCCACAGTCTCCCTATTTCCCCGCTCCCGGGTTCTCAGGAGCCAGCGTGGGTTAACTCCCTGACGAGTTCTGTACAGCACTTGTCGGATGTGTTGCAAGGGGAGTCTGTGATGCGGCCTCATAAAAGGCCGGTGGCGTCTCTGTCCGCTCCTTATGAGGATGACGAAGGGACGTCTGATGATGGGGAGATTCTTGATCCTTACGATCAGGAACCTCTCCATACTAAGGACGCTGATGCTAAGTCCAAAGTATATATTCCTGGACTTATTCGGGCGGTCCGCACAGCCTTGGTGATTGAGGACGAAGTTCCCCCAGCGGCTAAATCTAAGTATGCCTTTTTCAAAGATGTGAAGGGCGATGCCACAGTCTTTCCTCTTTCGGGTCAGTTGGTGGACCATTTAGAGGAGGCGTGGAAACAACCTGGCAAAAGATACCAGCCGCAGAGACGCCTGGCGGTGGCTTATCCGTTCGCGGATAATTATTTTGCTAAGTGGGAATCCCCTCCACAGGTGGATTCTCACGTGACCCGTCTTGTCCGTAGTGCCACATTGCCGATGCCATCCATGTCCTCCCTTAAGGATGCTACGGACCGCAAGGTAGAAATCTGCCTGAAGTCCGCTTATTCCCTTGCAGGGGGGGCAGCACGGCCGGCTATGGCCATTTGCTGGGTTGCCAGAGCGATGGAGCGCTGGGCGGATTCATTAGAGGCTTCTTTTGAATCCGACTGTCCGGCCGATCAGGCGAAGTTGATTGGCAATCTCCGTGATTCGGCCACCTACATCAACGAGGCGGCTCTAGACATTAGTACTCTGGTGTCTAGAATTTCTTCAGCTGCGGTAGCTGCTCGTCGCACCTTGTGGCTGCGATCCTGGAAGGCGGACGCAGATTCCAAGAAAGGTCTGGAAGCGTTGCCGTTTACCGGAGAAGTTCTCTTCGGTCCGGATCTGGATAAGATTGTGGCCACGCTGGCGGCAGCCAAATCTGCTTGTCTCCCGTCGGCCGCTGCTCCTTCTGGTTCGGGACAATCTTCCTTTCGGTCATCTAGGGCCCAGGGCAGGCCCAAACCACAGTCGTTTCCTCGACAGGCTGGCCCTAAGAAATCGGTCAAGCCCCGGAAGCAGGCATGGAGTACCAGACGTCCGGCCCCCAAGCCAGATGACAAGCCTGCGGCCTGACGGTCCGGGCCTCCCTTTGGGGGATCCCAGGGTGGGAGGCCGCCTGCTACAGTTCGCCCAGTGTTGGTCGACCACTACGACAGACACTTGGGTTCTGGAGGTGGTTTCCCACGGATACGCCCTCTCCTTCCGGCACAGACCCCCGGCTCGCTTCTTCACCACGGGTCTCCCATCAGACCGGAACAAGGCTACGGAGCTGCGGAAGGTATTGCACACTATGCTCCAGGCTGGAGTTATAGTGGCGGTTCCATTCTCCCAGAGGGGCCAGGGTTTCTATTCAAATCTATTTTTGGTACAGAAACCCAATGGGTCATATCGTCCGATTCTCAACCTCAAAGCACTCAACAAGTCTTTGCGGGTCCCGAAGTTTCGGATGGAGACCCTACGGTCCATCATTCTGGCGCTGGAACCTGGGGACTACTTGGTGTCATTGGACATACAGGACGCTTACCTGCATGTCCCTATTCTTTGGCGCCATCAACAGTTCCTCAGGTTTGCAATCCGCAGCGACCACTTCCAGTTTCGGGCGTTACCTTTTGGCCTGGCAACAGCACCACGTGTTTTCACCAAGGTGATGGCGGTCATGGCGGCTTCTCTGCGGCTGCAGGGAGTCCGCATGTTGCCGTATTTGGACGACCTGTTATTGGTGGCAGGATCTCCAGAGCTCCTGTTACGCCACTTGGACCTGACCATTGCACTGCTGCAACGGCACGGCTGGCTAATCAACTGGCAGAAGTCCACTCTAATCCCGTCTCGGAGGATTCTGCATCTTGGAGCCTTATTGGGCTCGGGACAGCAAAGGATCTTCGTGACGGAGGACAAGATCTCTGCTTTACAGTCAAGGGTGCGCAGTTGCCTGCACAACCGCCGGGTGTCCTTACACTCGGCGATGAGGTTACTGGGCTCCATGGTGTCGGTGTTCGACATGGTGGAATACGCCCAGTTTCACTCCAGACCTCTGCAGCACCTGATCCTGTCCAAGTGGAACGGGCTGACTCAGTCTTTGAAGTCCCAGACGATTGTGCTCACCCAGGAGGTTCGCCTGTCCCTTGCGTGGTGGTTACAGACGACCCACCTCAACAAGGGACGTCCGTTCTGGGTTCCAAATTGGGTCCTGTTGACAACGGACGCCAGTCTTCGGGGCTGGGGAGCAGTTTCGGGTCCACACTTGTTCCAGGGCAGGTGGACGCCGACAGAAGCGGAGCTTCCAATAAATATCTTGGAACCCCGTGCGGTCTTCAATGCTCTCCAGCAGGCACAGCGGTTTCTCCAGGGTCGCCCGGTGCAGGTCCAGTCGGACAACGCTACCACCGTGGCCTACATAAACAGGCAAGGAGGAACTCGCAGTCGGGCGGCTCTCGTAGAGGTCTCTCGGATCCTGGTTTGGGCGGAGCGCAATCTTCCGGCCATATCAGCGGTCTTCATCCCGGGAGTGCTAAATTGGGAGGCGGACTTTCTAAGTCGCCAGGACGTTCATCCGGGGGAATGGTCCCTGCACCCGGACGTTTTTCAACTACTGGTGGACAGGTGGGGTCTTCCAGAAATCGACCTCATGGCGTCCCGGCACAACAACAAGTTGCCGGTGTACGGGTCTCGCACAAGAGACGAAGGGGCGTCTCTGGTGGATGCTCTGTCCGTCCGGTGGACGTTCCGGTTCGCATACCTGTTCCCTCCGGTCTCCCTTCTTCCACGGGTAATCCGGAAATTCAAACAGGAAGGAGGGACGCTCCTGTTGATAGCTCCCGCGTGGCCCAGACGGCACTGGTTCTCAGACCTTCAGGGTCTGTCCGTGGACATTCCTCTGCGGTTGCCGCTACGACCGGACCTTCTGTCTCAGGGTCCTTGCCTTCACCCGGACCTGACTCGGCTGTCTTTGACGGCGTGGCTGTTGAGACGGCCATGCTGAGGTCCCGGGGGTTTTCCAGCTCTGTGGTGCGTACCATGTTACGAGCTCGGAAACCGTCTTCCGCGAGGATATACCATCGCGTGTGGCATACGTTCTTCCAGTGGTGTCGACCGAGAGGTTATGCACCGCGGGAGTTTCGTCTGTCTCGGATTCTCGCCTTCCTGCAAGCGGGACTAGATCATGGGCTTCGCCTTGCTTCTTTGAAGGTACAGGTTTCGGCCCTATCTGTCTGGTTTCACCGTAGGATTGCTACAATCCCGGATGTGCGCACCTTTATGCAGGGTGTTCTCCACATTCAGCCGCCCTTTGTTCCACCTGTGGCGCCTTGGGATTTGGCTGTGGTCCTGAGGGCTCTCCAAGGACCGCCGTTTGAACCACTGGGCTCAGTGGATCTTAAATGGCTAACAGCTAAGACTGTTTTCCTTCTGGCCATTGCTTCGGCCAGACGTGTTTCTGAGTTAGGGGCTCTTTCTTGTAGACCCCCTTTCTTGGTTTTTTATGGGAACAGGGCAGTGCTCCGCACTCGGCCCGAGTTTCTTCCCAAAGTTGTTTCCCAGTTTCATTTTAACGAGGAAATAGTTGTTCCGGCCTTTAACTCACCGGGTCTTTCCGTGGGTGAGGCCTCTTTGGATGTTGTGCGGGCCTTAAGGACTTATGTTGACCGCACTTCTTCGTTTAGGAAGTCGGACGCTTTGTTTGTCCTCTATGGCTTCCGTAAAAAGGGTTGGCCTGCTTCAAAGCAAACTTTGGCAGCCTGGATCCGTATGGCTATTTCTGAAGCTTATCTTCATGAAGGCCTACCGGTCCCTCCTTCTCTGAAGGCTCATTCCACTAGGTCTGTGGGTCCTTCGTGGGCAGCTCGACGTGGTGCCTCGGCAGTTCAGATCTGCAAGGCTGCTACGTGGTCTTCTGTCCATACCTTCGTGAGGTATTACAGGTTTGACACCTTCGCCTCTCAGGATGCTTCCTTCGGGCGGCGGATTCTCCTTTCTGCACAGGAGCGTCCCCACCCTTAAAGGATACTGCTTTGGGACATCCCCAAGGTATCCTGTGGATACCATATGGACCCTGAAGTAGAAAATATGAGATATGGTAAGAACTTACCCTTGTTATCTCTATTTCTACGAAGTCCATAGGGTTCCACAGGACTCCCGCCCTGTCGCACCTGTGCTGCAGATGGGCTTTGCTCTGGTCACCGGTTTTCCGTCTCCCTCTGGTGAGAATGTGATTCTTGTATGTGTCCAGATCTTTGTTCTCTCTCTTCCTTCTCCTCCTCCGGCCTATGGCTTGGTAACTAACTGAGGTGCCTTGGCCCGGGGGCGGGGTATAGGAGGGGGACCTAGTGCATCCTGGGAGGCTGAAAGCTTAACTCTTTGGTGCCCTGCGACTGACGTCACACCTATACCCCAAGGTATCCTGTGGAACCCTATGGACTTCGTAGAAATAGAGATAACAAGGGTAAGTTCTTACCATATCTCATATTATGTCAGTACATCTGTATTATATCTCTTTATCTCTATATTATATCAGTCTATACCTCTATATTATATACATGTATGTCATTATTATTATTATTATTATTATCATCATCTAATATTCACCTTATTACCCCGCTCGCATCTCATCAGCTCTATAGCTGTGTCCTATATGTCATTATTATATGTCATTATTGTATGTCAGTACATCTGTATTATATCTCTTTATCTCTATATTATATCAGTCTATACCTCTATATTATATACATGTATGTCATTATTATTATTATTATTATTATTATTATTATTATCATCATCTAATATTCACCTTATTACCCCGCTCTCATCTCATCAGCTCTATAGCTGTGTCCTATATGTCATTATTATATGTCATTATATACTGTATGTTATTATTATTATTATTATTATCATCCACCTTATTACCCCGCTCTCACCTCATCAGCTCTATATCTGTGTCCTATATGTCATTATTATATGTCATTATTATATGTCAGTACATCTATATTATATCAGTCTATACCTCTATATTATATACATGTATGTCATCATTATTATTATTATTATTATCATCATCTAATATTCACCTTATTACCCCGCTCTCATCTCATCAGCTCTATAGCTGTGTCCTATATGTCATTATTATATGTCATTATTATATGTCATTATATGTCAGTACATCTATATTATATCTCTTTATCTCTATATTATATGTCTATACCTCTATATTATATACATATATGTGATTATTATTATCTAATATCCACCTTATTACCCCGCTCTCATCTCATCAGCTCTATAGCTGTGTCCTACATGTCATTAGTATATGTCATTATATACTGTATGTGATTATTATTATTATTATTATCTAATATCCACCTTATTACCCCGCTCGCATCTCATCAGCTCTATAGCTGTGTCCTATATGTCATTATTAAATGTCAGTACATTTGTATTATATCTCTTTATCTCTATATTATATCAGTCTATACCTCTATATTATATACATGTATGTCATTATTATTATTATCATTATTATTATTATTATCATCTAATATTCACCTTATTACCCCGCTCGCATCTCATCAGCTCTATAGCTGTGTCCTATATGTCATTATTATATGTCAGTACATCTGTATTATATCTCTTTATCTCTATATTATATCAGTCTATACCTCTAAATTATATACATGTATGTCATTATTATTATTATTATCTAATATCCACCTTATTACCCCGCTCGCATCTCATCAGCTCTATAGCTGTGTCCTACATGTCATTAGTATATGTCATTATATACTGTATGTGATTATTATTATTATTATTATCTAATATCCACCTTATTACCCCGCTCGCATCTCATCAGCTCTATAGCTGTGTCCTACATGTCATTATAATATGTCATTATTATATGTAATTTGTATATTATATATGTCTTAATCTATTTATGCGTCTACGTATTATATATATGAATATCTATATTATATCTGCATTATACCTGGCTATATATATTTTTATATCTATAGCATTTACTTTTGTGTACTGTTCATATCAATATATTTTATTTATTTGCAAATTATACCTGTCTGTCTCTGTAATATATATATTTTGTCTCTTATTTCAAATAATATATTTATATATACATACACACATGCGCGCGCGTGACCCGCCCCTGCTTCGCACGGGAGCAATTTTGAATTTACGGATATAGGCCCTCATTCAGAGCCACTCGCTAGCGGCAGTACGCTCGTTCCGAGCGATGTTCGCTCATCTGCGCATGCGTACGGTTTTTAGTACGCATGCGCGAACCAGTCAGTGCGGCCGAAAAACATTTGTATGCAATATAGCGAGTGCCTGCTATTTTGAGTGACAGAATGAGGCGTATGTGGGTGGTAACAGGGGAAGGTGCTTGAAAACGGGGAGTGGAGATCCGTTGCAGGCGTGCTTAAAGGTCAAAACGGGCGTTTTATGGGTGTGCATAATTAATACAGCAGCGTCAATGACCACGTCACTTGGTTTTTTTTTAACTCAGAACTGCTCGCAAAATAGCGGTTGAAAAAACCAACCACAAGAATAGCGAGCAGTTCATATGCTGTACGATGTACTTGATTAATCTAATAAATAGCGGACATGACGTATGGTGCGAGCAGCCAGGGGGCGTTTTTAAGAAATAAAAGAGCGTATGTTTTGCTCGCTCGTTCAGACTTAGAGGTGTGAACAGACCGCAATGTGCGAACGGAACATTTGCATAGCCACCCCTTGTTTTTGAACGAACGAACGCAAATAGCGAACGGCTCTGAATGAGGGCCATACTCTTTTTTTTTTTTTTTTTTTGTTTAAATTTCTTTAAACCAAAGTCTTATGCTGCCCATCCACTAGGCGATTTTGACAGACGTCGTTATTGTGTAATTGCTTGCAAATTGGGCAGTAAAATGTTAAAAACGACCAGCGATGCGCGTGCCCACTGGTCGTTTTTAACATCTATCATCGCCCGAACTTGACAGTCAACCTGACGACCGCCGTCAGGTTGCCATGTTCAGGGATGATTTATCTGCATACACTGAAAGTCTGAGCGTTCAGTGTATGCACTTCACCCCGAGGGGGACAACAGCACGATTATGATGTCGTAATCGTGCCATCGTCCCCCCATCTAGTAATGGATGGGTGGCATTATAAGTTTGACTTGAAGACGACATTAGTAGTTTTTACCTCCTGACGTCAACACAAAAAGAATTAAGCTGGGTACACACTAGACGATGCGTGTACCCAAAGATGGCACGATATATTGGGCAGTCCGTACACACTGCATGATCCGGTGTACGCTATATTATTCCCCCTGCCGCACCCAGAAGCATGGTGTTGGCCACCAGACGTTCTGATCTGTGCAGCATTAGCAGATCAGAAGATGCGACGAACGACGCGTGTGGTTTTGTTCCGTACTTCTCTCTCTCCTTGGCATCACTATAATAATGGAATATTGCTTTATGTACTAAGACGAGTGCTCACCTTCCTGCCGTCTTACCCCTAATGGTGCCGCCATGTCTCTGTTTTTCCGGCAGGTTACGTATGTGTTCTGGGAGAACATGTCCCTGATCTGGCTCCAGGTTGGTCAGTGCGGAAACCAGATTGGACAGGAATGGTGGCAGATACTCACCAACAACGTCGCAGAAAGTGACCGGTAAGAGCCGATAACGACTCTTCTATAGTGCGCAGTAATATGTCGCCAATGCCGCCTTGTTTCCTAGACCCGTAACCCTCTCTTAGCAGACATGGGCAGTGGGATTACGGATCTGACAGTTTCCTCAGGTTGGGGGAAGGCCCTTTCCATGCAAAGGCAGAAAATCAGGTTGGATAACCCAAGATGTCACCTTGGAAGTTTTTAGATCAGTGGTTCTCAAATTCGGTCCTTGGGACCCCAAACAGGTCACGTGACATCATCTAGCTGCCAGCTCTCAGTACACTGGCTCTGAGCGATCACATGATTTCAGTGTCACAGGAACTCCTCCCACATTAGCAGCTCATTTAAATAATGCAGAAGACATTTACGGTATAAAGAGGGAGGGGCCCAGTGTTACAGCTGATGTTTCTCATTAATGGTATAGTGTTAAAGGACATCTAAATCCCAAATTTGATATTTTCCCAAAACAAACCAACAAAGGCTGGTACACGTCTAGTGTGTACCGACCTTGTTAACTACGGGACCCGGCGGGGTGCCGGCATCGGCAAGTGCGTACACACTTGCATGGCCCCCCGCTGACGATATCGTCCGTCGGATCTGCATGCAGGTCCAACGGGCGATGTCTATGACGACGGGTGGGAGTGTGCATCGTCAGCGACATAGCAGGTACCCATTGGGCGATGTGCCCGACATATCATCTAGTGTGTACCCAGGTATAAGACATAGGAAGTATTACATTCCCCTCCATTCCAGACATATGAAGCCCCCCAAATCTGGAGGACAGTATATGGATGGATTCTAAAGTAGCTGAAATAATTTCAGTTGCCGTGACATCACTGTCCCTGACCCCACCCCTGTGGTTAAATCCACCAATCCCCACAAGGCAAGACTGCCAAGTTGTGATTCCGTCTGTGCAAGCTCCTCCCCCCTAACATGGCGGCCTGCTGCAAGGGAGAGAAAGATGATGAACATAATTAATTCGGTAGAAGCACTCCGTTATTTCTTTTCTATTATTAGGCTTTGTAATAGGCAGCCAATGCTATGTATTAATCATAGAGTCCTGGTTCAGAAATGGCCGCAGCGCACACAGCAGCCGTGTCTTTGGTCCTATGCGTGGTAAATCATCGGCTGTACATACAAGGATCAGGCCCATAGGCTTTCCTATACGTGGTGATTAGGCTAGTAGTGTAATCTGGTGATGGAGTACTGGTGTGAGCTCTCCGCGGTATGAAGGTGCTGTGTGTACAGTGATGGCCCCATAGGCTTTCCTATACGTGGTGATTAGGCTAGTAGTGTAATCTGGTGATGGAGTACGGGTGTGAGCTCTCCGTGGTATGAAGGTGCTGTGTGTACAATGACGGCCCCATAGGCTTTCCTATACGTGGTGATTAGGTTAGTAGTGTAATCTGGTGATGGAATACGGGTGTGAGCTCTCCGTGGTATGATGGTGCTGTGTGTACAGTGATGGCCCCATAGGCTTTCCTATACGTGGTGATTAGGCTAGTAGTGTAATCTGGTGATGGAGTACGGGTGTGAGCTCTCCGCGGTATGAAGGTGCTGTGTGTAAAGTGATGGCCCCATAGGCTTTCCTATACGTGGTGATTAGGCTAGTAGTGTAATCTGGTGATGGAGTATGGGTGTGAGCTCTCCGCGGTATAAAGGTGCTGTGTGTACAGTGATGGCCCCATAGGCTTTCCTATACGTGGTGATTAGGCTAGTAGTGTAATCGGGTGATGGAGTACGGGTGTGAGCTCTCCGCGGTATGAAGGTGCTGTGTGTACAGTGATGGCCCTATAGGCTTTCCTATACGTGGTGATTAGGCTAGTAGTGTATTCTGGTGATGGAGTACGGGTGTGAGCTCTCCGCGGTATGAAGGTGCTGTGTGTACAGTGATGGCCCCATAGGCTTTCCTATACGTGGTGATTAGGCTAGTAGTGTAATCTGGTGATGGAGTACGGGTGTGAGCTCTCCGTGGTATGAAGGTGCTGTGTGTACAGTGATGGCCCCATAGGCTTTCCTATACGTGGTGATTAGGCTAGTAGTGTAATCTGGTGATGGAGTACGGGTGTGAGCTCTCTGCGTTATGAAGGTGCTGTGTGTACAGTGATGACCCCATAGGCTTTCCTATACGTGGTGATTAGGCTAGTAGTGTAATCTGGTGATGGAGTACGGGTGTGAGCTCTCTGTGGTATGAAGGTGCTGTGTGTACAGTGATGGCCCCATAGGCTTTCCTATATGTGGTGATTAGGCTAGTAGTGTAATCTGGTGATGGAGTACGGGTGTGGGCTCTCCGTGGTATGAAGGTACTGTGTGTACAGTGATGACCCCATAGGCTTTCCTATACGTGGTGATTAGGCTAGTAGTGTAATCTGGTGATGGAGTACGGGTGTGAGCTCTCCGTGGTATGAAGGTGCTGTGTGTACAGTGATGGCCCCATAGGTTTTCCTATACATGGTGATTAGGCTAGTAGTGTAATCTGGTGATGGAGTACGGGTGTGAGCTCTCCGCGGTATGAAGGTGCTGTGTGTACAGTGATGGCCCCATAGGCTTTCCTATACGTGGTGATTAGGCTAGTAGTGTAATCTGGTGATGGAGTACGGGTGTGAGCTCTCTGTGGTATGAAGGTGCTGTGTGTACAGTGATGGCCCCATAGGCTTTCCTATACGTGGTGATTAGGCTAGTAGTGTAATCTGGTGATGGAGTACGGGTGTGAGCTCTCTGTGGTATGAAGGTGCTGTGTGTACAGTGATGGCCCCATAGGCTTTCCTATATGTGGTGATTAGGCTAGTAGTGTAATCTGGTGATGGAGTACGGGTGTGGGCTCTCCGTGGTATGAAGGTACTGTGTGTACAGTGATGACCCCATAGGCTTTCCTATACGTGGTGATTAGGCTAGTAGTGTAATCTGGTGATGGAGTACGGGTGTGAGCTCTCCGTGGTATGAAGGTGCTGTGTGTACAGTGATGGCCCCATAGGTTTTCCTATACATGGTGATTAGGCTAGTAGTGTAATCTGGTGATGGAGTACGGGTGTGAGCTCTCCGCGGTATGAAGGTGCTGTGTGTACAGTGATGGCCCCATAGGCTTTCCTATACGTGGTGATTAGGCTAGTAGTGTAATCTGGTGATGGAGTACGGGTGTGAGCTCTCTGTGGTATGAAGGTGCTGTGTGTACAGTGATGGCCCCATAGGCTTTCCTATACGTGGTGATTAGGCTAGTAGTGTAATCTGGTGATGGAGTACGGGTGTGAGATCTCCGCGGTATGAAGGTGCTGTGTGTACAGTGATGACCCCATAGGCTTTCCTATACGTGGTGATTAGGCTAGTAGTGTAATCTGGTGATGGAGTACGGGTGTGAGCTCTCAGCGGTATGAAGGTGCTGTGTGTACAGTGATGGCCCCATAGGCTTTCCTATACGTGGTGATTAGGCTAGTAGTGTAATCTGGTGATGGAGTACGGATGTGAGCTCTCCGCGGTATGAAGGTGCTGTGTGTACAGTGATGGCCCCATAGGCTTTCCTATACGTGGTGATTAGGCTAGTAGTGTAATCTGGTGATGGAGTACGGGTGTGAGCTCTCCGCGGTATGAAGGTGCTGTGTGTACAGTGATGGCCCCATAGGCTTTCCTATACGTGGTGATTAGGCTAGTAGTGTAATCTGGTGATGGAGTACAGGTGTGAGCTCTCCGCGGTATGAAGGTGCTGTGTGTACAGTAATGGCCCCATAGTCTTTCCTATACGTGGTGATTAGGCTAGTAGTGTAATCTGGTGATGGAGTACGGGTGTGAGCTCTCCGTGGTATGAAGGTGCTGTGTGTACAGTGATGGCCCCATAGGCTTTCCTATACGTGGTGATTAGGCTAGTAGTGTAATCTGGTGATGGAGTACGGGTGTGAGCTCTCCGTGGTATGAAGGTGCTGTGTGTACAGTGATGGCCCCATAGTTAGGGATATGAATGTGCAGATGACTTCTCCTCTTGTTCCTTAGGTATCCGTTCTTCTCCCGCGACGGGCTGATTAATGCCATTTGTGTAGACAGTGAGCCTAAGGTGATCCGGAGATTACGGCAACAGGTGAAGAAAGGGTGAGTTACTGTAAGAGGGACTCTAATGCAGCCGCGACTGAGTTTTTTTGGTAGTGCCTCAGCCGCTGGGATTGGTACAGAGATTCCCACCAGCTGCCGTGCTAATCCGCCGCTTTGTGTAGTAAGGCGCACCACAGGCCGCACATCGGTTGCTCCATTAAACATTACAGCAGCCCGATGGAGGCGCAGAATTTGCCCTTTGAAATCAGTGGTTTTTTCGGCAGTTGCTGACTGTAACACGCCCACATCTCGCTAACCCCCCACCCCATTACCACCCAGGAAAGCCCTCTGAAATTGCCTCTCTTATTCTGCGGCAGCTATCACGATGCATCCGCTGACTGAAAACAGCAGCCGCTTGCGTCCGATATCAACATTGCGGCAACCACTGAATCAGGCCCACTTTATTTAAGATTCTCAAAACCAGTTGTTGATCAAGTAATGGCCAGTACTTACCCCTAGACCTTGCCCATCGGCGTGCTACCATAGACTTGTAGCAGGTCGTCCCTGTAGCGGCACAGGAAGTCTGGTGTGCATGGAAAAAAAGTGCCCCCATCCCACATCATGAGGTGTCGGTGTCTTAGATGTTGTCACTTTTACACCTGAGTCTCTACAAATAGTCAGTATCTGCATGCAGTAAGGTGGTAACTATATGTATATATCCAGCCAGTGTCGAAACTAGGGTTTTTGTCACCCGGGGCAAGACAGTAATTTGGCGCGCCCCCCCCCCCATGGTAATTCCCCCATAGTAATGCCCCTGTAGTGACCAAATAGTAATGCCCCCTGGTAATGCCACCTGTAGAGCCCCCTGGTAATGCCCCTGTAGAGCCCCCTGGTAATGCCCCTGTAGAGCCCTCTGGTAATGCCCCTGTAGAGCCCACTGGTAATGCCCCTGTAGGTAATGCCACTGTAGTCCTCCTGTAGTGTCCCCTGTTAATGCCCCCGTAGTGCCACATGCACACACACAAAACAAAAGAAATACTTACCTTAAACCCCGCTCCTGTGATCGCCGCCGTCGGGTCCGCCCGGCTGCTCCTCGGAACTATGGGAGAGACGTCATTACGTCTCTGACAGTAAAAGGAATTGGTAGAGACTGCGCTAGTTCTATCACACATAAAGGATGTGTTCAAATGCAGTTGCTGCTAATGGAATAAATTAAACTGAGGACATTACAAACCCCAAAGTACATATATCAAAACAAGAAAAAATGATTCCCAGCGCAATCCTGTTCACACATCAGACATAAAAATATTGGTTATATCGATAAAACCTTATGGTTTATATTGAATAAATATGTTAAATAAAATAAAATAAAATTTCAACGTCTCCTATTACGATTGTTTGTCTAATAAATATATTGACTCCATTATATATTATTCATCCAATCATTTATTAACAAAGCATTAGGTTTGTAGAAATATATGGATACAGTAAAAAACTAGAAAAGGCTGTGCTTATTGCCTGGTAAGAACACTTATTTATTCAAAGTAATAGGTATAAGGGTAAAAGTTTAACTTATAACAGAAATAGATATCGTCTTAATGGTTTATTATGTTTGCAAGTAGTAAAAATTGGTGCTGCCTAATACCGGTATACACTACAAATAACACACACAAATAAACAAAACAAGGGGACCTTTAAGTCTCGTGCTGATTTCAGAAAAAGGGTAACAAAAATGTCCAGGTGAATCTAATATATCGACCGTCCTCCAGAAGAGAAGGGGGAAGTACGCATTCCGCGCTTTACTTTCCCTGTAATCGTCAGTGAAAATAAGGCTATGTCCAGCCTGTAAATGATAACAACACCGCTCTGGTGTAGAATTATTATATACTGCTAGCCCTTTGTAGGTCACCACAAACTGTAGCTATATCAAGCCTTAACCTGTTATGAAAAAAATTGTTTTTTGACAGGTACCTTCCGTCTGTGGGTGGTATAGAGCTCTGTTAAACTGCAGTGTAAAAAAACCTTGCGTGATTTGGATGTTAAATAAGTCCAAGGCTATAACCAACCTTAACCTTTGAGCCTCAGGTATCCTCCGTCAGTGGATGGCGTTAGTGCCGCTAAACAGCGGTGCGGGATTCCTTATGTGACTTGAGCGTCTGTGCACAAACGGAGTGGTCCGCTTTGGCGGTATGTAGAGATGTCTGCCGGCAGACTTGCCCGTTTCTTCGTTCCCTAGACGTGCCGGTCTATAGGGGTGATGATAGCGGGATCGATATAGTCCTCCTCCTCGACGTTTCACCTGATCACAGGCTTCCTCAGGAGTGCTGAGGTAATCGATCTCTCCCTCCGTCCAACTTTATATAGTGGTCTCCTATTTGTGACAGGTGATTGTAATTCCACACTCGAGCACCTTATCAGGATTTTCAGGTTCTTGATTTAGTTGCTGGATTTCTTCTTCTTTTCTGCGAGGGCTAATATAAGGGTTACCACTATATTTTTCCAAGCAGGACTTAACCCCGTTTTTAACTAAAGACATATGGACAATATATAACATATAACACCCTAACCACGATATTAAATACAATTCCTGGGATATTGAAATAAAATAAAAATAGAAATAAAAACAACAATAAGAGTGAATATGGAAGTTATACAAATTACGAGCCCTAAGGATGATGAAACAGCCAATAAATGTTGCTAAAAATAAACTAATAAGTATCATAGATCTTCCACTCCAAAAAGGAGGATGGGTGAAAGATGACACTGTATAAATTGGACATGGGCCCTCATTCAGACCCACTCGCGAGCGGCTGTCCGCTCGCAAGTGGGTCGATGGTCCCCGCTGCGCATTCGCACGACGGAGGGAGCTCCGTCGTGCGCATGCGCGAGACCCGACGAGCGAAGGACTTTGCTTCGCTTGGAGTGTCTCATCAAAGGGGGCGTGCTGTCGATGGTGACTGACAGCACGCCCCCTTTGGTGGGCGTGCTGGGGGCGTGCCTGCCAAGGGAACGCCTAGCGTCTGAAGCCGGCCCCACTGACATCACTAGTGATGTCAGTGGGAGTGATTTTGGCTCTGATCTGATAGAGCCAAAATCACTCCTGGCCTTGCGGTTGAAAAACCCAACCGCAGGCTTTTGCTCACAGTTTCGATGGTCGCGATGGTCAAGACCATCGCGACCATCATTTTGCACGCTCGTATATGCTGTGGGTGGTGACCCACAGCTATACGAGCGTCCAGGAGGACTCTCCATAGTAATGGAGGGTGGGCCCTGATTCAGAGCGAGCTCTCTGGTCAGAGCGTCCGGCTCTGAATCAGGGCCATAGTAAGGAGAAAAATAGTGGGACCTGTGAACTCATAATGATGAATAAATGAATGAATGTATCACTGAATCAACTAATACCAAAGGAGTAAAAAAGGGGAAGAGATATGACAATAAATAAAATTATAAATAATGATATATAGTGATAAAGTTTGAAAAGGGTAAATAATCTAGGGATCTACAGAGGTATTGATCCAATTTTAAGAGATTTTAGAATTATTCCTTAAGAAAGGGGGTAATTTCTAGATCTATGTTCAGACCTCTTGGGTATCTTGTTCCTAGGGTATATATCATTTCAGCTTCTTTTTTTGCCAATGCTTTTTCTATTTTCGTTCCTCTCCCGTTTGCAGTTACTATTTTTAAACCTGTAAATTGAAGATCTGATGGGTCACTGTTGTGTTTCTCCAAAAAATGAACAGGACTACTATGATTATCTTTCCGGTTCTAGACATTGCACAGATGTTCTTGAATTCTGGTGTGTAATTTCCTTTTGGTCATTCCCACGTATTGTAGACCACAGGGGCAGGTTATTAGATAAATAACCCCCCTTGTACTACACGTAATGAACGCCTTTATTTTATATTTATTTTCATTTGTAAAGGACGTTACTTCTTTGACCGTTTTTTTCGTTCTTCTTTTTTTAGTTTTTTTTGCATGACTCCCACCTAAAGAATCCTTTCATATTTGGATTTAACCAGGTGCTACCTATTCCTGTATCTGTGTTCTTGTTTTTGCTCTTGTAGTGACTTTTAACCAGTGTTGATTTTAGAGTTGGTGCTTTACGGTAAACTACCCTAGGATTTTTTGGTAAGATTTCTTTCAATTCATCATCGGCTAAAAAGAATATGCCAATGTTTCCGCAAACTTCTTTCTAGCAGGTTACTTTGAGCTGAGTACGTTGAAATGAGTAGGGGTTGATTTTGTGTACTTTCTTGGCGATCTTTGTAGAGTAGAAGATCATTACGGTCCAAAGTTTCTATTTTCTTTCGTGCATCCTCTAACTTTTCCTTAGGATAATTCTGTTGCAAAAATTGTGTTTCCAAAATCTTGGATTGTTCTATATAATCTTCCTTCCTGGAGCAAGTTCCTTCTCATTCTACTGAACTGCCCCCCTGCAATGTTGGATATCCACTTCCGATGGTGACTACTTAAAGCGTTTAAGTAACTATTGCAATGGCGCTGGTATTCGGCAGCACCAATTTTTACTACTTGCAAACATAATAAACCATTAAGACGATATCTATTTCTGTTATAAGTTAAACTTTTACCCTTATACCTATTACTTTGAATAAATAAGTGTTCTTACCAGGCAATAAGCACAGCCTTTTCTAGTTTTTTACTGTATCCATATATTTCTACAAACCTAATGCTTTGTTAATAAATGATTGGATGAATAATTATATTGACTCCATTATATATTATTCATCCAAACAATCGTAATAGGAGACGTTGAAATTTTATTTTATTTTATTTAACATATTTATTCACTATAAACCATAAGGTTTTATCGATATAACCAATATTTTTATGTCTGTCATTACGTCTCCCCCATAGTGCCCGTGGGGAGAGCCGGAAGCTGGAGTTCAGGAGAGAACTCCAGCCTCCGGCTAGCACGGCGCTGCAGAGAAGAGCCGGGCGCCCTCTGGTAATAACATCTCAGCGGGCGCCCGCCTTAGAGTCTCCTTGCAGTGCCGGGCTGGAGGTCTTGACGCCGTGTGCAGCGGCGTACACGGTGCACGTGCACCTCCAGCCCCCCCCCTAGTTGCGCTGCCAGCCCATTGTTATGTTGCCTTATACCGTGGTAACCCACATACTTATTGCTAAGGCTGCCATGCAGTAGAAGTGGCATATATATCAATATATATCACTATATACAGCGTCACTGTATATCACTATATACAGTATCACTATATACAGTTTCACTGTATATAACTATATACAGTATCACTAAATACAGTATCACTGTATATAACTATATACAGTATCACTATATACAGTTTCACTGTATATAACTATATACAGTATCACTAAATACAGTATCACTGTATATAACTATATACAGTATCACTATATACAGTTTCACTATATATAACTATATACAGTATCACTAAATACAGTATCACTATATATATCACTATATATAACTATATACTGTATCACTATATATATCACTATATACAGTATCACTATATGTCACTATATACTATATCACTATATACTGTATAACTATATACTGTATCACTATATACAATATCACTATATACTGTATCACTATATACAGTATCGCTATATATAAGTATACTGTATCACTATGTACAGTATCACTATATACAGTATCACTATATATAACTATATACTGTATCACTATATACAATATCACTATATACTGTATCACTATATACAGTATCACTATATATAAGTATACTGTATCACTATGTACAGTATCACTATATACAGTATCACTATATATAACTATATACTGTATCAGTATATATAACTACAGTGTATATACTGTATCACTGTATATCACTATGTACAATATCACTATAACTATATACTGTATCTCTATATAACACTATATATCACTATATACAGTATCACTATATATATCTATATACTGTATCACTATAAATCACTATATACAGTATCACTATATATATCTATATACTGTATCACTATATATCACTATATACAGTATCACTATATATATCTATATACAGTATCACTATATAACTATACAGTATCACTATATATATCTATATACAGTATCACTATAACTATATACAGTATCACTATCAATCACTATATACTGTATCACTATATACAGTATCGCTATATATCACTATATACTGTATCACTATATATCACTATATACAGTATCGCTATATATCACTATATACTGTATCACTATATATCACTATATACAGTATCGCTATATCACTATATACTGTATCACTATATACAGTATCACTAAATATAACTATATACTGTATCACTATATACAGTATCGCTATATCACTATATACTGTATCACTATATACAGTATCACTATATATAACTATATACTGTATCACTATATACAGTATCACTATATACTGTATCACTATATATAACTATATACTGTATCACTATATACAGTATCACTATATACTGTATCACTATATATAACTATATACAGTATCACTATATACTGTATCTCTATATATAACTATATACTGTATCACTATATACAGTATCACTATATACTGTATCACTATATATCACCATGCACTGACTGGTTGTGTTTATCTGCAGGCATTTCAGAGACGCCAATATCATTGTGGGACAGAAGGGAAGAGGGAACAACTGGGCGTATGGTAAGGGCAGAATCGGACCTGCTTCATTCCCAATCACAGTCGGATGCTTTATAATGTGTGTCGGCATTAAACGTCTTTCTTTTGTAAAGCTTTGTTAGTATTTGGGCGTTTATATATTGTCGTTAAGGTGAAACCAAACACACAGGAAACAAAAGACATATGTTGTCAATTTCCTGAAATTCAGAAGATCAAAGTCATTCAGATGTTGGTTGTTACATCCTGTCATATTTCTTGGAAAATGCATCTCACACTGGAAGTCACTGACTTGTGTTAATTTATAAATTGCCATGTTAGCATCAATGCAAGAGGACGCTCCATGATAACCTGTCAGCAATACAACTAAACTGTGTAAGTGGAATAATATTTTCTGAAACTTCAGGCACCTGTAAGTACTTTTCTTCTGGGAAATGAAACAGTGATGGAAATGTTCTCCTCTCAGTATATTCCACCTTTTTGTTTATAGTCTGATTAAGTTTGTGCTGGTTCTTGCATGAGAACAGATGCAATTTTATAGGCTTACTAGCTGGAGTACCCGGCGTTGCCCGGGATTTTAAGAATGTTTGTTTACACATCGTCCTCCAACCAACCTCTCCTTAGGCAGGCCTCACGAAAAGTGTGAGAAACTTCCCCATCCACAGTCCTAAGGTCTTCGAAGGAAGTAGGACCTGTAACGGTGTTAAGCAAACTTCGGAGATGGAAGCATTCAAAAATGTGTAGGATGTACATTGTATACACGGCCAAGAGCTTCTGTTGCTCTGATACCAGGATGACCATCTACAGCGACTCCCTGTTTTCTGCGCATAAAAACTTTTCGAGAAGCATTCCATGTGTAATATTTTGGCAGCTGACAGTACAGCAGGGTCCTTGCAAAGTCATCATTTTGACACAGTTTGAAGAAAGGAGTCAATGTTGTTGCGTAATTTGGTATAGTCAGAGAGCTGAGAATGCTGGCAAAGCCTCTTAAATCTCTCTTCGATAATAAACATGACAACACAAAACGCTTGCTCCGAGGCCCTGCCCATATGCCGTGAGGCCCCACAATGAGCGCCCAGCAAAAATTGTGTTTTTTAATTAATTAAAAATGAACAGTAATTAATTTCGACTTAAAATTTTTTTTAGTTGCCTCCGCTGTGTTTTAATACACTCGTATGTAAAATTTCACGATCTTCGCTTGTAAACTGTGGATTTGTATCGAAAGACGGAAGGACAAATTTTCGCTTTTATATAGTAGAGAAGATAGAAAAGAAAAAAATAGTAGATAAGCTAAATCCTTTTGTAATTCAGTACCTGACCTGTAGAGGGCGAATGCTATGCAAAAATTGTGGTTTTTCATTAATTAAAAATGAATAGTAATTAATTTCGACTTAAAATTTTTTTTAGTTGCCTCCGCCGTGTTTTAATACGCTCGTATGTAAAATTTCACGATCTTCGCTTGTAAACTGTGGATTTGTATCGAAAGACAGAAGGACAGATTTTCGCTTTTATATAGTAGTAGATTTGGATATTATATATATAATATGTTTGTGTGGTTTAATGTTATGACTGATTGGTGTATATATACAGCATGTCCAGTATCTCCATTTTGTCCCCAGGATACCGAGGCGTCACTGGCGGCTCGGATAAGAGCCTGCTGGACAAGACCATGGAGAGTTTCCGCAAGGAGATAGAGCGGAGAGACTGTTACAGCGGCACAGTGATCCTGCACAGCCTCTGCGGGGGTACCGGCTCCGGTATGTATATCTCCGTCTCCAGTGACTGGCGTGACGGAGGGGGGGGGTGTACTAAGCCGTCTGTCTAGTGTCACTGTGTGGAGGAACAGTACTTAGGCGGTGTCACAGCATGTGACGTTCATCTCCAGTCATTGTGTGTATAGATTGTGTATACATTGTTCCCAGGAATGGGATCCCGTCTGTGTGAGGAGATCAGAGACACGTACCCTGCAGGCTACATCCTGTCCGTAACGGTGGCACCCCACGAGACGGGAGACTCCCCGCTTCAGCATTATAACTCCCTGCTGTGTCTGGCGTGGTTGCAGAGGTGAGGCTTGCATGGCTATTTACTAATCCTTCATCAGCGTGTGCACCTACCGGACAGGGCATAGGGCACCCCAGGATAAGCGCGTCATTTTGTGATACAGTCGGGGTTTCCAGGCCTGACGTGTGCATAGTAATGTACGCTCATGGGTGTATATTTACTAATTTGTGTGTTTCTTCTTCAGGGTCCATAGGGTCCACAGGGAGACAATGGAGTGTAGGTGGTACTTGGAGGACCGGACACCAACAGCAAAGCTTTTTTTCTATCCCAGGATGCTTCGGTCCTTCCCCTTATACCCCGCCCACAGCCTGAGAGCAGCCCAGTCTTGTTGGTGTCCAGCAGGAGCTGGATCAGCGTTAGAACCGTGGGGGATGCTGTTAAGAAGCCCTAGTTTTATTTTTATGATTTCTTATTATTTTCATTTTTAATGCAGAGCAGCAGCGCTAGACAGTCCTCTGGACGTCTGCACTGCTGCTCCATCACCCCTCCACGGCGGCGCGATTCCAGCCCTCGGCTAGGTACTCTCGGCAGGGCTCCGGAGGGACCTAGCTAGCAGGGTTCCTCGGACCCCAGACTGCAGCCGGGACTGAAGGGGACAGGTAAGGAGGGGACACGTGTCTATGCGCAGTCTTACCTTTGGTCTCAGGAGACAGACTGGAGGCCCCCCAGCCCCTACATCCTCTCCTCCGGACCCCTCCAGGCTTATTTTTCACAGGTGTTGGCAAAAATTGTGGACCACCTAGTGGTCCCTGTGGTAACTCCCGCTATGGGATGGCCACAGCAGGTACTCTCTGCAAATCCTTTGCCTGCCCAATGGGCAGACGTACTTTCTACCTCAGTGCAGAGTCTGGCCTCTACAGCCTTTCATCAAATGCTGCAAAAAGATAAACCCTTACCCAGTAAACCTACGAAGCGTGCTGTGTTATCTTCCCAGTCCACCCAGCTATCAGATTCTGAATTATCATGTGGGGAGGCAGAAGACGCAGAACTCTCTCACTCTGACTCCCCCTCGGGAGAGGAGGAACCTCCCTCTCTAAATTGAATATACCTGCACTAGTGAAAGCTGTAAAATCTATTCTTCAAATAGAAGAGGCAGAACCCACTCCTAAGGCAAAAGAGACAGTATTTAAGCGACAGAAGGTAGTATTGCCAGCGTTTCCTCACTGTGGGTCTCATTCAGACCTGCTCGCGAGCGCAGGATGCTCGCAAGCGGATCGATGATACCCAAATGCGCATGCGCACGACGGAGGGAGCTCCGTCGCGCGCATGCGCGAGACCCGCATAGCGACAGCCAAGCTGTCGCTCCGGGTCTCTCACCAAAGGTGGCGTGCTGTCGATGGTGAGTGACAGCACGCCCCCTTTGGTGGGCGTGCCGGGGGCGTGGCTGCCAGACGGAGGTGTTCCCATGGGAACGCCTACCGTCTGGGGCCGGCCCCACTGACATCACTAGTGATGTCAGTGGGAGTGATTTTGGCTCTGATAGAGCCAAAATCACTCCAGGGCTTGCGGCAGCGAGACCCTACCGCAGGGTCTCGTTGCAAGCCCGATGGTCGCGATGGTCTTAACCATCGCGACCATCATCATCGACGCTCGCATAAGCTGTGGGTGGTAACCCACAGCTATGCGAGCGTCCAAAAGACCGCTCCAAATTTAAATAGGACGGCCCTGATTCAGAGCGAGCGCTCTGGTCAGAGCGTCCGGCTCTGAATCAGGGCCTCTGATCATATGTGTGAAGCATGGAATATGCCCAGTAAAAGGATGACTTCCTTTTACGCTCTTCCAGCTACTGATTGCACTAAATGGGAAGTTCCCCCTGCACTGGATTCCCACGTGACACACCTAGTTAAGAACGCTACCTTACCTATCCATACTGCAACCTCCTTAAAGGAGACTATGGATAGAAGGATTGAAGCTTGTCTGAAATCTATATACTCTCTTACAGGAGCTATTACTCGTCCTGCCAGGGCTACGGCTTGGGTGGCAAAAGTCATTGAGAGTTGGGCAGAGGCCCTAGAAGATACATGCTGTCTTACATATCTCACATTAGAGATGCAGCCTCCTATTTAGGAGAGGCAGCTTTGGATACTTGTCTCCTAGCTTCCAAGGCATCTGCTATTTCCATGGTAGCCCGCCGTATTGTTTGGCCCTGCTCATGGAAGGCAGATTCGGACTCTAAAAAGGCTTTGGAGTCTCTGCCTTATTCTGGGGAGATCCTGTTTGGCCCAGAATTAGACAAGATTGTGACTACCTTGGCAGCTTCCAAGATGGCTTTCTTGACCTCTGCGTCTACTACGAAGCCTCAGATGTCATCCTTTCGGTCCTTTCGTCCCCAAGGAAAAGCTAAAGGTCAGTCCTTTCCAAATCTGAGAACAAGCCTTAAGCCTGATGGGGGCGGGCCTCTCCCTGGGGACTCCAAGGGTGGGAGGCCAAATTCTTCAGTTCGCCCAGTTCTGGCATCAGACCACCTCAGACGCCTGGGTAAAAGAAGTGGTCTCCCACGTATATGCCCTCTCATTCCTGAGGCGCCCCCCCCAGCAGTTATTTTGCACAGGACCTCCATAGGACCCAAGCAAAGGCCTGCTCCTCCAGAAGACCATTCAGTCCTTACTGCTCTCAGGGGTAATAATTTCAGTCCCCTCGTCACAGCGAGGGAAGGGCTATTATTCTACCCTTTTCTTGGTTCAGGAGCTCAACCGGTTTCATCGGTCTATCCTCAACCTCAAGACTCTGAACAAGTTTGTCAGGGTGCCCAGGTGTCGTATGGAAACCCTACGCTCTATTGTCCTGGCTATGGAGCCTGGGGACTTTATGGTGTCTCTGGACATTCAGGACGCTTACCTACATATACCTATAGCGCCTTCTCATCAGCAGTATCTCCGGTTTGCTGTCCTAAAGCAACATTACCAATTTCAAGCACTGCCTTTTGGGCTTTCCACAGCTCCTCGGGTCTTTACCAAGATCATGGCAGTTATGTCGGCCTATCTTCGTCGTCAGGGGATCAGACTGCTCCCATACTTGGGCAATCTTTTGCTCTTAGCAAGCTCCCCAGAAATTCTTCACCGCTATCTACAAGTGACCATTGCCTTTCTACAAACGCACGGTTGGCTGATCAACTGGAAAAAAGTCTTCTCTGACCCCTTCTCAAAGAATGGTACATGTAGGAGACTTCCTGGGCTCCGAGAATCTTCCTGACAGCAGACAAAATCTCTGTAATACAGCACCGAGTGCGCAGTTTATTCCACAGTCGCCGAGTGTCAATTGACTCTGCAGTGCAGACCTTGGGATCCATAGTGTCCACTTTCGACATGGTGGAGTTCACTCAGTTTCACTCCAGGCCTCTACAACACCTGATCCTCTCCAGGTGGAATGAACTCCTCAGATCCCAGACGATGGGACTCTCTCCGGAGGTTCGCCTGTCCCTATCCTGGTGGCTACAGGCGTCCCACCTAAAGAAGGGTCGCCCATTTTGGATCCCGGACTGGGCACTCCTCACCACGGACACAAGCCTCCACGGGTGGGGCGCAGTGACCGGCCAGCGCTCCTTCCAAGGAAGTTGGACTCCAGCCAAGGCGATCTTGCCAATCAACGTCCTGGAACTCCGAGCCATTTACAAAGCCCTCACTCTTTCTCAGGTTATTCTTCAGGGCAGGTCAGAACAAATACAGTCCGACCATGCCACAGCAGTGGCATATCTCAATCACTAAGGAGGCACTCGAAGTCTGTCAGCAATGGCAGAAATGTCCTGCATTCTCACATGGGCCGAATGCCATCTCCGCAGTGTTCATCCCGGGGATTCTCAATTGGGAGGTGGATTTTCTCAGCCATCACAACGTGCATGCAGGGGAGTGGTCTCTCAATCCAGAAGTCTTTCAGCTCCTGGTCGACAAATGGGGTCTACCGGACGTGTTCCTCATGGCCTTACGACACAACCACAAGCTTCCAGTATACGGGGCCCGGATGAGGGCCCCCGACGAAGTCTTTGTTAACGCATTATCTGTGAAGTGAACCTTCGATTTGGCGTACCTATTTCCTCTAGTCTCCCTTCTGCCTCGGGTTCTTCGGAAGTTCAAGCAAGAGAAGGGCATGGTCTTGTTGGTAGCTCCTGCTTGGCCAAGACGCCATTGGTACTCTGACCTTCAAAATCTCTCCATAGACAATCCTTTCCAGCTTCCTCTACGGCAAGCCTGTTGTCTCAGGGTCCCTGTCTCCATCCGGACCTGGCCCATCTGTCTTTAATGGCTTGCTCTTGAGACATCCCTCCTAAGGTCTAAAGGGTTATCTAGCTCTGTGGTCCAGACCATGCTCAGACCGCGTAAACCGGCCTCTGCCAGGATTACTAGAAATTATGACCCTCAGGTTTTTAGGATTTCTAGAATCCTTGCCTTTCTTCAAGCTGGACTGGATCTCGGACTCTGCCTAGCCTCTCTGAAAGTTCACGTCTCTGCTCTGTCCATCTGGTTCCAGCACAGAATTTCTCCTCTACCAGATGTTCACACCTTCCTGCAAGGTGTTCTACGTATACAACCTCCCTTTGTCTCTCCTGTTGCTCCGTGGGATTTGTCAGTGGTTCTCCAAGCACTTCAGGAACCTCCATTCGAACCCTTGGATTCAGGGATTATCAAATGGCTCACTGCAATGACTCTGTTTCTTCTGGCTATAGCATCTGCCCGCCATAGGGTATTGGATTTAGGGGCACTTTCCTGTTGCTCCCCATTTCTAATCCTTCATGCGGACAGGGCTGTTCTTCGAACGCACCCTGGCTTCCTTCCTAAGGTGGTCTCTCGTTTCCACCTCAATGAGAAATTGTGGTTCCAGCCTTTCAAACACAAGACCTCTCTGCAGGTGAGGCCTCTTTGGATGTGGTCCGTGCTCTGAAGATCTACGTGGACCGTACTAGTTCCATCAGGAAATCGGACTCCCTCTTTGTCCTATATGGACTCCACATGAAGGGATGGCCAGCTAACAAACAGACTCTGGCCAGATGGATTTGCATGACTATCTCTCAGGCTTATACACAGACAGGCCTTCCTGTGCTGACTACAGTATCTGCTCATTCTAATTGCACTGTGGGTCTCTCGTGGGCAGCCCGGCGTGGCACCTCTGCTGAACAGCTATGCAAGGCGGCCACGTGGTCTACAACACCTTTCTTACGTTCTATGCATTTGATAAATTTACTTCTCAGGCTGCTTCCTTCGGGTGCCGGGTTCTCCTCTCAGCTCAGGAGCGTTCCCGCCATTGAACAACTGCTTTGTGATATTCCCATCGTCTCCCCTCTGGAGCCCTATGGACCCTGAAGAAGAAAAGGAGAGTTATGGTAACACTTACCCTTGTTAACTCTCTTTCTTCAAAGTCCATAGGGTCCACAGGGCACCCGCCCTAAATCACCTGGCTTCTATGGGATTCTTCTCTTGGTCACTTGTTTCCTTCTTTGTGTGAGAGCGTGATTCCTCCGTGTAACAGTCTTCCTTCTCTCCTATCCTGCTTTGGGCTTGTTAACAAAACTGAGTTGCCCTCAGGCTGTGGGCGGGGTATAGGTGGAAGGACTGGAGCATACTGTGATAGAAAAAAGATTTGCTATTGGTGTCAGGTCCTCCAAGTACCACCTACACCCCAATGTCTCCCTGTGGACCCTATGGACTTTGAAGAAAGAGAGTTTACAAAGGTAAGTTTTACCATAACTCTTCTTTTTTTAGAAGTGGAGATGTTGCCCATAGCAACCAATCAGATTCTACTTAACATTTATCTAGCACCTTCTAGAACAAGGGTGGCCAACCAGTCAGAGGCAAAGAGCCCAAAAATAACTGTAGGTATGTCAAAGAGCCGAGATCATGCCCGCGCCGAAAGTGCACATGCAAAAAGAGGTGTGGCCTTGTGCCAGAAATTTGTAGGAGCATGTAAAAGCGTATGCACATAATCTCTGTGGAGGTAACTATTAAAGGGAAAGAAAAATCCAGAACAATATAAAAAACATTGAGAAAAAACAGATCCACATAAAATACACTGAAACAAGCCAGATCTACATAAAATGCACGGAAAAAGCCACATCCACAAATAATACACTGAAAAAGCCACATCCACAAATAATACACTGAAAAAGCCACATCCACAAAAATATATTGGGGGAAAAAAAAAAGAAATACATTTTTGCATATTACGATCCAGCCCCATGTGTCACTCCAGTCCCCCTCATCTGTCACTTCAGCAGCCCCCGTGTGTCACTCCAGCCCCTTGCATCATGCCAGCAAACCCCCACGTGTCACTTCAGCAGCCCCTCGTGTAACTACAGTAGACTCTCATGTGTCACTCCAGCCCCGCCCCCCCTCTCTCCCCGGGCCACTCCAGCCCAGCCATCTTGCCCCACACTCTAGCCCCCCCACATGTCACAAATAACATGAAAAAATAAAATATCCACACAGCTCTTTGTTGCAGACTGTCTGTGTCACTTAGGTAGGCTCTGGGATCAGTGGCCGTGTCCTCCTCATGGCTGCAGGTTCAGTTACAAGCTGAGCTCCGCCTCCTGTTTGCGGCGTGACGTCACCAAGTCGCCCATACATGCATCTGGAGCGAAGCAGACTGCTGCAACAAAGGACGAGTTTCCTCTGAACAGTGCGCGCCTCGCATGAGGCTCAAGTGCCCCAGGTTGGCCATGCATGTTCTAGAAGATAATAGCTACAATCTGATTGGTTGCTATGGGCAACATCTCCACTTCTAAAAACCCGCACTTTAGTAAATATACCCTATTGTGTCTATGCAGATTCTCCCCTATAGATGGTCCAGTGCTTTGAGCCTGTACTCAGCATTGTCCCCACCACTAACCGGTTCCTGTGTGATATGTTTCATGGTGCTTATAGCTAAGGGACATTATGATAACAAAAGGTTTCGGCCACCCACATACAGTGCATTATTTTTGCTGTGGTCTGTGTTTTTCACAGCCGTTTTTATATCATCTAGGCAGAGTTGGGTATTTTTGCTGTCCTTGAATATGACACAGAATTGCTCAGTGACCATACTTCCCAACAATTCTGCCGTGATGATATAAAGGTTTTGCTGAACAACGTAGAAGGAAGCCTGGAAGATAAAACAATGTATGTGGTAAACGTTGGACCGGGGCACGTGTGTACAGGAACGTGTATGTACAGCTGGCTGAGACCTAAATTCTGGTACAGTGTCAGTCGCGGAAAAGCAAGAAGGAGAACAAAAGGACTGATGGAAGTAGAATTGGGAGGTTATTATCGTCATATGACAAAGATATAGTGCCCGATACCAGTCTACCGGTAAACCGGGAGACCATGTCTACTGGCATAGTGACCCCAACAGAGCCTAGAACACTCGTAATAAGGGTAAGTGATGGAACGAGGCGCACTGCTGGTACATTCATGTATTTGCAGAAATTTACCCTTTTTGGAGGAATCATTCTGAAGATTCTGCTGTCACTGACGGCTCCAGACTGAGCTCTGATTATCTGCTATACGGGTGGGGGCTGCCGTCCATGAGGCTCTGGGTAAACGTTGCTTTGTAGGTGATGTTACCGTCAGTGGGATAATGTAAATGCTTTAGGACTGTGAGTGGGGACTGGACATCCGTCCTCCTATGAGCAGCAGCTCTGTGTCCCCTGTATTAGGTATTGCGATGGGATCCTCCTCTTCCAGAATGACGAGGTGATGAAGAGAGCGGCCTCTGTAGGGGAGAAGAAGACATTCCCCATGTCTGGCCTGCAGCCGTCCGTGTCCCTCACCTCCATGAACACGCACATCGCCTCCTGTGTGGCCGGGCTTCTCTATCCCGTGCATTCCCTCAAGACGAGAAGGTACCAGCAGCAGGTCTCTAAAATATCCCTATGGGGCTAATTCAGCAACACACACAAGGGCACTGCTGAACGCAGATTCCCGATTATCGGGAATCGGGACCCATTCAGGATCCATTCTGCAAATGTGCAGAATGGGTCCTGCTAACACGCACACTAGCCCTTGAATGCCTCTGCCTGATTGGTCGGGCATTGTTCCCGGAAACGGGGGTGTATCCGCCACGTTTTCTGGGAGTGGCAAGCCCCAGTTCAGGAACGCAGTATAGCCTGCGTGCATATATCATATATCTATAGCCTGCGTGCATACATCATATATCTATAGCCTGCGTGCATAGATCATATATCTATAGCCTGCGTGTATACATCATATATCTATAGCCTGCGTGCAGCTTTGCAATTGCGTTTCTTGCTGAATCAGGCCCTATGTCTGTGTAATGTATGTTCTGCTAATTCCGATACGTCCTCCCGTCTCTGCTTTGCAACGACCAGGGACCATGTAACGCTGTGTTCCAGACATGTATAAACGTTAATTAAGGTAAAATCCGTTTACATCCAAGATGGATTTGTATAATCTGTCTCTTCTGTCCTGCGTCAGCTCCGTGAGCGTTGGTTTGGAACCCTGGGAGCTAATCCGGGCTCTGTGTCCGATGTCCACCATGAAATTCCTCCACACGTCTCAAGTCTGCAGGAGGTGGGTGAGAGCAGGGCCCTACGGCCAATATGCAGTAACCGCCTTGTTTATGGCGTAAAGATATTTATCATATACAGAAAGCTTTGAAGCGCAATTGAACTTACTGTTAAATTCTTTTAGTTAATAAGTATATATATATTGAACGAGAGGATTTTATGCTGTGTCCGTCTCAATCACGCGATCAGGCTGCAGCAACAGCAGCAAATGGGGATCACTGGCATGTAAATAACTCCGCCCTGGTGAGAGCCGATTGGTGCTGCAGCCGCGGCATACGCCTCACTCTCCGCCAGGATAGATGGAGCTACAGGACGACGATGTTAGGACACGCCTCCTTTTAGGTTAGTTTAGAGCCCTATGTTGTCCCTGTCTCATGCCCCCACCCTCGCTGATTTCCACAAGCCCAGCTCCAGCCATCACCACACTGGGACCATGGCATTCGGGAGCCGGAAGTGGCACAGAGATGGTAACCCTGACCTATACAGCACAGGGGGGGGGTGGCCGTACAGCGCAGAGGGCGGGGGATCCAGACGGCAGACGCCTGTAGTAATGCTTAGAGGGGACGGGAGATAATTTCTAACATTTTCCTCGCACAATGTAGAATTCGCCTGTAAGCCGCGCAGCCGGTACATTCGGCAGGATTCTCACTTTGTCATTTAGTAATGAATTGGCGTATAGGAATAACCGTGCCAGGCCCTATCCTTTCACCGGTATAGACGCAGAGGGGAGGCCGTTCCCTACATGGCAATCACTTGGCCTCTGTATACTCGTACTTACCGGTACCAGAAGTTTCTGACTGTTGCCGTGGGAAACCTCTGTATTCAGTATTAGTAATGTATCATGAATCAGATTATAATCGCAGATGAATCGGTGGCACACGACGCAGTTATTTCCCTTCACCGTCTGTATGTTGTCCGCAGGGGCACGGCTTCCTGGGACAAAGTGACCGGTTGTGTTGTGCAGAACGTTCCGCGAGCTGATCCCCATGGACGCCTTGTATCCTTTCTCTGTATTCCTGGTAATAGTATGCTGTATGTCACTAATATAATACATAGGGCCGTATTCAATTAGTTTCGCACCCGCGATACTTTGCCGCCTGCCGCACTTTTCGCCTACATCGCGTGTTTTGATCGTGAAAACTTTTCGTGTGCGCCCCCGCTATTCGGCGTATTCAATTTCAAAACCCGTTAAAACTCAACCCAGCGAAACTTAAACAGGCGGAAAAATGGGGAAATCAGCCTGACATCCCCCAAAAGATGCTCTAACATTGGGGACCAATATAGAAGTCCCCCGAATAGCCCTACTGAAGATATTTGGGGTACTTAAGTGCTGTTAATTGCTTCTAATTAGCTTCTTTGCAGAAGTTGTGAAGAATGGCATTAAGCAGTTTTTAAGGAGAAATAAATAGTCCTGTCATATTTGGGGTACTTGAAAATGGGCGCTAAAATATTTTATAGTCGACCAAAGTGAAGTTTAAATAATCGTGCAAAACCCACCTGAAGCAAGCACCTGCAATCAAAAAAAACACCTCACCCTACTTGCAGACCCCCCAAAAGTCTATATAGCTAGTTTTAAAGTTTGTACCCCCACTTTGCACTTTTTCGCTCCCTTTTTCAAAGTAATTTTTTGGGGTGTTCCTCTTTTTTTCCCCGGGTTTTTTTGATGCATTTATACCTTTAGGCGGCTGTCCCAAGGGTGCAGAGTGGTTTCCCCACCTTTGCACCCCAAAATAGCGATTTTGCTGGTGAATCTTTTTTGCCTATTACATTGCATTGTGTTTTGGCGCATGTCATCTGCACGGAATTGAATACGGCCCATAGTGTAGCGCAGTTCTGCAGGATTGTTTGTGTTTCCCCAAAATGTGATTAAATTGGTTCTTCATCTACAAAGAAATAGTTTTTTATAAATTCTAAGAATATTTGAATAGTATCTTTTAAACCCCTCTGTCAGTCACGGTAACCTGACGTGTACTAGCGATAAACACTGATACATTTAGTTTATGTTGGCTTTTGGGCCTTTATTGCACCAGTGGATAACAGTGATCTGTCCGTGCTGTAATATAAACCAGCTTTTCATGATTTACATAAAAGTGGGTTATTTTGTATCGAATATCGAGACATTTCCCCATTCTACCTACTTTACTTATAGACTGTCTGTCCATTGTAAATGTGTGTGTGTGTGTATATTATACATATGTCTGTGTTTATTACATGTATGTATGTGTATATAATACACCACATGGCCATAACTGTGGACACTCCATCTAGTTATTGTATTTGGCCCATTGCTAACGGGTACATAACATCCAGCACACAGCCACGCATGCTCCATAGTACTGAGCAGCTCCGGGACTGTCACCTTGGCACTGCCATGTAATGCCACCTCTCCAGCAGTCTGTCACGGTGTCTTCCCTGATCACCTATTAGTGCTGTTACTGTGCAGGGTGAAGCCGTAGGCCACAGAAGGGCACCGCATAAGCGTGTAGCATGTACACATTGTCTGTTCTCAGGGCCTGATTCAGAGCCGGACGCTGTGACAGAACGCTCGCTCTGAATCAGGGCCGGCCCTCTGTTATTTTAGAGCGGCCTCCTGTGACCACCCACAGCCATAGCGAGCGGCCAGGAAGATGGTCGCGATGGTCAAGACCATCGCGACCATCGGGCTTGCGACGAGACCCTTGCGGTAGGGTCTCTTTACCGCAAGCCCAAGAGTGCTTTCGGCTCAAACAGAGCCAAGAGCACTCCCACTGACATCACTTGTGATGTCAGTGGGGCCGGCCCCAGACGGTAGGCGTTCCCATGGGAACGCCTCCGTCTGGGCAGCCACGCCCCCGGCCCGCCCACCAAAGGGGGCGTGCTGTCACTCAACATCACCAGCACGCCCCCTTTGGTACGAGACCCGGAGTGACGGCTTGGCCGTCGCTTTCCGGGTCTTGCGCATGCGCACTGGGTCACCATCGACCCGCTCGCGAGCGCGTCTGAATCAGGCCCTCAGTTCCAAACATCCACTGGAAGCAGCGTCGGCACAAGAACTGTCCGTCGGCAGCTACACGGAATGACGATGTGAAATCACTCTCAGCGCTCTTAATCACCGCTTCCCAAAGAAAATATTATAAAACAGTGACAAAATAAACCAAAATATAATATAAATGACTTTTTTTATGGGTGCTGTGCCAATTCTCTTCTCATTGTGATATTTCCTCATCCATAATCCCGAAAACAAAAGAAAAAAATTGTGTTATATTGACACACTAAAAACACCCAAGTGTCCAATATAAGTGGTCATTAAATGCTGCCGCCACCAGTATTCTGCTAGTGGGCTCTGTCGGTGGGCACAGCTGGTGGGCTCTGTCGGTGGACACGGCTGGTGGGCTCTGTCGGTGGACACGGCTGGTGGGCTCTGTCGGTGGACACGGCTGGTGGGCTCTGTCGGTGGACACGGCTGGTGGGCTCTCTCGGTGGACACGGCTAGTGGGCTCTCTCGGTGGACACGGCTAGTGGGCTCTCTCGGTGGACACGGCTAGTGGGCTCTGTCGGTGGACACAGCTCGTGGTTTCTGTCGGTTGGCTCTGTCGGTGGGCACGGCTGGTGGGCTCTGTCGGTGGGCACGGCTAGTGGGCTCTGTCGGTGGGCACGGCTAGTGGGCTCTGTCGGTGGACACGGCTAGTGGGCTCTGTCGGTGGACACGGCTAGTGGGCTCTGTCGGTTGGCTCTGTCGGTGGACACAGCTAGTGGGCTCTGTCGGTTGGCTCTGTTGGTGGACACGGCTAGTGGGCTCTGTCGGTGGACACAGCTAGTGGGCTCTGTCGGTTGGCTCTGTTGGTGGACACGGCTAGTGGGCTCTGTCGGTTGGCTCTGTTGGTGGACACGGCTAGTGGGCTCTGTCGGTTGGCTCTGTCGGTGGACACGGCTAGTGGGCTCTGTCGGTGTACACAGCTAGTGGGCTCTGTCGGTGGACACAGCTAGTGGGCTCTGTCGGTGGACACAGCTAGTGGGCTCTGTCGGTTGGCTCTGTTGGTGGACCCGGCTAGTGGGCTCTGTCGGTTGGCTCTGTTGGTGGACACAGCTAGTGGGCTCTGTCGGTGGACACAGCTAGTGGGCTCTGTCGGTTGGCTCTGTTGGTGGACACAGCTAGTGGGCTCTGTCGATGGACACAGCTAGTGGGCTCTGTCGGTTGGCTCTGTTGGTGGACACGGCTAGTGGGCTCTGTCGGTTGGCTCTGTTGGTGGACACAGTGGGCTCTGTCGGTGGACACAGCTAGTGGGCTCTGTCGGTTGGCTCTGTTGGTGGACACAGCTAGTGGGCTCTGTCGGTGGCCACAGCTAGTGGGCTCTGTCGGTGGACACAGCTAGTGGGCTCTGTCGGTGGACACAGCTAGTGGGCTCTGTCGGTTGGCTCTGTCGGTGGACACAGCTAGTGGGCTCTGTCGGTTGGCTCTGTTGGTGGACACAGCTAGTGGGCTCTGTCGGTTGGCTCTGTTGGTGGACACAGCTAGTGGGCTCTGTCGGTTGGCTCTGTTGGTGGACACGGCTAGTGGGCTCTGTCGGTTGGCTCTGTTGGTGGACACGGCTAGTGGGCTCTGTCGGTTGGCTCTGTTGGTGGACACGGCTAGTGGGCTCTGTCGGTGTACACAGCTAGTGGGCTCTGTCGGTGGACACAGCTAGTGGGCTCTGTCGGTTGGCTCTGTTGGTGGACACGGCTAGTGGGCTCTGTCGGTTGGCTCTGTCGGTGGACACAGCTAGTGGGCTCTGTCGGTTGGCTCTGTTGGTGGACACAGCTAGTGGGCTCTGTCGGTTGGCTCTGTTGGTGGACACGGCTAGTGGGCTCTGTCGGTTGGCTCTGTTGGTGGACACGGCTAGTGGGCTCTGTCGGTGTACACAGCTAGTGGGCTCTGTCGGTTGGCTCTGTTGGTGGACACGGCTAGTGGGCTCTGTCGGTTTGCTCTGTTGGTGGACACGGCTAGTGGGCTCTGTCGGTTGGCTCTGTTGGTGGACACGGCTAGTGGGCTCTGTCGGTGGACACAGCTAGTGGGCTCTGTCGGTGGGCTCTGTCGGTGGACACAGCTAGTGGGCTCTGTCGGAGGACACAGTTAGTGGGCTCTGTCGGTGGACTAGCTCCATGTAATTAGAGAGTAAATCTCAGGATCTATAAACTTCTCCCTTTCAGTCATTGTTCTGATGGTAATTTACCTCCATGTAGAGACCATCAAAGAGGATGAAAACTGCAATGAATGTACCTTCTGCACTTAAAATGTTACATTTAAAGGTTACACTTACAAATAGGGTTGATTTTTGGGGCGTGGGTCCCCTGGATTGCTTTGGTTGGGCTGCTTCAGGGCATCGCATTATATACACATTTTTCCTTTCTAGCACTGTTAGCGCCTCTATTGTTTGTTTTATATATATGTATTATTGTCACATCTCTATTTTACACCTCCCTACATGCAGCAGCTGCTCTTATCTATGCTGCACCTTGTTACACTTCACCTTTCCTCATTAGAGCGATGCCCTGGGGTGGCTCAGCTGGGCTGGTTTGGGGGTGTCCTGCGCTCTGGATTTCAACCCCAGTATGTTAGGGACCCACCCTCAGAGGTTACCTGGGCGCGGTGGGTAGGCCCATAACCATGGCCATGATTATGCCAAAACCTCTATTTATTGCATAATGTATTATATATAATGAGTAATGTTGGAGTTGTGCGCTGGTAATTCCTCAGTTTATGGGGGCTCTCCGATGATCAGGCCGTCGCTGCGCCCCTGTTTTGTGTTGGCTGCACTATGCCGCAGTCCGTGGCCGGCTGTATGCTTGTCGCTGAGTGGATAGGAATCCTGGCAGCCATGTGTAATGGGAAATCTTCCCGGGATGAGTGGGTGCTGGTATTGCCGCATAGGGGAACCGGCTCCAAAGCACATGGGTGTGATGTCCAATGTTCATATACGTATGGCTATTTAATGTGTGTGTGTGTGTGTGTGTGTGTATTATATGTATGTGTGTGTGTATTATATGTATGTGTGTGTATATTATATGTGTGTGTGTGTATTATATGTGTGTGTGTATTATATGTATGTGTGTGTATATTATATATATGTGTGTGTGTGTGTATGTATGTGTGTGTATTATGTGTATGTGTGTGTATTATATGTATGTGTGTGTATATTATATATATGTGTGTATTATATGTATGTGTGTATATTATGTGTGTGTGTGTGTGTGTATATATTGTGTGTGTGTGTGTATATTATATGTATGTGTATATTATATATATATGTGTGTGTGTGTGTGTGTATTATATGTATGTGTGTGTATTATATGTGTGTGTGTGTATTATATGTATGTGTGTATATTATATGTGTGTGTGTATTATATGTATGTGTATATTATATATATGTATGTGTGTGTGTGTTTAGTATTTTTTACTTTTTCTTACAGTAATACTCAGAACGGGGTTATTTGGATTCTCACCACTGATCACCACAAATTATTATTATTTTTCCTCTCAAATAAACGAGAGAGAATTTGGCAATAATGCAGATAAATGAGCCCAGCGCCCGTCCTCAGGGGTCACTGATTGGAGATTACTTCTTAAACCAATGTAAACCCTGTCATTGTAACCAGTAATTACCCCTGTCTGTGATAGACCCCAGGGTCTGTGTGTACGTTCCTTAGCGGACTATCCCTTAGCATCACAGTCTGTCGGTACTGGCCGTCGTGCGCAATTCCCAGGACTACTCGTTCATGCTATCCCGCGACTCTGTGCTGCTGAAACTGAGACAGTCTTATCGCTGTGTCCCCTGGAACCCGTCCCCCACCCACTGCTGGACAGGTCAGTGCCAGAAGGACTTACATCAGCTTAAAGCTGTAACTCTCCAACTGCTGTGGAACTACAAGTCCCATCATGTCTTCCGATAACCCGTCGTCTTGTTGTGTACAGACATTGTGTGTAATTGTGCGTTACTTGCAATGTCGGATGTTTTACTAACCCTGCATGTGGTTGGCTTACAGTATTATTTTGTATTATAATGTTCCCTAGACCCCCAGAACATCCTGGACCCCTCGTGTCACAGCCATTCCCTGACTGTCTGCGCCAATCACTCCAGCGCAGCTGACCTGATGAGCAGTGTGCTGTACAAAGCTCGCGCCATGTACGACGCAGGGGCCTATCTGCACTGGTACCGGAAATATGGCTGCGAGGACGGCGACTTCCACGGGGCTTTCGATACTCTGCACTCAGTGGTGAATGAATACAGCGGGTTGGTGGCGCAGTGACCACGTCTAGAACCTCCATTATTCAGGACGGCCCAGCGGTCACATACGCACTGACTCCATAGGGCCTTAGGTCTCTACCATGACGACGTTACACGTATGTGCCTTTCGTTCACGCCTGTGACCTCACAGAATGTTTTTATTTATTGTTTTTTTTTCTTATTCTGAAAAGTTAGGAAATTCTTGTCTCCAGTAATAACTCGGTAAAGAAACGTAATTGTCATTGCCCAGAATTAATTTTGCGTTTGTTTCTTGGCGAGAATATTTTAACAAATTGCCGCGAGAGCACCAGAAAAATGTGACAAAGCAAATTTCCTTGTACTAAGAATTGATGTTAATTTATGTTACTGCTCAGGGTGTTGCTGCAGTTAGTGTTATTATCACGTTCATATTCTATTGTCCATTCAGGAAATATTTATTCATTTTTGTACAATACTTTTACATTTTGAAAGGATGATTAAAATATTTTTATTTAATGAAGTGTGTTGGTTTTGCATTGATACTATATAATTCACAGTCCGAGGCACAGTGTGAAGGGGGAACGATCACCAACGATCACCTCGCCTCTCCCCAGCCGACAGTCCCTGCCATTATCGAGGTGTCCTGATTTCTGGCATCCATAGAGCGCAGTGTCTGGAGCAAGTCTCTTACTAGACAGCTGGCAGTTGGTTACGCGTTGGCTCCTGTTCTAGCAGGGACAGGGGAAGTGGTGGTGTCTCACTGCTGACCCTTATCCCAAATATGTATCCCCCCTCCCCCCCAATTCATATAGTGAACAACAAAGTTAGAAGACGTGGCAATACATAGCGAGGAGGTGCAGAAGTGACTGAACCATTGGAAGAAGTCATTCAGATTATTGGTGCTCCTGTGTGACACTTATACCAGAGGAATCGGCAGAAATCAGGCTGATTATTGGTGCTCCCTGTGTTACACTTACACCAGAGGAATCAGCAGAAATCAGGCAGATTATTGGTGCTCCTGTGTTACACTTACACCAGAGGAATCAGCAGAAATCAGGCAGATTATTGGTGCTCCTGTGTTACACTTACACCAGAGGAATCAGCAGAAGTCAGGCAGATTATTGGTGCTCCTGTGTTACACTTACACCAGAGGAATCAGCAGAAGTCAGGCAGATTATTGGTGCTCCTGTGTTACATTTACACCAGAGGAATCAGCAGAAGTCAGGCAGATTATTGGTGCTCCTGTGTGACACTTATACCAGAGGAATCAGCAGAAGTCAGGCAGATTATTGGTGCTCCCGTGTTACATTTACACCAGAGGAATCAGCAGAAATCAGGCAGATTATTGGTGCTCCCGTGTTACACTTACACCAGAGGAATCGGCAGAAGTCAGGCAGATTATTGGTGCTCCTGTGTGACACTTATACCAGAGGAATCAGCAGAAGTTAGGCAGATTATTGGTGCTCCTGTGTGACACTTATACCAGAGGAATCAGCAGAAATCAGGCAGATTATTGGTGCTCCTGTGTTACACTTACACCAGAGGAATCAGCAGAAATCAGGCAGATTATTGGTGCTCCTGTGTTACACTTACACCAGAGGAATCCGCAGAAGTCAGGCAGATTATTGGTGCTCCTGTGTTACACTTACACCAGAGGAAGCAGCAGAAGTCAGGCAGATTATTGGTGCTCCTGTGTTACACTTACACCAGAGGAAGCAGCAGAAGTCAGGCAGATTATTGGTGCTCCTGTGTTACACTTACACCAGAGGAAGCAGCAGAAGTCAGGCATATTATTGGTGCTCCCGTGTTACATTTACACCAGAGGAATCAGCAGAAATCAGGCAGATTATTGGTGCTCCTGTGTTACACTTACACCAGAGGAAGCAGCAGAAGTCAGGCAGATTATTGGTGCTCCTGTGTTACACTTACACCAGAGGAAGCAGCAGAAATCAGGCAGATTATTGGTGCTCCTGTGTTACACTTACACCAGAGGAAGCAGCAGAAGTCAGGCAGATTATTGGTGCTCCTGTGTTACACTTACACCAGAGGAAGCAGCAGAAGTCAGGCAGATTATTGGTGCTCCTGTGTTACACTTACACCAGAGGAATCAGCAGAAATCAGGCAGATTATTGGTGCTCCTGTGTGACACTTACACCAGAGGAATCGGCAGAAATCAGGCAGATTATTGGTGCTCCTGTGTGACACTTACACCAGAGGAATCGGCAGAAATCAGGCAGATTATTGGTGCTCCAGTGTGACACTTACACCAGGGGAATCAGCAGCTAGTTCTGCGTAAATGTCAGATTTAATCTTCCTGCATAGTTACTGATCTAGGCCAGAGGTTCCCAAACTCAGGGCTTGATTCATTACGGATCGCAACTGCTAATACGCTATCGGGTGATTGTTGCATACTGCGTATACATCGCGCGACCCAGCCACACATATCGCATTCCGTGAACCAGCACTACACAGACCCATCGCAGACTGATTGACAGGGAGTGCCGTTTCTGGTTGGTGACGGGGTGGTGGTCAGCGAAACGCAGGCGTGCCAGTGCATTTGAACGCCATTGCATGGGCGTGCCTAAATTATCCACTGCGATGCCTTATGCAGCCCGACTACTCATAGCGTGCGCTGAAGTTACCAATTCCTGAGTAAGATTAGAGCTTGTGTAAGTGTGCGAGAGGCTGCGATGGTACTCCATGTTACCGATGGTTTCTCAGTCTTACTAAACATTACGGATGTGTGTAAGGTAAAGGGGGCGTCCTTATGTAGTGATGCGACGGCCTAGCGATCGCAATGGATTAGCATACTATCGCAGTGGAACTGTGCGCAATCACTATTTCATTCGCAGTTGCGATCCGTAATGAATCAGGCCCGCAGTCCTCAAGGCACCCTAACAGTCCAGGTTTTAAGGATATCCATGCTTGACCACAGGTGACTTAATTAGTACATCAGTCAATTTGATTTAACCACCTCTGCTCAGCCATGGATATCTCTAAAACCTGAGCTGTTGGGGAGCCTTCTGGGCGACGTTTGGGAACCTCTGACCTAGGCTCTGCATGCATCGGTCCATATTTTCTCTGCGGGGGGTCAGATGCGGTTTGATCAGCTCGCTACCTATTTCCTTCATGCTCGGAGACAGCACAGCGAGCGCCTTTTTACAAAATCATCGCCAAAACGCTGAATTGACCCAATGATTGCTGATGTACGGGCCCCTTTAGTCAGATGCCAGTCTTGCTACATAATTCTGGGGCATTTAAATGGTTTAAATGCTTCTTCTGTGCTCTAGAGCTGCTGGATACTTATTGCTGCAGGAGAGACGACATGTTGTACTGTACCGCTCCGTAACCAGCGGGAGGTCCCCTAACTCCACCTCCGCCGCTGCACTGTTACAGCAGGTGTAATAATGCGCCTCATTCAGATGTGAACGGTATTGTACAGGCGCAAATAAGCGGATGCACAGTATCATCCAGCGAATGCTGCCGAAGGCGTCTATAGGAAGCAGACGCCTCCTAACAGAAATTGTGATCAGAGTGCAGCGTCTGTAGACGCTGCATCGGATCTCCATTGCGACCATCAGATGCGAAGGTCGGCAGCACTGGCCAGTCTGCGGAAGCTTCCGCTTACTCAGGCTGGCGGCTTGCGAGGCCAGGAAATCTGCGTCCATCGACGCAGACCCTGGCAAACGAGGGCGACGCCCGTTTCCGGGAACGTAACCCAGACATGCCCCTGCTCTGCCCCCCATATGACACAACATGTCTATTTTGCTGCTGCTTGGGGGATCTGCGCTTGAGATTGTATAACTCGTTCTGCATACGCGCAGACCCCAAACAATCGGATTGGTACATAAACCATCGGGTTTACGTACTAATCTGGTTCAGGCGCGATGTTTCTATGAGATGGACATGACAGGCGTTATAAGTCGCCCTCTTGTAGCGTAGCTTAAGGGGCAGGCCTCACCGCCTGTGATGTCACACAGCCAATCCCCGCCCACCTCTGACATACAGGTAAGTACACTTATTAAGGCCTTAATGGACGCGCAGTGCACATGCTGTCACATCTCTTTATACGGAAACCGGTGACACTTCTCATGCTCCTGTCATGTATAGTAATGGGCTTGTCTGACAGCTTTATCCTCAGAGACATTTAAAGGAGCAGTGAACGTTGTAATACATGACACACAAACAATATTTGCTCTGCAAACAGAAGGCGTATTGCTCTGCAGACAGAAGGCGTATTGCTCTGCGGCACATTGCTCTGCAAACAGAAGGCGTATTGCTCTGCAGACAGAAGGCGTATTGCTCTGCGGACAGAAGGCGTATTGCTCGCGGACAGAAGGCGTATTGCTCTGCGGACAGAAGGCGTATTGCTCTGCGGCACATTGCTCTGCAGCGTCTTGTGTGGAGTTATAACTCGGAGACATGTGGGTTTGCAGAATAATAGGAAAAGAACAAAGTGAAAAACTTTTCAAGGTGAATAATAATGTAGCTGAAAGGCGATGTATTAAATAAGCAATTAATCTGTGGCCTGTAATGTACTAATGTATAATGTACAATGGCTTTAGGAAACCCAACAGTATTTTGTATAGAAATATCCTGAAAATGGCAATGCTGTTACTAGCAACCCCCGGTTATCCTATCTCTAACCTCAGCCTAACCCTATCCTCCCCCTCATCCTATCTCTAACCTCAGCCTAACCCTATCCTCCCCCTCATCCTATCTCTAACCTCAGCCTAACCCTATCCTCCCCCTCATCCTATCTCTAACCTCAGCCTAATCCTATCTCTAACCTCATCCTAACCCTATCCCCCCCCCTCATCCTATCTCTAACCTCATCCTAACCCTATCCTCCCCCCTCATCCTATCTCTAACCTCATCCTAACCCTATCCTCCCCCCTCATCTTATCTCTAAACTCAGCCTAACCCTAACCTCCCCCCTCATCCTATCTCTAACCTCAGCCTAACCCTAACCTCCACCTCATCCTATCTCTAACCTCAGCCTAACCCTATCCCCCCCTCATCCTATCTCTAACCTCAGCCTAACCCTATCCTCCCCCTCATCCTATCTCTATGCTCAGCCTAACCCCCCTTACCCACTAGCCTACACACTCTAGCCATGTTGAGAGCTGAACCTGTCGTGTATGTGATGTGAAGTGTGCTAATTATAGCAGGCAATGTGTACAATGTCAATAGCGGGCTCAGCATGCGGCAGCATTGAATAGAAGCGAATGATGGTGGGGGTGGTGGTGAGCCATACAATGAGCTCAATGGAGTTGAATAGTAATTGCAGTAATTGTGTGATGGTGGGGGGAGGTGGTGAAGGAACTTGGGTGGCCATACACAGAAGTGCACAGTAGTGTATTTTAAAAGTATTGAACCTGACATGATCTCTCTTTATGAAAAACTTACCCCCTGTTATGTGTACAATACAATGTCTACTGTATAGCAGAAATGCCAAGTGATGGGACGTCGAGAGAAATGTTTTGAGTCTAAGGTCACAGGAGTGCTGTGTGACTTGGTAGCGCCGAGCGTCTTTTATGCGTCTTTTTTACGCTAAAATGCGTCTTATTAGCACAAGCAGCTTCTGCTGATTAAAATGATATGCAGCATGTCTATGTTCTGTGAGCCAGTACGGGAGTATCTGCAAGCAAATCACTACGTTAAAGTGTTATAGTTGCTATTAGTGTGCCGTAACGTTTCGCGTGCATCTACACCCGAACTGGCTCACAGAATATAGACATGCTGCATATCATTTTAATCAGCAGAAACTGCTTGTGCTATCAATTTGATTTGCTGTATGATTCAAATGCATTTGAAGGTAGAAAGTTGCATATCCTTCGCACTACCGAGTCATCATGTCTTAGTGAAAGCTGTGCATGCCTGTGACCCCTTTCTGAGCCCATGAGACAAATATATATATATATATTTTAACAGTACAGGACTCACACACATACTGTACTGTTATTATTTAATACTTTATTACACATTCTTCTACAGCCCTGATTCCATGACCAAAATGCTATACTATAGTATAACCAATTATTGTTTCTGTCAATCAATCATCGGGCGGTGATACAGAAAATGCATTGGAACTCTCACGCATGTGCTGTGTAGTTTAGGAAAAGTGACACCTGGTGGACAAAAAGTTGTATTACACGATATGACTTTTTTCCAGTGCTACTCTACGTTTCGTTAAGAAACATTCTGTGTGGCGCGACTCAAGGCTTCTGTGTGGTGCGGGATGCATGGCGCGCTAAATGGCTGTATGGAGCAACAAACTAGCTGGGCCCATCTGTAGTTGTCAGTACAATGTGTAATCTCAGTTCCTCCTGAGTGAGCTATACTGAGCACCTGCTGCTTACTTGTATCCTGTTTGTGCAGTTTTGCTTCCTTCTGCCACATGGACTCCTGCAAGTGACCTACACCTGGTGCAGCTATTCCACTGGCTGCACGGAGAATCTCAGCCTGTTCCTGATATCCGAAACTGCAACTCGCCTGTGTATGCCATTCTCATTGCATGGTGAGCGTCCCTGGTTCCTGCACCACTGGTGCTGTCCCTGGTATCATCATCCACTATCCATTCCGGTGTCCGGTCAGCATCCGGTTCTGTCTATGCCTGAGGAAGCTATCCCACTAGTTGCACAGAGAATACCTACCTGATCCTGTTACCCTAACCTACAACTCTCCTGTGTATACTTTCCAGCTCTCATCCTGACTTGCTACTACATGCTCCCTCCTCCCTGTCTTCCCCATCTGTATCATTCACATCTGTCTGCCCCTCCCCTTGAGAATGTAAGCTCTTGCGAGCAGGGCCCTCTACCCTCTTGTGCTTCTCCTTATTTTATGTTCATCTACATCTTACTCACCACTAGGACACCTAACACTTGGTGCCTATGCTTTCTTGCTGTATTGGGTGTTGTGGCCACCTATGTATCAATGTATATTATCCATGTCCTTGTCCTTCATTGTATTGTATTTTACTGTAAGTCACTTTTTGGTTATGTACCTTGTAAGGCGCTGCGGAACACTTGTGGCGCCATATAAATAAACAATAATAATAATAATATACCATTCTCACTACTTGGTGATTGTTCCTGGTTCCTGCTCCATTAGATGCCGTTCCTGGTATCATCACCTACTACCAATTCCGGTGTTTGGTCTGAATCCGGTCCTGCTACCGTCTGAGTTCTCCTGGATCCTGGACTACAGCCACAACCCAGTGTCAGCCTGGGGAATACGTTGCCAAGATCTACCACTCCAGCATTTCGGTTACAGTAACAAGAATGATTTATTATATATCTACAGTAGTAATCCAGTATCAGCCTGGTCACTCTACTGCCACTCTCCTCTGATTGCACATAACAACTTGTCTTCAACACCGACGTCCCTGGTGCAGGGTTGCCTACCCTCCCGAAATTTGCGGGAGGCCCCCGATTTTTCGGGTAACCCCGCCCCCCACATTCCGCCCACTTCCTAGTAAAATGGGCAGAATGGGCAGACTACTCCCGGTGATCGGAGGATCCGGAGGTAGGGGACGGCTCTAATGATGCGATTCTATGAGAATTAAAAAATGTGCCGTTTGCAGCAAATTGCCGCGAGGGGGCAGGGCTTAATGACGCTACCCGTCCGACCCCCCCACCCCCAACTCCGCCCACCTGTTTCTCCTCATCGGGCTTCTCCCAGGAGGGAAATGGAAGAAGTCGGCAAGTATGCCCTGGTGGTCTAGTGGGTACAATCCGGCATCTCTCTGCCTAGACCCGGGTACGATTCCCGGTCAGGGAAGTGTTCTTCACTACATGCCAGGAGGTCTCCTTAGGCCTGCCAGCTTCCTGTACACGCCTCCAGACACCAACACAGACTCATATCAGACACCGGGTTCACAAACAAATACTAGTCTGACAGGTTGGCATATCTCCTAGATCAGTGTTTCTCAAACTCTGTCTTCAGGACCCCACAAAGGTCCCAATTTCCAGGTCACCTGGCAGGTGCACAGGTGTATTCATCACTCACTGACACATTTTAAAAGATCCACAGGTGGAGCTAATTATTTAACTTGTGATTTTGTGAGACCTGGAAAACATGCACTGTTTGGGGTCCTGAGGGCTGAGTTTGAGAACCTGTGTCCTAGATCACCTCTGGCATCAGCAATGCATGGGCACCGCCATCTTGATTCCTGTCAGCTGACTCACTACTCACCAATCAGAAGCAGCTCTACGATCAGCTGACCCAAGGAGCCTATCAGGGCCGATGGTGCCCTATTTAAGTAAGTCTTGGTGAATAGTCCAATGTCAGAACTCAGGTGACCTGCAACTGGCTCTGGGCTCCTATTGCCACGTGTGTGTGTTCCGGTACTTTGATCTGTTCCTGCACTTCAGTCTACAGAGACCAGTAGTAGATCTGTTCTTGCACCCTACACAGTGCAAATCAGTCTGCATATACCAGCATTCATTCAGTGCAGTGCTCTTTAGTCTGTCAGTACAATCATTCATTGTATGCAGTGCACCTCAGTCTGCAAATACCAGCATCCATTCTATGCTGTGCACTTCATCCAGAAAGTTCCAGTGTTCATTCTACACAGTGCACTTCATACAGTAAACCCAGTGAGGTGCACTCACTCAGCAAGACTCTGGGGGTCATTCAGACCCGCTTGCGAGCGCAGGACGCTCGCAAGCGGGTCGATGGTGCCCTACTGCGCATGCGCACAATGGAGGGAGCTCCGTCGTGCGCATGCGCTAGACCCGGCTAGCGACGGGATAGCCGTCGCTACGGGTCTCACACCAAAGGGGGCGTGCTGTCGATGTTGATTGACAGCACGCCCCCTTTGGTGGGCGTGGCTGCCAGACGGAGGCGTTCCCATGGGAACGCCTACCGTCTGAAGCCGGCCCCACTGACATCACTAGTGATGTCAGTGGGAGTGATTTTGGCTCTGATGGAGCCAAAATCACTCCAGGGCTTGCAGCAGCGAGACCCTACCACAGGGTCTCCGTCGCAAGCCCGATGGTTGCGATGTTCTTGACCATCGCGACCATCATCATGGATGCTCGCTATAGCTGTGGGTGGTCACCCACAGCTATGCGAGCGTCCAAGAGGCTGCTCCATTTTCATGTAGGAGGGCCCTGATTCAGAGCGAGCGCTCGGGTCAGAGCGTCCGGCTCTGAATCAGGCCCTCTGTTAGAACTGTTCGGTGCACTCTATCCAGCAATTGCCTACACACCCACTCTGCACCTAAACCAGTTCCAGCATTTCTCTAGGTCTGTGTGGGCTATGTAGTACTACTTCAATCCTGGCCTGATGGCACACCTGGTCCGCTGCCTTCAGACTCTGCTATCGACAGCCCTTGTCGTCATTCAGCACAGTGCTCCCTGGCTTGGCATAATGCCTACTACAGTCAGTTCTGTACCAGCTTACTGACCGGGTGGTCTCCTGACTGTATCTCTGCTATTCAGCCTAAACACCACTGGTCCCCAGCTATCTTCCTCGTGAGGAGAAGCCTCATCAAGCCCCCAAGCTTCTTCAACACTCCCAATACCCGAACCGACCCTCCGGCTCCTGACCGTGTTCACAAAACCCTAGAGACCTGACAGCACCAAAGGGCGTAACTGAGCTAAAGCATTACCAGCGGCCTCCTGGACTCCATGATTTAGGAGGCAGGCACCAAGAGGGGCGTTACATCATACAGTTTTCCAGGATTGTTGCTGAATCATCCAAAAGGCACAGTGCTGACCATGAGGAGAAGACTTACTTTCCAAGGTCTTTATTAGCTGTGGTAATTGTAAAAGGACCTTAGTGCCATCTAATTACATGGATGCTGCTAATTTGTCCTGTCCTGCTGATAGGCTGTAACAAGCTCCTGTCTCCCGCCGCACAGAGGTGAGCAGTAAAATCGGCGATATAGAGGGTACTGCCATAGGTAAATGTGCGCGGCCATGCATCGGCAAATCACCCGTTTGTGTCTAACCACTGGCAGGAGCCATGGCCTAGAGCTGATCCCAATGTATAACCTGAGATATAACATCAGGCGTACTGTACACAGGAGACAGCGCTATAAGAGCATCAGTCACTCTGCGTATTGTATATATGTCTTTATTAAAGTGTAAAGAGAACAATAACCGTATACAAAAGTAATTTATAACTAAGGCTGTTGTGAAAGACTTTATTGTAATGACCAGAAAGATGTCCATCTGGAGCGCCCCCTAGTGGAGGGGTCTGTGGAGTTACACAGCTGTGAGCAGGGAGGGCGGCTTGTTCTTCACATTGCTAGTTATCGCCCCTGCTTTCTTCTTGCCCGGGGTAAGATGAGCCATGGCGCGGCTGTAATTGTACTGTGGTAATGAGATTATACGTTATTATTGTGTGACAGAATGACAGCCAGAACATCAGCCCCCTCTATGGTAACTCACACCCCTGTGCATGGTCCCCCTGGTCCAAATACTAATACCAGTATAAGCTGGGGCCAGATGTGAGCAGAATACAAAATAATGTGTATATACAGGAATGATCTACAGCCCTCTATCACAGCAAAGTGGGTATGCATGTGTGTGTATATATATATATATATATATATATATATATATATATATATATACAGTCAGGTGCATAAATATTGGGACATTGACAGAATTTTCATATTTTGGCCTCTATTCACCACCACAATGGCTTTGCAATGAAACAGACAAGATGTGATTTAACTGCAGACTTTCAGATTTAATTTGAGGGTAATTACATCCAAATCAGGTGAACGGTGTAGGAATTACAACGGTTTCTATATGTGCCTCCCACTTTTTAAGGGGCCAAAAGTAATGGGACAAACTAAACAATCCTAAATCTAACTTTCACTTTTTAATACTTTGTTGCAAATCCTTTGCAGGCAATTACAGCCTGAAGTCTGGAACGCATAGACATCACCAGATGCTGGGTTTCATCCCTGGTGATGCTCTGCCAGGCCTCTACTGCAAATGTCTTCAGTTCCTGCTTGTTCTTGGGGAATTTTCCCTTCAGTTTTGTCTTCATCAAGTGAAATGCATGCTCAATCGGATTCAGGGGATTGACTTGGCCATTGCATAACAGTCCACTTTTTAGCCTTAAAAAACTCTTTGGTTGCTTTTGCAGTATGCTTCGGGTCATTGTCCATCTGCACTGTGAAGCGCCGTCCAATGAGTTCTGAAGCATTTGACTGAATATGAGCATATAATATTGCCCAAAACACTTCAGAATTCATTCTGCTGCTTTTGTCAGCAGTCACATCATCAATAAATACAAGGGAACCTGTTCCATTGGCAGCCATACATGCCCACGCCATGACACTACCACCACCATGCTTCACTTATGAGGTGGTATGTTTTGGATCAGGAGCAGTTCCTTTCCTTCTCCATACTCTTCTCTTCCCATCACTCTGGTACAAGTAGATCTTTGTCTCATCTGTCCATAGGATGTTGTTCCAGAACTTTAATGGCTTTTTTAGATGTTGTTTGGCTAACTCTAATCTGGTCTTCCTGTTTTTGTGGCTCACCAATGGTTTACATCTTGTGGTGAACCCTCTATATTCACTCTTGTGAAGTCTTCTCTTGATTGTTGACTTTGACACATATACATCTACCTCCTGGAGAGTGTTCTTGATTTGGCCAACTGTTGTGAAGGGGTTTTTCTTCACCAGGGAAATAATTCTTCTGTCATCCACCACAGTTGTTTTCCATGGTCTTCCGGGTCCTTTGGTGTTGCTGAGCTCTCTGCTGCGTTCTTTCTTTTTAAGAATGTTCCAAACAGTTGATTTGGCCACACCTAATGTTTTTGCTATCTCTCTGATGGGTTTGTTTTGATTTTTCAGCCTAATGATGGCTTGCTTCACTGATAGTGACAGCTCTTTGGATCTCATATTGAGAGTCGACAGCAACTGGTTCCAAATGCAAATGTCACACCTAGAATCAACTCCAGACCTTTTACCTGCTTAATTGATAATGAAATAACGAGGGAATAGCCCACACCTGTCCATGAAACAGCTTTTGAGTTGATAGTCCCGTTACTTTTGGACCCTTAAAAAGTGGGAGGCACATATAGAAACCGTTGTAATTCCTACACCGTTCACCCGATTTGGATGTAATTACCCTCAAATTAAATCTGAAAGTCTGCAGGTAAAGCACATCTTGTTTGTTTCATTTCAAAGCCATTGTGGTGGTGAATAGAGGCCAAAATATGAAAATTCTGTCAATGTCCCAATATTTATGCACCTGACTGTATATATATATATATAATTACACACACACACGATCACTCCTCCTCTGTCACAGCATAGTGTGTGTGTGTGTGTGTGTATATATATATATATATATATATATATATATATATAAGGGATTATATAATATGATTGGGATGTCCATGGAGTTGTTGGAAAGACAGAATTGCAGAGGAATGGGGAATGTGTTAAACAACTGACGCTAATACAGGATTATGACTAATTTCTAGGTGTGATACATTGTTCCTGTAGACACGCAGATACATTATTTCCACCATTAAATACATTTGTGAGCTTGTACGCATCCTCCTGTAATATTTATCTCTCAGTTTGGCTTTTTGTAAGATAGATAGAAATCTGTAGACAAAGCAGTTCTTAGCCATATCCAAGGTCAACAGAAATTAAACCTCAGTGGGCTGAAAGCAGGGCCAGATTAACAATGGAGCAGATGGAGCTCCAGCTCCAGGCCTCCACATAAAAATAGGCCCATCATCAGCATGATGATAACCAGCTGCCTAACTGGTCACAGGGTCGGCCATAAATTATAAGTATTAAAATAGTTTTTCTAGTTTTCACACAAAATGATGCATTTTTTTTTCTATTTTTATGTATTTAGGGAGAGAGAGGGGCTGATAGTGTATGGGGTGTACACCCACACAGCACTGGTTACAGCTGCTCCCCTTATCACTATAGGCCCTTGAACATTTTTCAGCTCCAGGCCCACGTGGCCCTGATTCCGGCCCTGGCTGAAAGAAATGCTTTGGTGAAAACAGCCGAAATAAACAGCAGGGTGACACAACGTGCTTATTATAATGGGCAGAGGGGCGGTACAAACCTTCTGATCGGACGTTATTCTAGCGCTGTGGAAAGGCAGAGCCCCCGGAATCCCCGTTAGCAGCTCCTGTTGCAGTTTATCGTACCTCTCCTGGTCATCTTCACCCTGCAGGACACCACACAGTGTATATGACAGGTTCTCATACTTATAACGTCAGTATCTAAAGGCTGAATAGCCGGTGGGGGCACCTGTAATATACACAATAATCCCGGGAAGGTGACTGTTTAGCAACATGGTGCCCTCGCTGTCATGTACTGGATGGCACCGTTTTCTATATGCCACCGCAAGTTCCTGACCTAATTATTTCCTTACATAAAGAGGCCGTGTGAACCCGCATATGTAGCTGTGTAAAGGGGCGAAATGGATGCAAAATTATTAATTCCTTTTTAAAAATTGTGAAAAGTTGTCGAACAGTTGTCAGGAACCTCTGCAGCGTGCAGGGCAGTAACACTTCTCTGTACTGGGGTATGTAACAATGTCACTCACACCTTTGTTTTACTGCCTATTACGCAAGGTTGGCTATGCTGGATATATAGAGGAGATTATTCACACTGATCAGCAGCATTAACACCAGCCTAATATTATGCAGGTCCCCCTCGTGCCACCAAAACAGCTCTGACCCATCGAGGCATGAGCTCCACAAGACCTCGGAAGGTGTCCTGTGGTATCTGGCACATCCAGATCCTATGAGTCCTGTAAGGTGTGAGGTGGGGCCTCCATGGCTCGGACTTGTTTTTCCAGCGCATCCCACAGAGCCTCGGTCAAACTGAGATCGGGGGAGTTTGGAGGCCAAGTCAACACCTTGAACTGTGTCATATTCCTCAAACAATTCCTGAGCAGTGTTTGCAGTATGGCCGGGTGCATCATACTGCTGAGAGAGACCACTGCCATCAGGGAATACCGCTGCCATAAAAGGGTGTTCTTGGTTTACAACAATGGTTAGGTAGGTGATACGTGTTCGTAGTAACATCCACATGAATGGCAGGAGCCGAGGTTCCCCAGCAGAACGTTGCACAGAGCATCACACTGCCTCCTTCCCATAGTGCATCCTGGTGCCATCTCTTCCCCAGGTAGACGACGTACATGCACCCACCGTCTACATGATGTAAAAGAAAACGTGATTCATCAGACCAGACCACCTTCCTCCACTGCTCCATGGTCCTGTTCTGATGCTCACGTGCCCAATGTCAGGGCCGACGAGAGCCGCACTGGGCCCAGGTGACGGGGCGTGGCCTAATCGCAGGAGGCGTGGCCACGTCCCCTTAGAAAAATATATATATATTTCTGTGCGCTGGGGAGGTGGGCGCTGTGTCCGGCACAGCCAATGGGAGCGCAATGAGCGGGATCGCTTCCCCTATAGGCATAGGAGACTGCTCCGGCTGCTGCTTTAGCAGCCACGAGCAGTCTTCCAGTGCAGCCCAGCACACAGCAGCGTGTGCTGGGCTGCTGTGACTTAAGAGGGAGGGAGGGAGCCGTGCCGGACCTGGGCCCGGGTAATTTGTACCCGTCCGCCCCCCCCTCTCTGCGAACTGGCCCATTGTAGGTGCTTTCGGCAGTGGACAGGGGGTCGGCATGAGCACGCTGGACGGTCTGTGGCACGCTGGACGGCTGCGATGCTCTGTGTTCTGACACCTTTCTATCACAGCCAGTATTAGCTTTCTGTGTTATCGGAGCAGAAGTTCTAGTGTTCACTCTCCACGCGCATCAATGAGTCTTAGGCGTACATGTCACTATCGACACTTGTCCTTCTTTGGACCACTTTTGGTAGGTTAACCACTGCATCCCGGGAACAGCCCCAGAGATGCTCTGACCCAGTCGTCTAGCCATCACAATCTGGTGACACACACACACACACACACACACACACACACACACACACACACACACACTCAGACACACACACACACACACACAGACACACACACACACCTCTCTCTCCCCTTACCAGTGACAAAAGCTTATTGACTGGAATCATCCCAGGTCTCAGAGAGCCTCCAACTTTCACAGAATTCTGCACATCCTCCGGAATGAGAAAGGACTCGTTATACCAAACCTCAAACTCTGTTAGGAATAAAACCAAAGATTATCATCAAATGTCATCACCCCCTACTATAAAGATTATCACCATCACCCCCCTACAAAGATTATCATCATTATTATTATCATTTATTTATATGGCACCACAAGTGTTCCGCAGCGCCTTACACAGTACATAAACAAATAGGTGACCAGTGACTTACAGAACAATACAATGCAGGACAAGGACATGGATAATATACAGTCAGGTGCATAAATATTGGGACATTGACAGAATTTTCATATTTTGGACTCTATTCACCACCACAATGGCTTTGACATAAAACAAACAAGATGTGCTTTACCTGCAGACTTTCAGATTTAATTTGAGGGTAATTACATCCAAATCAGGTGAACGGTGTAGGAATTACAATGGTTTCTATATGTGCCTCCCACTTTTTAAGGGGCCAAAAGTAACGGGACTATCAACTCAAAAGCTATTTCATGGACAGGTGTGGGTTATTCCCTTGTTATTTCATTATCAATTAAGCAGGTAAAAGGTCTGGAGTTGATTCTAGGTGTGACATTTGCATTTGGAATCAGTTGCTGTCGACTCTCAATATGAGATCCAAAGAGCTGTCACTATCAGTGAAACAAGCCATCATTAGGCTGAAAAATCAAAACAAACCCATCAGAGAGATAGCAAATAAATTAGGTGTGGCCAAATCAACTGTTTGGAACATTCTTAAAAAGAAAGAACGCACCGGAGAGCTCAGCAACACCAAAAGACCCGGACGACCACTGAAAACAACTGTGGTGGATGACAGAAGAATTATTTCCCTGGTGAAGAAAAACCCCTTCACAACAGTTGGCCAAATCAAGAACACTCTCCAGGAGGTAGGTGTATATGTGTCAAAGTCAACAATCAAGAGAAGACTTCACAAGAGTGAATATAGAGGGTTCACCACAAAATGTAATCCATTGGTGAGCCTCAAAAACAGGAAGACCAGATTAGAGTTTGCCAAACAACATCTAACAAAGCCATTATAGTTCTGGAACAACATCCTATGGACAGATGAGACAAAGATCAACTTGTACCAGAGTGATGGGAAGAGAAGAGTATGGAGAAGGAAAGGAACTGTTCATGACCCAAAACATACCACGTCATCAGTGAAGCATGGTGGTGGTAGTGTCATGGCGTGGGCATGTATGGCTGCCAATGGAACTGGTTCCCTTGTATTTATTGATGATGTGACTGCTGACAAAAGCAGCAGAATGAATTCTGAAGTGTTTCGGGCAATACTATATGCTCATATTCAGTCAAATGCTTCAGAACTCATTGGACGGCGCTTCACAGTGCAGATGGACAATGACCCGAAGCATACTGCAAAAGCAACCAAAGAGTTTTTTAAGGCTAAAAAGTGGAATGTTATGCAATGACCAAGTCAATCCCCTGACCTGAATCCGACTGAGCATGCATTTCACTTGATGAAGACAAAACTGAAGGGAAAATGCCCCAAGAACAAGCAGGAACTGAAGACATTTGCAGTAGAGGCCTGGCAGAGCATCTCCAGGGATGAAACCCAGCGTCTGGTGATGTCTATGCGTTCCAGACTTCAGGCTGTAATTGCCTGCAACGGATTTGCAACAAAGTATTAAAAAGTGAAAGTTAGATTTAGGATTGTTTAGTTTGTCCCATTACTTTTGGCCCCTTAAAAAGTGGGAGGCACATATAGAAACCGTTGTAATTCCTACACCGTTCACCTGATTTGGATGTAATTACCCTCAAATATATCTGAAAGTCTGCAGGTAAAGCACATATTGTCTGTTTCATTTCAAAGCCATTGTGGTGGTGAATAGAGGCCAAAATATGAAAATTCTGTCAATGTCCCAATATTTATGCACCTGACTGTATATTGCTACATTAGCGACCATAACACCCAGATAAGCAACAGAAAATAAGCAACCAAGTGTTAGGTGCCCTAGTGGGGAGTAAGAAGCAGGTGAGAGAGTCGGATAGGAAGATAATCACTATTAAATATCATCACCCCACAAAGATTATCATCATCTAACAAAGATCAGAACCACACAAATATCATCAAATATCATCAGCACCCCACAAATATCATTAGTACCCCACAAATATCATCATCAAATATCATCAGCACCCCACAAATATCATCATCAGCACCCCACAAAAATTGTAGCCATTAAATTTTTCCACCCCACAGGGAGCAAGTGCTTTCATTGGTGACCTATTTGCACAACTAGATTTGGGGACACACAGAGAGGAGGTGGTGCCTCATAGATCCCTCTCCCAGGTAGGAAAAGAAGAGTACGGAGGTACAGATGTGTCCTCATTCACTATTGCTGCAGTCACGCCAAACAGCCCTTCCCTGCGTGCCAGGTCCTGTGCCGTGCTTTCTTTTTTACCAGAAAATGCTTCTGATTGGCAATCTATTGTCACATGACCGCACTGATTCATTTGACATGTGACTTGTATACCTGTGTGCGTCTGAGTCTGTATATGAAGGGAATCGGTATGATGTGCCGGCTGTCGGGATACCTCCTGTCAGAATACAGACAGCGGCATCCCAATGGTTGGTATCCCGACAGGGGTTGGGTGAATAAACTTACCCTCTTCTCTTCTCCCCCTAACCCTCCCTTCTGGTAGCCTAACCCTCCCTGTTAGTTCCTGAACCTAAGTCCCCCCCTCATTCATGCCTAAACCTAACCCTCCCCCCTTAGTGCCTAGACCTAACCACCCCCCCAGTGGTGCCTGACCCTAACCACCCCCCCAGTGGTGCCTAAACCTAACCTTCCCCCCAAAACCTAACGCTAATCCCGCTGACTGCCCTCACCCACCTTCCCTGCGGCTAAGAGGACGGGCGCCCCGGACTTACCTCGTTCGAGCATCCATCCGTCTGTGCTCCAGCGTCGGGATTAAGATAGGCGTCGGTATTTAGACGCCTATCTTAACTCCCTTGTCAAGATATCAGCGTCCCCATGGCGTATTGCGCCTCGGTGTATGAGAACGCATCTGTACTTTGACATCTGTCACACATTTACATGATAAATATTTTTTTTAAAATGAAACACCAGAGGGCAGACTTCACATCTATTCTACACATTACCCATCATGCCGGAGCCACTAGCGTGTGTTATCACATTCACACGTAATATAACCTGGACATAAGCCAGCTCTTATACACAGTACACAGGTCACTAACAGACAAACGCTTCTCTAACAGTAGGATAGGCACAGGACATATGTAACACATATATAGGTATTTACATATATCATGAGTCTCTCTGGGACTGTCACGTCTGATCTGAGGTTTGGAGTTGGTCAGAAGAGGCGTGAGAGCCTGCAGATTAGACTTGGGAGGCGTGGATGAAGCTGGGTGGAGTAGAGCCGGTATGAGACCTGTGATGCTGAATTGAAGAACTTGGTTGGTTTAAGACCGATGTTGATGAATCGAAGAACTGTACTGGTTTGAGACCAATGTTTGAATATATCGGATGAGACCGATGTTTGGAGATATCGGACGGGACCAATGTTTGGACATATCAACTGGCACTGATGGAGGTAGATATGAACAAGTCTCTGTGGTAAAACCAGACTGGAGTACTAGATGGAATTGGAGACTTGATTACCAGACCTGCAACTGGTATGTTACGGACTGGAACCATTCAGATACAGAGTACCTGAGAGCTCAGCACAGAGCTGTAACTTCAGCAGAAGCGACATTGTACTGGCAACAGGAGCCAATCAGGAAATGGAATTTATAGGGGTGGATCCCCAGGGATTGGATGCTGCGATCAACATGGCTGTGCCCATACTGGGGTTTAGGAGAGAACTCTGGCGTGCAGCCTGTGTGCCATGTCAGGATGTGGCCTGGGATCAGCCGCTACTCACCTCTGCGCCGGCGTCCTTGGGTTTAGGTGTTCAGCTGCTGGGAGTGGAGGTGAGTGGTGGCTGAGTATTCTCCCTGGGGTCTGCTAGGGCTTCCGTGCGTGCGTCCTGGTTCCCGGGGTGCCGGGCATGGGCGCAGCCATGTTAGTCCATATCACCTGACTAGTCTCTCCCCAATGGTAGTCCTGCGGTCACTCAGCTGATCCTCTGATCCAAGTACCGACTACCCAGGGGCATTTAGTCTGACTCCAGGAACAGGAAATTACTGTTCAACGTTGCTTTTTTTTTTTTTCTTACATAGTTTATTAGTGAGATAAGAGACAGTACAAAAGCGACCTACGCAGAGGTCTAAACGTATGATAAACAGATGTGCAGCGAAACATTCTCATCTATTTTTCTCTATATTGAGAAAAGAGAGAGAAAGAGAGATCGGAAAAAAGGAGAAATAATAACGAGAAGAAAAAGGGAAAGAAAAAGAGCAGCAGAAAAGAGAGAAAGCAGGAGATTGGGGAAGGAGGGAAGGGGAGAGACCCGACTGGACGTGGCTATAGCAGAACAGCTCAATAAACTAGAAACTGGTCCAGGGTTCCCAGACCTTAATGAAATTTGTGGAGGAGCCCTTCATTATGTTAGTGATGTATTCCATGGAGTGGACATGCCATATTTTAGCCATAATCAGACCCATAGGCGTTTCAGACTTCTTCCATGCTGAAGCAATAATGCATCTGACCACCAAAACCATCTGAGTAAATAATTTATTTTGAAGAGGAGATGCCCCAGGAATGCCTATAGGAAGTAGAAAATATTTAGGGCTAAAAGGGACCTGAATACTTAAGATGGAATTGGCCAATATACACAATTCCTTCCAGAGGACCACAATAAAAAGACCTAGTCACTCGCCTAGTTGTTCCCTAGCCACCCTAAGCCCCTGGCTTTTTGTCCTCATCTGAGGAACTTCTAGTCAATTGAAGGTTATTCATTTTGTTCTTGCTGCTTTGACTCCAGTCACATCACAAGTCTCACCTGTGAATTCTCCTGTGTCTTCTTCTCTGGAGTTTTGTTATCAAGTTCCAACTACTCCTACGGAATACATTTTTTCTGTTATCTACTAGTCGACCTCTCAAGTGTCCTCTGGCCTCCCAGTTGTCTGATATTTGTGACCTAGAACATTTCTACGGGCTTCTAGAACAATTACAAAATCTTCTCTCGAAATATTTTCAAGTTATTCCCAATCTTTCTAGTGCTACTTCTGACTTAACTAACATCTTTTCCAAGCAAACTAAAGTAAGGCATCAAAGTTTCCTGCGCCCTAAACTTACTGAGGTTGAACGTCAGCGGCGCCGGGAACTACATTTGTGTTTATATTGTGGTTATGACGATCACCTTCTTAAAGACTGTGCTCTGCACCCACCGAGAAGGCAAGTGTGAGAATCCCTACGTCTGCGCTTTTGGTTCTTCCCATCAGCCATCGGTGGTTCCGGTTTCTTCAGTTACAGACAAGAGGTGATGTCCATCAAACAAAAGAAAGTTCAAGTTTTCGATTGGGGCCCTGTTACAAGATGCTTCTACCCTCATCGAGGGAATTTTGGGAGAATGTTTCAACCTCCTAAAGTCCGAGACACATCACATTCTGTTTCTACCAGTCACAGCCCGGATTCAGTTTCTACCAGTCACAGCCTGGATATTGCAATCCGGATAAAGTTTCTTCTGCTTTCTCATCCCAGGAGGGAGTTTCAAGTCTCGTACCCCAGGAGGGAGTTCCAGGCCTCACACCCCAGGGGGGGGGTTACAAGTTTCTCGCCCCAGGAGGGAGTCTCTGTTTCGAGTTTCATGCCCCAAGAGGGGGTTTTCGTTACAAGTTTCACACCCCAGGAGGGGGGTCTTCATTTCAAGTTTCATGCCCCAGGAGGGGGTCTCATGTCTTGCACCCCAAGAGGGGGTTTCATGTCTTGTACTCCAAGAGGGGGTTTCAAGCTTTGCACCCCAAGAGGGGGTTTCAAATCTCGTACCCTAAGAGGGGTTTTCAAGTTCCACACCACAGGATGGGGTCTCTGTTTCAAATTTCACACCCCGATGGGGTTTCAAGTCTCATACCCCAGGAAGGAGTTTCAAGTCTCGCACCACAAAAGGAAGTTTCAAGTGATTTGTCCATCCTAGTTGGTATGACTATTTTGTCTGAGGTATCCACATTTCAGGAAGGGAAAGGTTCTAAGTTAAAGACTAAGAAAACTCCATGTTCACCCTTCACCTTCTTCTCATAATAGGTCTTGCAGCTAAAACTTCTAATTCTAAGCAAATTTCCTTGGGAAAAGATAACTGCTGGAAAGGCTTAACATTCACGGGAATCTTGGAGTCTATAAGTAAAAGTCAAGTTGTTAATAAAGAAACTATGGAGGCAAAATTGCAGAGAATATTGATAGAAAGATATAGATACCTTATCATGGGCCGCAAAGGTGGAAAATCCAAGCGAGTGAAAGCAAAGAGTTTCAGGGCCGAGATTATTGATGTGAATGGCTTGTTTGAATTGAGTGACACCTTGTTCAGCAGAGAATTATTTTCTGAGCAAATCCTCTCAGGAAGCTGCTTCCAGCAGCTTCTAGAGTTCCTAGTTTCAATTCGGTTCCACCTGGCCATTCAAGGGTCTCTTCGAGTTTAGCCAACTCCAGCTCCTCTGGTTTTCATTTGATTCCATCGGTTGATTCCAGTAAGGAACATCAACTAGTTTCAGTTATGTCTTCTGTTTGTCGGCCTGAGGAATTTCAAGGTAGTTCCTTTTCTACTCCTAATGATGATTCATCCACTCTGAGCTCATCTGGTGCTTCAACATTCATTACATTTGATGTGACACAGTATGTCGCCCTGTTTGGTCAAGTTGAAGCCATTATGAGAACTGTTCCAGCATATGGAATCACTTCTAAAAATAAGCTTGAATTTCTTCTCTCAAGTTTCAGAGTGCATGCACTGAAAGAGTCAAAAGATCCAATGCTCCAGGATCTAGATGCTTTCATTACAGCTGTACTTAAAAAATTTGCTCCTACAAGTTTGCTTACAGACACCTTCGCTGATAAAGTTCTTGGTCCAACTTTACCATCTTCTAACATCAAACTCAGATACACTTCTTTGCTTCCTTCTCAAGACAATCCTGTGCAAAATCAATCGGTCCGGAAGAAGTCTCGAGGAATCAACACCATCAGAGTTGGTTATGCTTTGCTTGGCTTGTCCCATGAGTCCTCTAAGTTTTCAAGACAAATTAATTCTTCCATTAGATACGGACTTGGAGTCAGAATTCAATCCTATACAAGGCAATGTCCCGTTTCCTGAGGATCCTCTGTTGGCAGAGCCTATTCTTCCGAGTCATATATTCCCTCGGGAGTTACCTAATGAGAACTACAACTGTTCGGAAGAAAAAAAAACATATTTTTCGTACTAGATATCAACTGATGATTGGTAGATCTACAAGTTCCTCATACCGAGGCTGAAATTTTTTCATTTTTTGTTTGTTTTTGTTTTCCTTGTGTCTCAAGTTTCGAGTTCTTGAAGATTTTTTGAAGATTGGTAAATCTACAAGTTCTTCATACCAAATCTGAATTATTTTTTTGGTGTCTCAAGTTTCGAGTTCTTGAAGGTTTTCTAGTACACTTCCTAGGTTTCCGGAGTACACCCTGAAAGGGGGGGGGTACTTTCAGGATGTGGCCTGGGACCGGCCGCTACTCTCCTCCGCGCTGGCCCCCTTGGGCTTAGATGTTCAGTCGCTGGGAGTGGAGGAGAGTATTGGCTGAGTATTCTCCCTGGGGTCTGCAAGGGCTTCCGTGCATACATCCTGGGGTACTGGCCATGTTTGTCCTTATCACCTGACTAAACTCTCCCCAATGGTAGTCCTGCGGTCACTCAGCTGATTTTCTGATCCAATGACCAGCTACCCACGGGTATTTAGACTGATTCCAGGAACAGGATATTGCTGTTCAGCTTCGCTGTTCCCGTGAATGTGATACTCACCAGTGTTTCTCCATGTTAATTCCTCAGTGTGTTGCTTCAGCCCTCTCGCTGTTCTCCAGTGCTATTTGCATCAGTTCCCCAGCTGCCTCCCTGTGTTACTGGTGTCAGCTTTCATGCTAATTACTAGTTAGCTCTCAGCTGGATCCTTTACAGATCTCAGTGCATTCCTGTGTTACATTTCCCTGTGTTCTCAGTGCAAATCATCGACTGGTTCCTTTACAATTCTCAGGGCCTGATTCAGCAGTTTGGGAATCTGCACAGGAGCCAGACCCATTCTGCGCATGTGCAGAATGGGTCTGTGAGGCCGCACGCAAACGGGCAGCAGACTGTCAGTGATTGACATTCTGCTGCCATTTGTGGGAGGGGACCGGGCGGCGATGCCATCCGTTTCCCGAAACAGAGGCGTGTCACCACCATTGCGAAGGAGGGAAGAAGCCAGGATCTCTGTCGGCTGACTGAGATTTCCTGGCCTCTTCCCCTAAACTGTGGCTGCCGGTTGCGAGACCCCATGAGTCACCGCAGCCAGCCGATGGTAAGCAGATTAACCGATGAGTCACCAGACACCAGAGTTGTAAGAAGCTGGTTTATAGGGTCCGGAGAGTGACCGCACTTCTCTCCTTGGTTGCCCCAGGAAACCTCTTAGGCTCACGTGGAAACTTGGCATGGAACGCTCGGATCAACTGAGGAGTGTGGACATCAGAGGCAAGAGTCCAGGAACGTTCTTCTGGGCTGTAGCCCTTCCAGTCGGTCAAGTATTGGGGACATACATAGCGGATTCTAGAATTTGCCACTTTGTATTCGACTCCACGATGAGTCTGGACTTTGGGTGCCTTTGGAAGTGCTGAATGAAACTGGATGAGTATGACTGGTTTCAATAAAGCAATATGGAAAGAATTGTGTATCCACATGAAGGGAGGATAGCTTGTTTGAACGAAACCGGGTTGAAAACACACTCAATGGCGAATTGCTCAATGTAGCGGGTGCAAATTTCATGGATGGAACTCTTAACCGCAGATTTCGTGTAGAGAGCCAAACTCTATCTCTTTGCTTTAGACTGGGAACTGTTCTCCTCTTCCTGTCAGCGGACTTCTTGTACCACTTTGCGCTTTTAGATGTAATAGTATAATATAACTTATCTTATGCGATAACTGGAGAACCTCTTCACAATAAATCCTCAATGTGATAAATGGGAGATGTGTGCTCCAGTGATAATGAACATGTAAAAATGAAAAACAAAAGAATTCTAGTGCAGACACCTTAAAACTTATAGAATATAAATGTCCACAATAGTAAAAATGTCACAATTGGGCTCAAAATAATTTCCAAAGAAGGAATATTTTAATGAGTATTTTCCAAATGGTAAGATCCTCAATGTCAGATACATATAGCAATTTCCATAGCAGATCTGTGAGGTTGGAGGACTACTGCGGGCAGTGAGACCATCCATAAAATCTCTACATGCACAATAATCACTGGATTCTGGTAGGAGGCCACCTTCATCATTTTTAAAAGTTATTTCTGGATGTACCAGCTATGGAAATTGCTATATGTATCTGACATTGAGGATCTTACCATTTGGAAAATACTCATTAAAATATTCCTTCTTTGGAAATTATCTTGAGCCCAATTGTGACATTTTTACTATTGTGGACATTTATATTCTATATGTTTTAAGGTGTCTGCACTAGAATTCTTTTGTTTTTCATTTTTACATGTTCATTATCACTGGAGCACACATCTCCCATTTATCACATTGAGGATTTATTGTGAAGAGGTTCTCCAGTTATCGCATAAGATAAGTTATATTATACTATTACATCTAAAAGCGCAAAGTGGTATTCTCCAATTATTTCTTCTTTTGTGTATTGTCTGGTGAGGGTAACATCAGGGAGATATAGACTACTTTTCTAGCAGCTTAGACAGCGCAACTATTGGCTAATATCATATTTTACAATTTTTTCGGACTTCTTGTACCGCTCAGAAGCCTTCTCAAGGGAGGAGCAGATCTCTTTCCAAATCTTGTAAAAGTGCTGCAAGGTACGGTCAGCTGCTGGAACCCATGAGGCAGGAAGAGGCTAAAACTTAGGAACTCGAGGGAGAAGGCCATAGGTGGAATAAAAGGGCATGGAACCAGATGAGGAATGGTACTGATTGTTGTGACAGAGTTCCACCCAATTAAGCAGTTCAGCCCAGTTGTCCTGATAGGAGGATACGTATAGATGAAGAAATGACTCCAGACCTTGTATGACTCTGTCTGGCCATTGGACTGGGGGTGGTAGGCAGTAGAGAAATTGAGCTTGACTTAAATTGAAGAGCACAAGGAACGCCGAAACTTGGTGACAAACTGCATTCCCTGGTCAGAGATAATTTCCAGAGCTAGCAAGTCTGAAGATTTCTTGTATGAATAATTGAGCCAACTTGGGAGCCGACGGAAGACCAGTGAGGGGTATGAAGTGAGCCATCTTGGTGAACCAATCAACTACCACCTAGATGGTGTTGCATTTGTTTGAAACTGGGAGCTCGTTAATTAAGTCCATCGACAGATGTGTCCATGGTTGATGTGCAACAGAGAGTTACTTCAACTGCTCATCTGGAGACTGTCAAGGCACTTTATGCTGGGCACTCTTGTTACAAGAGGCAATGAAATCTTGGAAGTCTTTTTTAATAGAAGGCCTACAGTAAGACCTGGAAATGGACTCAAGTCTTTTGTATGCCTGCATGACCTGTGAAGCAGGAGGCATGAGCTCAATGTAGCAGTTGCTTGCATAATATGGGCTTGATAAGAGTTTTCCCAACAGGTGGTGAGGATTCTACTCCGACTGCAGAGAAAGGCTCATTTTCTTGCTCCATGGAGTGAGAGAGGGCATCAGCCTTTTGGCTCTGGACCCCTGGACAAAAAGACAAAGCCTCTACTTCCAAGACGAATGGCTGTGTGACATCAAGTTGACGAAGAACAGGAGCTGAAATTAACTTCTGTTTGATTTTTTGGAAGGCTTCCTTTGCTTCCTCTAACCATCGGGACGGTTTGGCATATTTCCGGGTAAGAGCGATAATAGGTGCAATGATGGTGAAAAAGTTCTTTATGAATTTGTGATATTACTGTAGTTCGCAAACCAAAGGAAGTGCTGAACAGACTGGAGAGTATTAGGAAGCGGCCATTCCTGAATTGCTTGGAGCTTTTCTGTGTCAATTTTGAGACCAGAACATGAAATTCTATATCCCAGGAAGGGAATAGACTTGACTTTGAAGACAAACTTCTCCAATTTGCAGTAAAGATGATTGGAATGGAAACATGTCAGAACCTCCTTTTACTTGCCGGTGATTTTCCGCCAGATCAATGGCGAATATGAGATTATTGTCAAGATAGACAACATGTTGTACAACAGATCACAGAAGATCTCATTGACATAGTGCTGGAAAACTGCGGGAGCATTGCTGAGACCGAAGGGCATAATGAGGTATTCGTAGTGAATGTCATGGGAGTTAAAGTGGTCTTCTGCTCGTCTCCTTCCCAAAATTCGTAAGAGATTATATGCTCCTCGCAAGTCCAATTTGAAGAAGAAGGTGGCTTCGCTGACTCGATCAATAAGCTCTATGATCAGAGGGAGGGGATAGCGTTTTTTAATGGTAATATCATTCAGTCCAGTGTAATCGATGCAGGAGCGCAAACCTCCTTTTTTAAATTTTTTTACTAAAAAGAAGCCTGCACCAGCAGAAGAGGTGGAAGTGCAGATGAACCCTTTTTCCAAATTCTCTTGGATATTGTCAGTCATGGCCTTTGTTTTTGGGAGCGATAGTATCACGACCGGCTGTATGGAGTCCCCTGCTGAGGGGTGCAAGCTGAGATTCAGGGCTAGAGGAAGTATGAGACGTGGGGCCTGTACACAAGGTCTCCTCATCCACGAGTACCAGTCGTTGGCAAGACCTGACCAAAGGTCCGGAGGCTAACCAGACGGTTGGTGTTCTCCAGTGACCCCTCCTAGCAGGATATGGGTTTAGCTGCACCCAGCTGGCAAGTCGTGGGCCTCTTGTCAGGTAACTGGTACTCACAGGAATAGAGAGGCTTGCTACAGTGGCCCTAGAGGATACTACACACAAGGATTAACCTAAACCCTAGTGTAGCTACTAATATATACACCAGAGAACCCAGGAAGCAACAAGGCACTGAGGATTGGTGCTGTAGTAACAGCGGTACTGAGGCTGGATGCTGTAGTGACAGTAGTACTATGGCTGGATGCTGTGGTGACAGCGGTACTATGGCTGGATGCTGTAGTGACAGCGGTACTATGGCTGGTAATTGCTGCTAGCACTGGAGAGATATATTCTGAGCACACTGTAACACAATGATTAGGTAATTGCTGCAAGCACTGGAGAGAGATTCTGAGAACACTGTAGCACAATGATTAGGTAATCGCTGCAAGCACTGGAGAGAGATTCTGAGAACACTGTAGCACAATGATTAGGTAATCGCTGCAAGCACTGGAGAGAGATTCTGAACACACTGTAGCACAATAATTAGGTAATCGCTGCAAGCACTGGAGAGATATTCTGAACACACTGTAACACAATGATTTGGTAATTGCTGCAAGCACTGGAGAGATATTCTGAACACACTGGAGCACAATGATTAGGTAATCGCTGCAAGCACTGGAGAGATATTCTGAACACACTGTAACACAATGCTTAGGTAATCGCTGCAAGCACTGGAGAGATATTCTGAACACACTGGAGCACAATGATTAGGTAATCGCTGCAAGCACTGGAGAGAGATTCTGAACACACTGGGGCACAATGATTAGGTAATCGCTGCAAGCACTGGAGAGAGATTCTGAACACACTGGGGCACAATGATTAGGTAATCGCTGCAAGCACTGGAGAGAGATTCTGAACACACTGTAGCACAATAATTAGGTAATCGCTGCAAGCACTGGAGAGATATTCTGAACACACTGGGGCACAATGATTAGGTAATCGCTGCAAGCACAGGAGAGATATTCTGAACACACTGGAGCACAATGATTAGGTAATCGCTGCAAGCACTGGAGAGATATATTCTGAGCACACTGGGGCACAATGATTAGGTAATCGCTGCAAGCACTGGAGAAAGATTCTGAACACACTGTAGCCCAATGATTAGGTAATTGCTGCAAGCACTGGAGAGATATTCTGAACACACTGGAGCACAATAATTAGGTAATCGCTGCAAGCACAGGAGAGATATTCTGAGCACACTGGAGTACAATGATTAGGTAATCGCTGCAAGCACTGGAGAGAGATTCTGAACACACTGTAGCACAATGATTAGGTAATCGCTGCAAGCACTGGAGAGATATATTCTGAGCACACTGGAGCACAATGATTAGGTAATCGCTGCAAGCACTGGAGAGAGATTCTGAACACACTGGGGCACAATGATTAGGTAATCGCTGCAAGCACTGGAGAGATATTCTGAGCACACTGGGGCACAATGATTAGGTAATCGCTGCAAGCACTGGAGAGAGATTCTGAACACACTGTAACACAATGATTAGGTAATCGCTGCAAGCACTGGAGAGAGATTCTGAGCACACTGTAGCACAATGATTAGGTAATCGCTGCAAGCACTGGAGAGATATATTCTGAGCACACTGGAGCACAATGATTAGGTAATCGCTGCAAGCACTGGAGAAAGATTCTGAACACACTGTAACACAATGATTAGGTAATCGCTGCAAGCACTGGAGAGAGATTCTGAGCACACTGTAGCACAATGATTAGGTAATCGCTGCAAGCACTGGAGAGATGTATTCTGAGCACACTGTAACACAATGATTAGGTAATCGCTGCAAGCACTGGAGAGATATATTCTGAGCACACTGTAACACAATGATTAGGTAATCGCTGCAAGCACAGGAGAGAGATTCTGAACACACTGTAGCACAATGATTAGGTAATCGCTGCAAGCACTGGAGAAATATTCTGAACACACTGTAACACAATGATTAGGTAATCGCTGCAAGCACTGGAGAGAGATTCTGAACACACTGTAACACAATGATTAGGTAATCGCTGCAAGCACTGGAGAGAGATTCTGAACACACTGGGGCACAATGATTAGGTAATTGAGGCAAGCACTGGAGAGTGATTCTGAACACACTGGGGCACAATGATTAGGTTATTGCTGCAAGCACTGGAGAGAGATTCTGAACACACTGGGGCACAATGATTAGGTAATTGAGGCAAGCACTGGAGAGTGATTCTGAACACACTGGGGCACAATGATTAGGTAATCGCTGCAAGCACTGGAGAGAGATTCTGAACACACTTGAGCACAATGATTAGGTAATCGCTGCAAGCACAGGAGAGATATTCTGAAAACACACTGTAACACAATGATTAGGTAATCGCTGCAAGCACTGGAGAGATATTCTGAACACACTGGGGCACAATGATTTGGTAATGGCTGCAAGCACTGGAGAGATATTCTGAACACACTGGGGCACAATGATTAGGTAATCGCTGCAAGCACTGGAGAGATATATTCTGAGCACACTGTAGCACAATGATTAGGTAATCGCTGCAAGCACTGGAGAAAGATTCTGAGAACACTGGAGCACAATGATTAGGTAATTGCTGCAAGCACTGGAGAGAGATTCTGAGAACACTGGAGCACAATGATTAGGTAATCGCTGCAAGCACTGGAGAGAGATTCTGAACACACTGGGGCACAATGATTAGGTAATTGCTGCAAGCACTGGAGAGAGATTCTGAGCACACTGGGGCACAATGATTAGGTAATTGCTGCAAGCACTGGAGAGATATTCTGAACACACTGGGGCACAATGATTAGGTAATCGCTGCAAGCACTGGAGAGACATTCTGAACACACTGTAGCACAATGATTAGGTAATCGCTGCAAGCACTGGAGAGATATTCTGAACACACTGGAGCACAATGATTAGATAATCGCTGCAAGCACTGGAGAGATATTCTGAACACACTGGAGCACAATGATTAGGTAATCGCTGCAAGCACTGGAGAGATATTCTGAACACACTGTAACACAATGATTAGGTAATCGCTGCAAGCACTGGAGAAAGATTCTGAACACACTGGAGCACAATGATTAGGTAATCGCTGCAAGCACAGGAGAGAGATTCTGAACACACTGGAGCACAATGATTAGGTGATCGCTGCTAGCACAGGAGAGATATTCTGAACACACTGTAACACAATGATTAGGTAATCGCTGCAAGCTATGGAGAGAGATTCTGAACACACTGTAGCACAATAATTAGGTAATCGCTGCTAGCACAGGAGAGATATTCTGAACACACTGTAACACAATGATTAGGTAATTGCTGCAAGCACTGGAGAGAGATTCTGAACACACTGTAACACAATGATTAGGTAATCGCTGCAAGCACTGGAGAGAGATTCTGAACACACTGTAGCACAATAATTAGGTAATCGCTGCTAGCACAGGAGAGATATTCTGAACACACTGTAACACAATGATTAGGTAATCGCTGCAAGCACTGGAGAGATATATTCTGAGCACACTGTAGCACAATGATTAGGTAATCGCTGCAAGCACTGGAGAAAGATTCTGAGAACACTGGAGCACAATGATTAGGTAATTGCTGCAAGCACTGGAGAGAGATTCTGAGAACACTGGAGCACAATGATTAGGTAATCGCTGCAAGCACTGGAGAGAGATTCTGAACACACTGGGGCACAATGATTAGGTAATTGCTGCAAGCACTGGAGAGAGATTCTGAGCACACTGGGGCACAATGATTAGGTAATTGCTGCAAGCACTGGAGAGATATTCTGAACACACTGTAGCACAATGATTAGGTAATTGCTGCAAGCACTGGAGAGATATTCTGAACACACTGGGGCACAATGATTAGGTAATTGCTGCAAGCACTGGAGAGACATTCTGAACACACTGTAGCACAATGATTAGGTAATCGCTGCAAGCACTGGAGAGATATTCTGAACACACTGGAGCACAATGATTAGATAATCGCTGCAAGCACTGGAGAGATATTCTGAACACACTGTAACACAATGATTAGGTAATCGCTGCAAGCACTGGAGAAAGATTCTGAACACACTGGAGCACAATGATTAGGTAATCGCTGCAAGCACAGGAGAGAGATTCTGAACACACTGGAGCACAATGATTAGGTAATCGCTGCAAGCACTGGAGAGATATTCTGAACACACTGTAACACAATGATTAGGTAATCGCTGCAAGCACTGGAGAAAGATTCTGAACACACTGGAGCACAATGATTAGGTAATCGCTGCAAGCACAGGAGAGAGATTCTGAACACACTGGAGCACAATGATTAGGTGATCGCTGCTAGCACAGGAGAGATATTCTGAACACACTGTAACACAATGATTAGGTAATCGCTGCAAGCTATGGAGAGAGATTCTGAACACACTGTAGCACAATAATTAGGTAATCGCTGCTAGCACAGGAGAGATATTCTGAACACACTGTAACACAATGCTTAGGTAATCGCTGCAAGCACTGGAGAGAGATTCTGAACACACTGGAGCACAATGATTAGGTAATCGCTGCAAGCACTGGAGAGAGATTCTGAACACACTGTAACACAATGATTAGGTAATCGCTGCTAGCACAGGAGAGATATTCTGAACACACTGTAACACAATGATTAGGTAATCGCTGCAAGCACTGGAGAGATATTCTGAACACACTGTAACACAATGATTAGGTAATCGCTGCAAGCACAGGAGAGAGATTCTGAACACACTGGAGCACAATGATTAGGTAATCGCTGCAAGCACTGGAGAGAGATTCTGAACACACTGTAGCACAATAATTAGGTGATCGCTGCAAGCACTGGAGAGAGATTCTGAACACACTGTAACACAATGCTTAGGTAATCGCTGCAAGCACTAGAGAGAGATTCTGAACACACTGTAGCACAATAATTAGGTAATCGCTGCAAGCACTGGAGAGAGATTCTGAACACACTGTAACACAATGCTTAGGTAATCGCTGCAAGCACTGGAGAGAGATTCTGAGAACACTGGAGCACAATGATTAGGTAATCGCTGCAAGCACTAGAGAGATATTCTGAACACACTGGAGCACAATGATTAGGTAATCGCTGCAAGCACAGGAGAGATATTCTGAACACACTGGGGCACAATGATTAGGTAATCGCTGCAAGCACTGGAGAGATATTCTGAGCATACTGTAGCACAATGATTAGGTAATCGCTGCAAGCACTGGAGAGAGATTCTGAACACACTGGAGCACAATGATTAGGTAATCGCTGCAAGCACTGGAGAGAGATTCTGAACACACTGGAGCACAAGAGTCGGTACTGATAATCACAGGAGTAACACAAGGACAGACCTGGAACCAAATAGCATCAGCAGACACTGGAAAACGACAACATTGCTCAGGCAACTTCCTGTGGTCTGTAGTCTGGCTTTATCCCCTGCAGTAGCAGATCATTGGTGGACAGCGTCAGCTGACCACTATCATGTTACCATTGGGTATGGCGTAGTCAGGTGATGCAAACTGTCATGGCCGCATCCATGACTGCAACCGCAGAAACCAGGTACGGAGCAGTCCAAGGCAGTTCACTTGGCACTAAGTATAATACTTATAGCGCGTTACCCTCCGCCCTAGCTGACGTCTGGCCCCACGGAACATCAGGGGAAGTCGGTGCAAAGGTGAGCAATGGCCGATCCTAGGCCAAATCCTGACAGATTAGTTAGCCCTGTGGGAGGAAATTTCCCAGGGATTATATCAATTGGACAATCCCATTCACAGTGAGGAGGAAGTACATCAGCACCAGCTTTACTGAAGACATCAGTGAATTCTTGATAAGGAGGAGGAGGAGTATCCAGATGAGACGGTACTGCAGAGCATACTGGAAGAACTTTTTGAAGACCAGAACCAAAGCAGACTCTCCGTTGGTAATGCCCATCGCTCCCACGGACTGCACATGAGCGGCGCCCATTGCCGACGGAGGAATCTGGGAGATCCCTCCGCCGGCTGATATGCGGTAAGTCCCCATAGACTACAGCGGCTAACGCTATCTTCAGATGGCGTTAGCTGCTGGGGCCAATATCGGGAATGCGATACATTTGGCAGCATCGCATCCCCCATAGAAACCTATGGGGGAGGCGGCTGCCGGCGGCAATGGAGGGATCGCAGCAGGTATCAGAGATACAGTACATGCTGCGGTCCCTCCTTCATACATCCGGGGGATACTTAGTATTTGAGGTAAACCCCCGAAAACAGGTGTTTTCGGGGAATTCACCTCAAATTCACTTTGATAAATGGGCCCCTAAGAGATATGTGGTTATAGCTCATTAGCTGCATAGAGGGCCGTACCTGTGAGTAGTCGTTGGCGGCACTGGTCCACCAGCTTCTGGCAGTATTGCACCTCGGCCTTGAGGTCCTGCAGCTCATCGTAGTCTCCCCGGTATTGCTTCTTCAGGTCCTTCAGCCGGACGATGAGCATGAACTCCTGCTCGTCAATGATCACCTGCCCTTGGCCATCGATGTATTCCCCTGTTTGGGAGACATGATCACCTGTGTCCTCATTACAGCCATTCACGCAGAGCAAACAGGGTAAACGCTCTGCTACAGGGAAAGGCACACACTAACATAAAGGCCCTGAATCAGAGTGGCGCGCGAAGCCGATAGTCACAGAAATGGACAATGTTTATCTTCTGCGTATGTGTCTGAGTCACTCCGTGCATGTCCCCCCCGATAACTTTCATTCAGAGTCGCAGATCAAATTTAGACGCACGGTTGTATATGGAATAGATCATTGGAATCCACTTATGCGCCCCCAACCCCCTCTGTATAGCACACTACGGGCCTGATTCAGCGATGGACGGAATTCTGCAGCCGCACACAAGCGGCTGAACAATTCCGTCCATTTAAAATGCAAATCAGACACCTCCTTGCTGCATCTGCGTGATCCCAGTGCTGAGAACAAGGTCGCGGACTGGAGTTACCATCGGAACGATCTCAACCATCGGTCGCAATTGTTGTCCCTTCGGCCAGGCTGCCAGGAGCTAAAGCTTCCCGCAGCCTGGCCGGGTCCTGGCATCTTACGAGGCCAGGAATTCTACATGCACCCACGCAGACCCTGGCCTCACCCATCCCGAAAAACAGGGGCAATGCGCCTTTGTTTCTAGGAATGCTGCCAGGGAATGTCCCCACTCCGCCTCCCAAACACCGCAGCCTGTCTTTCAGGCTGCGGCTGGGAGACACTGCGAGCGAACTACACCTCCTGCCCACCATCGGAGATGTGCGCTAACCATCGTAAATAAAGCCACTTTGCGCACGACTTACAGTCAGCCCCAAAGTGTGGAAAACTATACATTAAAACAATTAACAATGTGTCATGCTGCTGTGTATATGGGGATTCCCATATAACTCTGTTAAATTTTCCTGAGCATTAACATGTAGCAATGCTGTAGGCAATATCCTATGTGAGACATGGAGGAGACGGGAGAATAACACCCTATGTGAGACATGGAGGAGCAGGAGAATAACACCCTATGTGAGACCTGGGGGAGACGGGAGAATAACACCCTATGTGAGACATGGAGGAGACGGTAGAATAACACCCTATGTGAGACATGGAGGAGACGGGAGAATAACACCCTATGTGATACATGGAGGAGACGGGAGAATAACACCCTATTTGATACATGGAGGAGACGGGAGAATAACACCCTATGTGAGACCTGGGGGAGACGGGAGAATAACACCCTATGTGATACATGGAGGAGACGGGAGAATAACACCCTATGTGAGACATGGAGTAGACGGGAGAATAACACCCTATGTGATACATGGAGGAGACGGGAGAATATCACCCTATGTGACCCATGGGGGAGACGGGAGAATAACACCCTATGTGAGACATGGAGGAGACGGGAGAATAACACCTATGTGACACATGGGGGAGATGGCAGAATAACACCCTATGTGATACATGGAGGAGACGGGAGAATAACACCAAATGTGAGACATGGAGGAGATGGGAGAATAACACCCTATGTGACCCATGGGGGAGACGGGAGAATAACACCCTATGTGAGACATGGAGGAGACGGGAGAATAACACCTATGTGACACATGGGGGAGATGGCAGAATAACACCCTATGTGATACATGGAGGAGACGGGAGAATAACACCAAATGTGAGACATGGAGGAGACGGGAGAATAACACCCTATGTGACCCATGGGGGAGACGGGAGAATAACACCCTATGTGAGACCTGGAGGAGACGGGAGAATAACACCCTATGTGAGACCTGGAGGAGACGGGAGAATAACACCCTATGTGAGACCTGGAGGAGACGGGAGAATAACACCCTATGTGATACATGGAGGAGACGGGAGAATAACACCCTATGTGAGACATGGAGGAGAGGGGAGAATAACACCCTATGTGATACATGGGGGAGACGGGAGAATAACACCCTATGTGATACATGGGGGAGACGGGAGAATAACACCCTATGTGAGACATGGAGGAGACGGGAGAATAACACCCTATGTGAGACATGGAGGAGACGGGAGAATAACACCCTATGTGAGACCTGGGGGAGACGGGAGAATAACACCCTATGTGAGACCTGGGGGAGACGGGAGAATAACACCCTATGTGAGACCTGGGGGAGACGGGAGAATAACACCCTATGTGATACATGAAGGAGACGGGAGAATAACACCCTATGTGATACATGGGGGAGACGGGAGAATAACACCCTATGTGATACATGGGGGAGACGGGAGAATAACACCCTATGTGATACATGGAGGAGACGGGAGAATAACACCCTATGTGAGACATGGAGTAGACGGGAGAATAACACCCTATGTGATACATGGAGGAGACGGGAGAATATCACCCTATGTGACCCATGGGGGAGACGGGAGAATAACACCCTATGTGAGACATGGAGGAGACGGGAGAATAACACCTATGTGACACATGGGGGAGATGGCAGAATAACACCCTATGTGATACATGGAGGAGACGGGAGAATAACACCAAATGTGAGACATGGAGGAGACGGGAGAATAACACCCTATGTGACCCATGGGGGAGACGGGAGAATAACACCCTATGTGAGACATGGAGGAGACGGGAGAATAACACCTATGTGACACATGGGGGAGATGGCAGAATAACACCCTATGTGATACATGGAGGAGACGGGAGAATAACACCAAATGTGAGACATGGAGGAGACGGGAGAATAACACCCTATGTGACCCATGGGGGAGACGGGAGAATAACACCCTATGTGAGACATGGAGGAGACGGGAGAATAACACCCTATGTGAGACCTGGAGGAGACGGGAGAATAACACCCTATGTGATACATGGAGGAGACGGGAGAATAACACCCTATGTGAGACATGGAGGAGAGGGGAGAATAACACCCTATGTGATACATGGGGGAGACGGGAGAATAACACCCTATGTGATACATGGGGGAGACGGGAGAATAACACCCTATGTGAGACATGGAGGAGACGGGAGAATAACACCCTATGTGAGACATGGAGGAGACGGGAGAATAACACCCTATGTGAGACCTGGGGGAGACGGGAGAATAACACCCTATGTGAGACCTGGGGGAGACGGGAGAATAACACCCTATGTGAGACCTGGGGGAGACGGGAGAATAACACCCTATGTGATACATGAAGGAGACGGGAGAATAACACCCTATGTGATACATGGGGGAGACGGGAGAATAACACCCTATGTGATACATGGGGGAGACGGGAGAATAACACCCTATGTGATACATGGAGGAGACGGGAGAATATCACCCTATGTGACCCATGGGGGAGACAGGAGAATAACACCCTATGTGAGACATGGGGGAGACGGGAGACTAACACCCTATGGGGAGTAACGTCCCCCTGGGGGAGACGGGAGACTAACACCCTATGGGGAGTAACGTCCCCCTGGGGGAGACGGGAGAATAACACCCTATGTGAGACCTGGAGGAGATGGGAGAATAACACCCTATGTGAGACCTGGAGGAGACGGGAGAATAACACCATATGTGATACATGGAGGAGACGGGAGAATAACACCCTATGTGAGACATGGAGGAGACGGGAGAATAACACCCTATGTGAGACATGGAGGAGACGGGAGAATAACACCCTATGTGATACATGGAGGAGACGGGAGAATAACACCCTATGTGATACATGGAGGAGACGGGAGAATAACACCCTATGTGAGACCTGGGGGAGACGGGAGAATAACACCCTATGTGTGACCTGGAGGAGACGGGAGAATAACACCCTATGTGAAACCTGGAGGAGAGGGGAGAATAACACCCTATGTGATACATGGGGGAGACGGGAGAATAACACCATATGTGATACATGGGGGAGACGGGAGAATAACACCCTATGTGAGACATGGAGGAGACGGGAGAATAACACCCTATGTGAGACATGGAGGAGACGGGAGAATAACACCCTATGTGAGACCTGGGGGAGACGGGAGAATAACACCCTATGTGAGACCTGGGGGAGACGGGAGAATAACACCCTATGTGAGACATGGAGGAGACGGGAGAATAACACCCTATGTGACACATGGAGGAGACGGGAGAATAACACCCTATGTGAGACCTGGGGGAGACGGGAGAATAACACCCTATGTGAGACCTGGGGGAGACGGGAGAATAACACCCTATGTGAGACCTGGAGGAGACGGGAGAATAACACCCTATGTGAGACCTGGGGGAGACGGGAGAATAACACCCTATGTGATACATGGGGGAGACGGGAGAATAACACCGTATGTGAGACATGGGGGAGACAGGAGAATAACACCCTATGTGATACATGGGGGAGACGAGAGAATAACACCCTATGTGAGACATGGGGGAGACGGGAGAATAACACCCTATGTGAGACCTGGAGGAGACGGGAGAATAACACCCTATGTGAGACATGGAGGAGACGGGAGAATAACACCCTATGAGATACATGGGGGAGACGGGAGAATAATACCCTATGTGAGACCTGGGGGGGACGGGAGAATAACAACATATGTGATACATGGGGGAGACGGGAGAATAACACCCTATGTGATACATGGGGGAGACGGGAGAATAACACCCTATGTGAGACATGGAGGAGACGGGAGAATAACACCCTATGTGATACATGGGGGAGACGGGAGAATAACACCCTATGTGAGACATGGGGGAGACGGGAGACTAACACCCTATGGGGAGTAACGTCCCCCTGGGGGAGACGGGAGACTAACACCCTATGGGGAGTAACGTCCCCCTGGGGGAGACGGGAGAATAACACCCTATGTGAGACCTGGAGGAGACGGGAGAATAACACCCTATGTGAGACCTGGAGGAGACGGGAGAATAACACCATATGTGATACATGGAGGAGACGGGAGAATAACACCCTATGTGAGATATGGAGGAGACGGGAGAATAACACCCTATGTGAGACATGGAGGAGACGGGAGAATAACACCCTATGTGATACATGGAGGAGACGGAAGAATAACACCCTATGTGATACATGGAGGAGACGGGAGAATAACACCCTATGTGAGACCTGGGGGAGACGGGAGAATAACACCCTATGTGTGACATGGAGGAGACGGGAGAATAACACCCTATGTGTGACCTGGAGGAGACGGGAGAATAAGACGGGAGAATAACACCCTATGTGAGACCTGGAGGAGAGGGGAGAATAACACCCTATGTGAGACATGGGGGAGACGGGAGAATAACACCCTATGTGATACATGGGGGAGACGGGAGAATAACACCCTATGTGAGACATGGAGGAGACGGGAGAATAACACCCTATGTGAGACATGGAGGAGACGGGAGAATAACACCCTATGTGAGACCTGGGGGAGACGGGAGAATAACACCCTATGTGATACATGGGGGAGACGGGAGAATAACACTGTATGTGAGACATGGGGGAGACGGGAGAATAACACCCTATGTGAGACATGAGGGAGACGGGAGAATAACACCCTATGTGATACATGGAGGAGACGGGAGAATAACACCCTATGTGAGACATGGGGGAGACGGGATAATAACACCCTATGTGAGACATGGGGGAGACGGGAGAATAACACCCTATGTGAGACCTGGAGGTGACGGGAGAATAGCACCCTATGTGAGACCTGGGAGAGACGGGAGAATAACACCCTATGTGAGACCTGGAGGAGACGGGAGAATAACACCCTATGTGAGACCTGGAGGAGACGGGAGAATAACACCCTATGTGAGACATGGAGGAGACGGGAGAATAACACCCTATGTGAGACCTGGGGGAGACGGGAGAATAACAACATATGTGATACATGGGGGAGACGGGAGAATAACACCCTATGTGACCCATGGGGGAGACGGGAGAATAACACCCTATGTGAGACCTGGAGGAGACGGGAGAATAACACCCTCTGTGAGACATGGAGGAGACGGGAGAATAACACCCTATGTGAGACATGGGGGAGACGGGAGAATAACACCCTATGTGAGACCTGGGGGAGACGGGAGAATAACAACATATGTGATACATGGGGGAGACGGGAGAATAACACCCTATGTGATACATGGAGGAGACGGGAGAATAACACCCTATGTGATACATGGAGGAGACGGGAGAATAACACCCTATGTGACCCATGGGGGAGACGGGAGAATAACACCCTATGTGAGACATTGAGGAGACGGAAGAATAACACCCTATGTGACCCATGGGGGAATGTTGTTTCTCCTTCCTCTGAATATATTAGAATTAATATAGGTGGAAACTGTACCTTTTATCCTTATTATATAGTAATTCCGCAGCAGTACTTTTACAGTAACAATAGTTAATGGGATATGTAGCTGACGAGACACAGATTGCCATGGTCTGCTGTTGGTTCTGAATCTTAGCTCTTCCTGATGAAGCCTCACACTCATACCTTGCTTCTCCCGCTCCAGCTTGGTCACGTTCAGATTCCGGGTTGTTGTATCTATTTCATTCTTGATGATATTTATTCGCTGAGTGACCTCCTTCAGTTTCCTTCTCCTGTCGGCCAGGATGGATTTGTTCTCCTTAAATATTCTGTTCAATTCGCTCCCCCTGTCCACTTTAAATTCTTCAAATGCTGATGTTTTGGGGGGAGGAGTTCTGAGTGGGGAACAGCGGAGATTTCACAGAGTTAGTGGGTGCTGCTGGGAATATTGTAATGCTTGATTGGCTATTAGTTAGTACAGCCCTGTGAATATTCTAATGCTGATTGGCCAGATGTTGGTACAGCCCTGTGACTACTATAATGCTGATTGGCCAGATAATGGTACAGTCCTGTGAATATTCTAATGCTGATTGGCCAGATGTTGGTACAGCCCTGTGACTACTATAATGCTGATTGGCCAGATAATGGTACAGTCCTGTGAATATTCTAATTCTGATTGGCCAGATGTTGGTACTGCCCTGTGAAAATTCTAATGCTGATTGGCCAGATGTTGGTACAGCCCTGTGAATATTCTAATACTGATTGGCCAGATGTTGGTACAGCCGTGTGAATATTCTAATGCTGATTGGCCAGATGTTGGTACAGCCCTGGGACTACTATAATGCTGATTGGCCAGATAATGGTACAATCCTGTGACTATTATAATGCTGATTGGCCAGACGTTGGTACAGCCCTGTGACTACAATAATGCTGATTGGCCAGATGTTGGTACAGCCCTGTGACTACTATAATGCTGATTGGCCAGACGTTGGTACAGCCCTGTGAATATTCTAATGCTGATTGGCCAGATGTTGGTACAGCCCTGTGAATATTCTAATACTGATTGGCCAGATGTTGGTACAGCCCTGTGAATATTCTAATACTGATTGGCCAGATGTTGGTACAGCCCTGTGAATATTCTAATGCTGATTGGCCAGACGTTGGTACGGCCCTGTGACTACTATAATTCTGATTGGCCAGATGTTGGTACAGCCCTGTGAATATTCTAATACTGATTGGCCAGATGTTGGTACAGCCCTGTGAATATTCTAATGCTGATTGGCCAGATGTTGGTACAGCCCTGTGAATATTCTAATGCTGATTGGCCAGATGTTGGTACAGCCCTGTGAATATTCTAATGCTGATTGGCCAGATGTTGGTACAGCCCTGTGAATATTCTAATGCTTTGAAAGACTACAGTAATATACTAAATTAGGGTTTAAACAACTATACCCATAGTGCCCCTTTCTAATAGTTGTGCAGGGCTTCAGGGAGACGCTCTGCTGGAGGAGCATTGGTTGTCCAGCAGGGTAACCCGTATCTGTGCACATTGGGCTGGCCAGGTAATGAAGCCGAGTCCTCCTCGGCCTGTACATTGCAGGTCTCATCTGGTGGCATCGCCCAAGTGTGCAGCTGGCATTAGATGCAATCTACAACAGAGCAGGGACGAGCTGTCCAAGTTAGTCAGCCAATGGTGGGCTCCAGCTGTTATGAATTACTAGCACCACACACTGGGAGGAGAGGGAGGGAAGCTCTAGGGGGTTATTTAGGGCACTGCTTAAGGATCATTAAACCACATCGATGTTATTTTACTATCTCACCTGACCATGGCACAGAGGCAATAGCCCCTGAAACACACACAGTTCTCACCCGGGACGGCTCCTCTCCTCTCTCCCCGACCGCGCAGAATGCTGGGTGTCAGTAACTGGAGATTCCTGATGGTCTTTCCCTGCCGTCTCCTTCACATCCAGCTCCCGGGACGACACGGACATCGCTGGTTTTGTTTGGGAAGAGGATTCCAGTTCCGGGGCCGGACTCATGGTGACTTCTCTCCTACTAGTGGGGCTTAGAGTATAACCTTAGTAAGTAACATAATAGTATCTGTAGCTGAGTATTACATCCTGCCTAATGTATGGGGGCAGTATACTAATATCTCCTACTAGTGGGGATTAGAGTATAACACTGGCACCTTAGTAAGTAACATAATAGTAGCTGTAGCTGAGTATTACATCCTGCCTAATGTATGGGGGCAGTATACTAATCTCTCCTACTAGTGGGGATTAGAGTATAACACTGGCACCTTAGTAAGTAACATAATAGTATCTGTAGCTGAGTATTACATCCTGCCTAATGTATGGGGGCAGTATACTAATCTCTCCTACTAGTGGGGATTAGAGTATAACACTGGCACCTTAGTAAGTAACATAATAGTATCTGTAGCTGAGTATTACATCCTGCCTAATGTATGGGGGCAGTATACTAATCTCTCCTACTAGTGGGGATTAGAGTATAACACTGGCACCTTAGTAAGTAACATAATAGTATCTGTAGCTGAGTATTACATCCTGCCTAATGTATGGGGCAGTATACTAATCTCTCCTACTAGTGGGGATTAGAGTATAACACTGGCACCTTAGTAAGTAACATAATAGTATCTGTAGCTGAGTATTACATCCTGCCTAATGTATGGGGGCAGTATACTAATCTCTCCTAGTAGTGGGGATTAGAGTATAACACTGGCACCTTAGTAAGTAACATAATAGTATCTGTAGCTGAGTATTACATCCTGCCTAATGTATGGGGGCAGTATACTAATCTCTCCTACTAGTGGGGATTAGAGTATAACACTGGCACCTTAGTAAGTAACATAATAGTATCTGTAGCTGAGTATTACATCCTGCCTAATGTATGGGGGCAGTATACTAATCTCTCCTACTAGTGGGGATTAGAGTATAACACTGGCACCTTAGTAAGTAACATAATAGTATCTGTAGCTGAGTATTACATCCCGCCTAATGTATGGGGGCAGTATACTAATCTCTCCTAGTAGTGGGGATTAGAGTATAACACTGGCACCTTAGTAAGTAACATAATAGTATCTGTAGCTGAGTATTACATCCTGCCTAATGTATGGGGGCAGTATACTAATCTCTCCTACTAGTGGGGATTAGAGTATAACACTGGCATCTTAGTAAGTAACATAATAGTATCTGTAGCTGAGTATTACATCCTGCCTAATGTATGGGGGCAGTATACTAATCTCTCCTACTAGTGGGGATTAGAGTATAACACTGGCACCTTAGTAAGTAACTTAATAGTATCTGTAGCTGAGTATTACATCCTGCCTAATGTATGGGGGCAGTATACTAATCTCTCCTACTAGTGGGGATTAGAGTATAACCTTAGTAAGTAACATAATAGTATCTGTAGCTGAGTATTACATCCTGCCTAATGTATGGGGGCAGTATACTAATATCTCCTACTAGTGGGGATTAGAGTATAACACTGGCACCTTAGTAAGTAACATAATAGTAGCTGTAGCTGAGTATTACATCCTGCCTAATGTATGGGGGCAGTATACTAATATCTCCTACTAGTGGGGATTAGAGTATAACACTGGCACCTTAGTAAGTAACATAATAGTATCTGTAGCTGAGTATTACATCCTGCCTAATGTATGGGGGCAGTATACTAATCTCTCCTACTAGTGGGGATTAGAGTATAACACTGGCACCTTAGTAAGTAACATAATAGTATCTGTAGCTGAGTATTACATCCTGCCTAATGTATGGGGGCAGTATACTAATCTCTCCTACTAGTGGGGATTAGAGTATAACACTGGCATCTTAGTAAGTAACATAATAGTATCTGTAGCTGAGTATTACATCCTGCCTAATGTATGGGGGCAGTATACTAATCTCTCCTACTAGTGGGGATTAGAGTATAACACTGGCACCTTAGTAAGTAACATAATAGTATCTGTAGCTGAGTATTACATCCTGCCTAATGTATGGGGGCAGTATACTAATCTCTCCTAGTAGTGGGGATTAGAGTATAACACTGGCACCTTAGTAAGTAACATAATAGTATCTGTAGCTGAGTATTACATCCTGCCTAATGTATGGGGGCAGTATACTAATCTCTCCTACTAGTGGGGATTAGAGTATAACACTGGCACCTTAGTAAGTAACTTAATAGTATCTGTAGATGAGTATGACATCCTGCCTAATGTATGGGGGCAGTATACTAATCTCTCCTACTAGTGGGGATTAGAGTATAACACTGGCACCTTAGTAAGTAACATAATAGTATCTGTAGCTGAGTATTACATCCTGCCTAATGTATGGGGGGGCAGTATACTAATCTCTCCTACTAGTGGGGATTAGAGTATAACACTGGCACCTTAGTAAGTAACATAATAGTAGCTGTAGCTGAGTATTACATCCTGCCTAATGTATGGGGGGGCAGTATACTAATCTCTCCTACTAGTGGGGATTAGAGTATAACACTGGCACCTTAGTAAGTAACATAATAGTATCTGTAGCTGAGTATTACATCCTGCCTAATGTATGGGGGCAGTATACTAATCTCTCCTACTAGTGGGGATTAGAGTATAACACTGGCACCTTAGTAAGTAACATAATAGTATCTGTAGCTGAGTATTACATCCTGCCTAATGTATGGGGGCAGTATACTAATCTCTCCTACTAGTGGGGATCAGAGTATAACACTGGCACCTTAGTAAGTAACATAATAGTATCTGTAGCTGAGTATTACATCCTGCCTAATGTATGGGGGCAGTATACTAATCTCTCCTACTAGTGGGGATTAGAGTATAACACTGGCACCTTAGTAAGTAACATAATAGTATCTGTAGCTGAGTATTACATCCTGCCTAATGTATGGGGGCAGTATACTAATCTCTCCTACTAGTGGGGATTAGAGTATAACACTGGCATCTTAGTAAGTAACAAAATAGTATCTGTAGCTGAGTATTACATCCTGCCTAATGTATGGGGGCAGTATACTAATCTCTCCTACTAGTGGGGATTAGAGTATAACACTGGCACCTTAGTAAGTAACATAATAGTATCTGTAGCTGAGTATTACATCCTGCCAAATGTATGGGGGCAGTATACTAATCTCTCCTAGTAGTGGGGATTAGAGTATAACACTGGCACCTTAGTAAGTAACATAATAGTATCTGTAGCTGAGTATTACATCCTGCCTAATGTATGGGGGCAGTATACTAATATCTCCTACTAGTGGGGATTAGAGTATAACACTGGCACCTTAGTAAGTAACATAATAGTATCTGTAGCTGAGTATTACATCCTGCCTAATGTATGGGGGGGCAGTATACTAATCTCTCCTACTAGTGGGGATTAGAGTATAACACTGGCACCTTAGTAAGTAACATAATAGTATCTGTAGCTGAGTATTACATCCTGCCTAATGTATGGGGGCAGTATACTAATCTCTCCTACTAGTGGGGATTAGAGTATAACACTGGCACCTTAGTAAGTAACATAATAGTATCTGTAGATGAGTATTACATCCTGCCTAATGTATGGGGGCAGTATACTAATCTCTCCTACTAGTGGGGATTAGAGTATAACACTGGCACCTTAGTAAGTAACATAATAGTATCTGTAGCTGAGTATTACATCCTGCCTAATGTATGGGGGCAGTATACTAATCTCTCCTACTAGTGGGGATTAGAGTATAACACTGGCACCTTAGTAAGTAACATAATAGTATCTGTAGCTGAGTATTACATCCTGCCTAATGTATGGGGGGGCAGTATACTAATCTCTCCTACTAGTGGGGATTAGAGTATAACACTGGCACCTTAGTAAGTAACATAGTAGTATCTGTAGCTGAGTATTACATCCTGCCTAATGTATGGGGGCAGTATACTAATCTCTCCTAGTAGTGGGGATTAGAGTATAACACTGGCACCTTAGTAAGTAACATAATAGTATCTGTAGCTGAGTATTACATCCTGCCTAATGTATGGGGGCAGTATACTAATCTCTCCTACTAGTGGGGATTAGAGTATAACACTGGCACCTTAGTAAGTAACATAATAGTATCTGTAGCTGAGTATTACATCCTGCCTAATGTATGGGGGCAGTATACTAATCTCTCCTACTAGTGGGGATTAGAGTATAACACTGGCACCTTAGTAAGTAACATAGTAGTATCTGTAGCTGAGTATTACATCCTGCCTAATGTATGGGGGCAGTATACTAATCTCTCCTACTAGTGGGGATCAGAGTATAACACTGGCACCTTAGTAAGTAACATAATAGTAGCTGTAGCTGAGTATTACATCCTGCCTAATGTATGGGGGCAGTATACTAATATCTCCTACTAGTGGGGATTAGAGTATAACACTGGCACCTTAGTAAGTAACATAATAGTATCTGTAGCTGAGTATTACATCCTGCCTAATGTATGGGGGCAGTATACTAATCTCTCCTACTAGTGGGGATTAGAGTATAACACTGGCACCTTAGTAAGTAACATAATAGTTTCTGTAGCTGAGTATTACATCCTGCCTAATGTATGGGGGCAGTATACTAATCTCTCCTACTAGTGGGGATTAGAGTATAACACTGGCACCTTAGTAAGTAACATAATAGTAGCTGTAGCTGAGTATTACATCCTGCCTAATGTATGGGGGGGCAGTATACTAATCTCTCCTACTAGTGGGGATTAGAGTATAACACTGGTACCTTAGTAAGTAACATAATAGTATCTGTAGCTGAGTATTACATCCTGCCTAATGTATGGGGGCAGTATACTAATCTCTCCTACTAGTGGGGATTAGAGTATAACACTGGCACCTTAGTAAGTAACATAATAGTATCTGTAGCTGAGTATTACATCCTGCCTAATGTGTGGGGGCAGTATACTAATCTCTCCTACTAGTGGGGATTAGAGTATAACACTGGTACCTTAGTAAGTAACATAATAGTATCTGTAGCTGAGTATTACATCCTGCCTAATGTATGGGGGCAGTATACTAATCTCTCCTACTAGTGGGGATTAGAGTATAACACTGGCACCTTAGTAAGTAACATAATAGTATCTGTAGCTGAGTATTACATCCTGCCTAATGTAAGGGGGCAGTATACTAATCTCTCCTAGTAGTGGGGATTAGAGTATAACACTGGCACCTTAGTAAGTAACATAATAGTAGCTGTATCTGAGTATTACATCCTGCCTAATGTATGGGGGCAGTATACTAATCTCTCCTACTAGTGGGGATTAGAGTATAACACTGGCACCTTAGTAAGTAACATAATAGTATCTGTAGCTGAGTATTACATCCTGCCTAATGTATGGGGGCAGTATACTAATCTCTCCTACTAGTGGGGATTAGAGTATAACACTGGCACCTTAGTAAGTAACATAATAGTATCTGTAGCTGAGTATTACATCCTGCCTAATGTATGGGGGCAGTATACTAATCTCTCCTACTAGTGGGGATTAGAGTATAACACTGGCACCTTAGTAAGTAACATAATAGTATCTGTAGCTGAGTATTACATCCTGCCTAATGTATGGGGGCAGTATACTAATCTCTCCTACTAGTGGGGATTAGAGTATAACACTGGCACCTTAGTAAGTAACATAATAGTATCTGTAGCTGAGTATTACATCCTGCCTAATGTATGGGGGCAGTATACTAATCTCTCCTACTAGTGGGGATTAGAGTATAACACTGGCACCTTAGTAAGTAACATAATAGTATCTGTAGCTGAGTATTACATCCTGCCTAATGTATGGGGGCAGTATACTAATCTCTCCTACTAGTGGGGATTAGAGTATAACACTGGCACCTTAGTAAGTAACATAATAGTATCTGTAGCTGAGTATTACATCCTGCCTAATGTATGGGGGCAGTATACTAATCTCTCCTAGTAGTGGGGATTAGAGTATAACACTGGCACCTTAGTAAGTAACATAATAGTATCTGTAGCTGAGTATTACATCCAGCCTAATGTATGGGGGCAGTATACTAATCTTTCCTACTAGTGGGGATTAGAGTATAACACTGGCACCTTAGTAAGTAACATAATAGTATCTGTAGCTGAGTATTACATCCTGCCTAATGTATGGGGGCAGTATACTAATCTCTCCTACTAGTGGGGATTAGAGTATAACACTGGCACCTTAGTAAGTAACATAATAGTATCTGTAGCTGAGTATTACATCCTGCCTAATGTATGGGGGCAGTATACTAATCTCTCCTACTAGTGGGGATTAGAGTATAACACTGGCACCTTAGTAAGTAACATAATAGTAGCTGTAGCTGAGTATTACATCCTGCCTAATGTAAGGGGGCAGTATACTAATCTCTCCTACTAGTGGGGATTAGAGTATAACACTGGCACCTTAGTAAGTAACATAATAGTATCTGTAGCTGAGTATTACATCCTGCCTAATGTATGGGGGCAGTATACTAATCTCTCCTACTAGTGGGGATTAGAGTATAACACCGGCACCTTAGTAAGTAACATAATAGTATCTGTAGCTGAGTATTACATCCTGCCTAATGTATGGGGGCAGTATACTAATCTCTCCTACTAGTGGGGATTAGAGTATAACACTGGCACCTTAGTAAGTAACATAATAGTATCTGTAGCTGAGTATTACATCCTGCCTAATGTATGGGGGACAGTATACTAATCTCTCCTACTAGTGGGGATTAGAGTATAACACTGGCACCTTAGTAAGTAACATAATAGTATCTGTAGCTGAGTATTACATCCTGCCTAATGTATGGGGGGCAGTATACTAATCTCTCCTACTAGTGGGGATTAGAGTATAACACTGGCACCTTAGTAAGTAACATAGTAGTATCTGTAGCTGAGTATTACATCCTGCCTAATGTATGGGGACAGTACACTAATCTCTCCTACTAGTGGGGATTAGAGTATAACACTGGCACCTTAGTAAGTAACATAATAGTATCTGTAGCTGAGTATTACATCCTGCCTAATGTATAGGGGGGCAGTATACTAATATCTCCTACTAGTGGGGATTAGAGTATAACACTGGCACCTTAGTAAGTAACATAATAGTATCTGTAGCTGAGTATTACATCCTGCCTAATGTATGGGGGCAGTATACTAATATCTCCTACTAGTGGGGATTAGAGTATAACACTGGCACCTTAGTAAGTAACATACTAGTATCTGTAGATGAGTATTACATCCTGCCTAATGTATGGGGACAGTACACTAATCTCTCCTACTAGTGGGGATTAGAGTATAACACTGGCACCTTAGTAAGTAACATAATAGTATCTGTAGCTGAGTATTACATCCTGCCTAATGTATGGGGGCAGTATACTAATATCTCCTACTAGTGGGGATTAGAGTATAACACTGGCACCTTAGTAAGTAACATAATAGTATCTGTAGATGAGTATTACATCCTGTCTAATGTATGGGGGCAGTATACTAATATCTCCTACTAGTGGGGATTAGAGTATAACACTGGCACCTTAGTAAGTAACATAATAGTATCTGTAGATGAGTATTACATCCTGCCTAATGTATGGGGGGCAGTATACTAATCTCTCCTACTAGTGGGGATTAGAGTATAACACTGGCACCTTAGTAAGTAACATAATAGTATCTGTAGCTGAGTATTACATCCTGTCTAATGTATGGGGGCAGTATACTAATCTCTCCTACTAGTGGGGATAAGAGTATAACACTGGCACCTTAGTAAGTAACATAATAGTATCTGTAGCTGAGTATTACATCCTGCCTAATGTATGGGGGCAGTATACTAATCTCTCCTACTAGTGGGGATTAGAGTATAACACTGGCACCTTAGTAAGTAACATTAATAGTATCTGTAGCTGAGTATTACATCCTGCCTAATGTATGGGGGCAGTATACTAATCTCTCCTAGTAGTGGGGATTAGAGTATAACACTGGCACCTTAGTAAGTAACATAATAGTATCTGTAGCTGAGTATTACATCCTGCTAATGTATGGGGGCAGTATACTAATATCTCCTACTAGTGGGGATCAGAGTATAACACTGGCACCTTAGTAAGTAACATAATAGTATCTGTAGCTGAGTATTACATCCTGCCTAATGTATGGGGGCAGTATACTAATCTCTCCTACTAGTGGGGATTAGAGTATAACACTGGCACCTTAGTAAGTAACATAATAGTATCTGTAGCTGAGTATTACATCCTGCCTAATGTATGGGGGCAGTATACTAATCTCTCCTAGTAGTGGGGATTAGAGTATAACACTGGCACCTTAGTAAGTAACATAATAGTAACTGTAGATGAGTATTACATCCTGCCTAATGTATGGGGGCAGTATACTAATCTCTCCTAGTAGTGGGGATTAGAGTATAACACTGGCACCTTAGTAAGTAACATAATAGTATCTGTAGCTGAGTATTACATCCTGCCTAATGTATGGGGGGCAGTATACTAATATCTCCTACTAGTGGGGATTAGAGTATAACACTGGCACCTTAGTAAGTAACATAATAGTAGCTGTAGCTGAGTATTATATCCTGCCTAATGTATGGGGGCAGTATACTAATCTCTCCTAGTAGTGGGGATTAGAGTATAACACTGGCACCTTAGTAAGTAACATAATAGTATCTGTAGATGAGTATTACATCCTGCCTAATGTATGGGGGCAGTATACTAATCTCTCCTACTAGTGGGGATTAGAGTATAACACTGGCACCTTAGTAAGTAACATAATAGTATCTGTAGCTGAGTATTACATCCTGCCTAATGTATGGGGGCAGTATACTAATCTCTCCTACTAGTGGGGATTAGAGTATAACACTGGCACCTTAGTAAGTAACATAATAGTATCTGTAGCTGAGTATTACATCCTGCCTAATGTATGGGGGCAGTATACTAATCTCTCCTACTAGTGGGGATTAGAGTATAACACTGGCACCTTAGTAAGTAACATAATAGTATCTGTAGCTGAGTATTACATCCTGCCTAATGTATGGGGGGCAGTATACTAATATCTCCTACTAGTGGGGATTAGAGTATAACACTGGCACCTTAGTAAGTAACATAATAGTATCTGTAGCTGAGTATTACATCCTGCCTAATGTATGGGGGCAGTATACTAATCTCTCCTACTAGTGGGGATTAGAGTATAACACTGGTACCTTAGTAAGTAACATAATAGTATCTGTAGCTGAGTATTACATCCTGCCTAATGTATGGGGGCAGTATACTAATCTCTCCTACTAGTGGGGATTAGAGTATAACACTGGCACCTTAGTAAGTAACATAATAGTATCTGTAGCTGAGTATTACATCCTGCCTAATGTATGGGGGCAGTATACTAATCTCTCCTACTAGTGGGGATTAGAGTATAACACTGGCATCTTAGTAAGTAACATAATAGTATCTGTAGCTGAGTATTACATCCTGCCTAATGTATGGGGGCAGTATACTAATCTCTCCTACTAGTGCGGATTAGAGTATAACACTGGCACCTTAGTAAGTAACATAATAGTATCTGTAGATGAGTATTACATCCTGCCTAATGTATGGGGGCAGTATACTAATCTCTCCTACTAGTGGGGATTAGAGTATAACACTGGCACCTTAGTAAGTAACATAATAGTATCTGTAGCTGAGTATTACATCCTGCCTAATGTATGGGGGCAGTATACTAATCTCTCCTACTAGTGGGGATTAGAGTATAACACTGGCACCTTAGTAAGTAACATAATAGTATCTGTAGCTGAGTATTACATCCTGCCTAATGTATGGGGGCAGTATACTAATCTCTCCTACTAGTGGGGATTAGAGTATAACACTGGCACCTTAGTAAGTAACATAATAGTATCTGTAGCTGAGTATTACATCCTGCCTAATGTATGGGGGGCAGTATACTAATATCTCCTACTAGTGGGGATTAGAGTATAACACTGGCACCTTAGTAAGTAACATAATAGTATCTGTAGCTGAGTATTACATCCTGCCTAATGTATGGGGGCAGTATACTAATCTCTCCTACTAGTGGGGATTAGAGTATAACACTGCACCTTAGTAAGTAACATAATAGTATCTGTAGCTGAGTATTACATCCTGCCTAATGTATGGGGGCAGTATACTAATCTCTCCTACTAGTGGGGATTAGAGTATAACACTGGCACCTTAGTAAGTAACATAATAGTATCTGTAGCTGAGTATTACATCCTGCCTAATGTATGGGGGGCAGTATACTAATCTCTCCTACTAGTGGGGATTAGAGTATAACACTGGCATCTTAGTAAGTAACATAATAGTATCTGTAGCTGAGTATTACATCCTGCCTAATGTATGGGGGCAGTATACTAATCTCTCCTACTAGTGCGGATTAGAGTATAACACTGGCACCTTAGTAAGTAACATAATAGTATCTGTAGCTGAGTATTACAGCCTGCCTAATGTATGGGGGCAGTATACTAATCTCTCCTACTAGTGGGGATTAGAGTATAACACTGGCACCTTAGTAAGTAACATAATAGTATCTGTAGCTGAGTATTACATCCTGCCTAATGTATGGGGGCAGTATACTAATCTCTCCTACTAGTGGGGATTAGAGTATAACACTGGCACCTTAGTAAGTAATATAATAGTATCTGTAGCTGAGTATTACATCCTGCCTAATGTATGGGGGGGCAGTATACTAATCTCTCCTAGTAGTGGGGATTAGAGTATAACACTGGCACCTTAGTAAGTAACATAATAGTAGATGTAGCTGAGTATTACATCCTGCCTAATGTATGGGGGCAGTATACTAATCTCTCCTACTAGTGGGGATTAGAGTATAACACTGGCACCTTAGTAAGTAACATAATAGTATCTGTAGCTGAGTATTACATCCTGCCTAATGTATGGGGGCAGTATACTAATATCTCCTACTAGTGGGGATTAGAGTATAACACTGGCACCTTAGTAAGTAACATAATAGTATCTGTAGCTGAGTATTACATCCTGCCTAATGTATGGGGGCAGTATACTAATCTCTCCTACTAGTGGGGATTAGAGTATAACACTGGCACCTTAGTAAGTAACATAATAGTATCTGTAGCTGAGTATTACATCCTGCCTAATGTATGGGGGCAGTATACTAATATCTCCTACTAGTGGGGATTAGAGTATAACACTGGCACCTTAGTAAGTAACATAATAGTATCTGTAGCTGAGTATTACATCCTGCCTAATGTATGGGGGCAGTATACTAATCTCTCCTACTAGTGGGGATTAGAGTATAACACTGGCACCTTAGTAAGTAACATAATAGTATCTGTAGCTGAGTATTACATCCTTCCTAATGTATGGGGGCAGTATACTAATCTCTCCTACTAGTGGGGATTAGAGTATAACACTGGCACCTTAGTAAGTAACATAATAGTATCTGTAGCTGAGTATTACATCCTGCCTAATGTATGGGGGCAGTATACTAATCTCTCCTACTAGTGGGGATTAGAGTATAACACTGGCACCTTAGTAAGTAACATAATAGTAACTGTAGCTGAGTATTACATCCTGCCTAATGTATGGGGGCAGTATACTAATTTCTCCTACTAGTGGGGATTAGAGTATAACACTGGCACCTTAGTAAGTAACATAATAGTATCTGTAGCTGAGTATTACATCCTGCCTAATGTATGGGGGCAGTATACTAATCTCTCCTACTAGTGGGGATTAGAGTATAACACTGGCACCTTAGTAAGTAACATAATAGTATCTGTAGCTGAGTATTACATCCTACCTAATGTATGGGGGCAGTATACTAATCTCTCCTACTAGTGGGGATTAGAGTATAACACTGGCACCTTAGTAAGTAACATAATAGTATCTGTAGCTGAGTATTACATCCTGCCTAATGTATGGGGGGGCAGTATACTAATATCTCCTACTAGTGGGGATTAGAGTATAACACTGGCACCTTAGTAAGTAACATAATAGTATCTGTAGCTGAGTATTACATCCTGCCTAATGTATGGGGGCAGTATACTAATCTCTCCTACTAGTGGGGATCAGAGTATAACACTGGCACCTTAGTAAGTAACATAGTAGTATCTGTAGCTGAGTATTACATCCTGCCTAATGTATGGGGGCAGTATACTAATCTCTCCTACTAGTGGGGATTAGAGTATAACACTGGCACCTTAGTAAGTAACATAAAAGTATCTGTATCTGAGTATTACATCCTGCCTAATGTATGGGGGGCAGTATACTAATCTCTCCTACTAGTGGGGATTAGAGTATAACACTGGCACCTTAGTAAGTAACATAATAGTATCTGTAGCTGAGTATTACATCCTGCCTAATGTATGGGGCAGTATACTAATCTCTCCTACTAGTGGGGATTAGAGTATAACACTGGCACCTTAGTAAGTAACATAATAGTATCTGTAGCTGAGTATTACATCCTGCCTAATGTATGGGGGCAGTATACTAATCTCTCCTACTAGTGGGGATTAGAGTATAACACTGGCACCTTAGTAAGTAACATAATAGTAGCTGTAGCTGAGTATTACATCCTGCCTAATGTATGGGGGGGCAGTATACTAATCTCTCCTACTAGTGGGGATTAGAGTATAACACTGGCACCTTAGTAAGTAACATAATAGTATCTGTAGCTGAGTATTACATCCTGCCTAATGTATGGGGGCAGTATACTAATCTCTCCTACTAGTGGGGATTAGAGTATAAAACTGGCACCTTAGTAAGTAACATAATAGTATCTGTAGCTGAGTATTACATCCTGCCTAATGTATGGGGGGGCAGTATACTAATCTCTCCTACTAGTGGGGATTAGAGTATAACACTGGCACCTTAGTAAGTAACATAATAGTATCTGTAGCTGAGTATTACATCCTGCCTAATGTATGGGGGGCAGTATACTAATCTCTCCTACTAGTGGGGATTAGAGTATAACACTGGCACCTTAGTAAGTAACATAATAGTATCTGTAGCTGAGTATTACATCCTGCCTAATGTATGGGGGCAGTATACTAATCTCTCCTACTAGTGGGGATTAGAGTATAACACTGGCACCTTAGTAAGTAACATAATAGTAGCTGTAGCTGAGTATTACATCCTGCCTAATGTATGGGGGCAGTATACTAATCTCTCCTACTAGTGGGGATTAGAGTATAACACTGGCACCTTAGTAAGTAACATAATAGTAGCTGTAGCTGAGTATTACATCCTGCCTAATGTATGGGGGCAGTATACTAATCTCTCCTACTAGTGGGGATTAGAGTATAACACTGGCACCTTAGTAAGTAACATAATAGTAGCTGTAGCTGAGTATTACATCCTGCCTAATGTATGGGGGCAGTATACTAATCTCTCCTACTAGTGGGGATTAGAGTATAACACTGGCACCTTAGTAAGTAACATAATAGTATCTGTAGCTGAGTATTACATCCTGCCTAATGTATGGGGGCAGTATACTAATCTCTCCTACTAGTGGGGATTAGAGTATAACACTGGCACCTTAGTAAGTAACATAATAGTAGCTGTAGCTGAGTATTACATCCTGCCTAATGTATGTGGGCAGTATACTAATCTCTCCTACTAGTGGGGATTAGAGTATAACACTTGG